>JANAVB010036420.1:15065892-15164242 GCA_029216955.1 Iris pallida | reverse complement strand
AAGTAAGCGCATCAAGCGCGAGATGAAAAACAAACAACCAAAAGGTCTGGAGCAGAAAATCGTTCGCAAGATGAGCCCATGCTAGGACAGAATTGACCAGACGAAATCTGTGGAATGCGAGCAACACCTTCCGGTCTTGGATTTGCCGTATGTTTCCCTGAGCAGTTGGTTGGGGTTGTATTGGCGACCTTCATATCTGAATTTGTTCCGATTCTTCCAAATCCCAGATGTCCGGCTGCGACGATATGATGCCCGTGGGAGGAGCCCCAATTGGCGAGGAGATCGTTGAAGCACCCAACTTGAAGATCGTGCCTGCATCGAAGGGAGAGGCTGTCTATAGGGCAGCGACGAGGTCCCGGAGAGCAGGACGTGCTCGACGGTTTCTGGCCGGTAAGAGATGCAGCAGTGGCATTTTGATGCCAGGCTGAAGCCGATGGAGGTTAGGGATCGTAGACCATTTAGAAGGGATACATGACTCCAGAATGGGGCGATTATTGGGGACGGCACACCAATGTCTCCAATTACTGTCTTGGCCGACGCTAACAAAAAGGTTCTATCGGACGAGGGAATCCACTTCCAGACGTCTGGGTCATTACAGAGTTGGGTGCCAGCGACGACAAGTCTGCTTTCTGCCTCTGGGCCAAGCCAGTCTCTGACCCTGTCCTATTGCCAGCCGGATTCGAATTTCCAAAGATCGAAGATCAAGCAGTTCGGAGGGGCGTTAGGGGTTAGAAGGAGGACGGCGTTACCGAGCCACCGTTCATGGTGCAGCGACGACCAACTGTTGCCAGGCTGTAAGCAGATATGGGGTTCAACGAGGTGACGCCCATGAAGGATGCGTCGCCAAGATGTCGATGATCTGTTGTTAGCAACCGCGGTCGCGGGGTGGTGATATCGAAAGTATCTGGCCTTCATGAACCTGGTCCAGAGAGAGGTGTTCGTGCAGAGCTTCCACCACAACTTTATGAGGCAGGCGTCGACGATGTTCGTCAGTTTACTGAAACCCAGCCCGCCCTCGTTTGTGGGTCTGGCCATAGAGTCCCAGCTGGCCCAGTGGTGCTTGTCCCTACCTTCGGAGTGTCACCAGAAGAAGTCGGAGAAAAAGGATTCCAATGAGGATAATACCTTCTTAGGAGGGGAACAGACGACCAGGGTGTAGATGGGAATAGAGGATAGGACGTGCTTGATCAGGATCATCTTACCGCCTAGAGATAGGGTCGTGTTGTGCCTGCCCTCGACTTTTTTCTTGATTTTTCTCACCAGGTCCATAATGATGCCAGAGTTCACTTTCCCGTACACCAATGGGCAACCTAAGTAAGAGAATGGTGGGTATACGATGGCAAAAGAGGTCATGTTGGATAGGGTTTCCTAGTGGATCCTGTCAGTTTTATGGTGGGTGTAGATGACGCTTTTGTTGGTGTTAACTCGTTGCCCCGAGCATCTTATGTATTTCTCTAGAGTGCGGTGGACCACCTCGACCGACCCGATGTCGTCGGAGGAGAAGATGAGGATGTCATCCGTGTATACCCGGTGGGTGATCGAAGGGCAACCGGTGGTGGTGTGGAAGTAACTGAATCTAGGGATGTTGGCCATATTATTGAGGTTTCTGCTGAGCACATCGACGGCTATAATGAAGATGGTGGCTGATAGGGGGTCGCCCTGTCTGACCTTCCTGCTGGATTTGAAAAAGCCTGCAGCTTGTCCGTTTATGATAGTAGAAAACCGGGAGTTGCTTATGGATCTGAATATGATGTCTATCTAAGTTTCGGAGAATCCGAAGGCCCTGAAAATCCAAATCATGAACTGCTAGCTACTCCAGGCGATCATAGGCTTTCTCTATGTCAAGCTTGATGGCGACATTCCTCCTGGCTGGGAATTTCATGCAGGTGATCATTTTCTGCGCTAGAAGGATGTTTTCGGTGATGTTTCGACCCGGGACAAAGTCGTTTTGCTCTTCGGAGATGATCTTAGGAAGGAGAGCTGCCATGGCGGGTGGTAATGATCTTCGCGATGATTTTATTGGTGAAGGTGCATAAGCTGATGGGTCGGAAGTCTTTGAAGGTCTCTGGGTTGTCTTTTTTGGGGATGAGGATGAGGTTTGTGCAGGAGATGGCGTTGGGGTAGCTAGCGCCTTAGAAAAAGGCGACCGTAGCCTCGAGGAGGTCGTGCTCAGTGATGTCTCAGCAGGATCGGAAGAACATGCCAGAGAAGCCGTCGGGCCCGGGAGCGTTGTGCGCGTCGAGGGACCACACTGCAGCTATAACTTCGTCTGCGGATGGGAGGAGGGTCAGCAATTGATCGTTCTCACGCGTGCTGATCAGGTTGGGGATCTTGGCCAGGAAGTCCTCGTCCTTAGCGATGAACTCTTTAGCGAAGAGTTTGGTGTAGAAATTGGTCGTTGTCGCATGGATGTTCCTCTGGTCTTTAAGAACGGTACCGCTGTCGTCGGTGATATGGTACAGGATAAGCTGTTGCCTGCGGTCTTTGATGCAAGAGTGGAAGAAGCTGGAGTTTCTATCCCCTTCGGCATCCCAGGTAAGTCTGGCTTTCTGTTTCCAGAATTCGGTAACGACCTTCAGCCTGGATTTGAGGAGGGCTCTGGTGAGGTTGAACGTGGCACAATTTTCTGGAGAGCTGGTCAAGGCGTACTGGGCCTCAGCCCGAGTGACGTCGTCCTCTGCTGTCTTAATAGCCTAGAAAATGTTGCCAAAAGTGCTTCTGCTCCAGGTCGAAAGCGTGCATCTAGTCGCTTTTAGTTTGTCCGCCACTCGAACGAGGGGGTTGAGGTTGCTAGTGGATCCCCAGACGGAGGCCACGACGTTACGGAATTGAGGGTGGTGGCTCTAGAATTTCAGGAATCGAAAAGATTTCTTGATAAGGTTAGTATTGATGCTAATCTCAATAAGGAGGGGGAGTGGTCAGATTCTGTGGTGCTGAGGTAGGAGAGATTTGAGATGAGACCCATGTCTGACCAACGATTGTCGACGAGCATGTAACCGAGACGGAAGTATTGTCTACAGGTGCCTACCTGCATGTTGTACCAGGTGAATGCGTTCCCGGAGAAGGGGAGTGGGGACAAGTGTTCGTTGAAGATAAAGGTGTTGAAGTCATTCATGGCCTGCTGAGGAGGTGGACGGCCCTCGGACTTCTCATCTCTGCTCGAGATCGCGTTAAAGTCGTCGATGCAAAGCCATGGGAGGTTGTTAAGGAGGAGGTGGGTGTCCGTTAGAGTGTTCCAGAGCAGCTTGCACTCGGAGATGTCGCAGCTGCCGTGGACGGCAGAAAGAAGGGTTCGGGATTTAAGGGAGGGATGTTCGACCCAGTAGGAGAGAGCCTGTTTGGAGTCGTGAACGGTGTCGAATTTGCATCCGACGGCGAAGAGGATCTAGATGTCGTTGTATATATATATATATATATATATATATATATATATATATATATATATATATATAGAAGGGAGGGATGTTCAACCTAGCAGGAGAGAGCCTGTTTGGACTCGTAAACAGTGTCGAATTTGCATCCGACGGCGAAGAGGATCCAGATGTCGTTGTATATATATATATATATATATATATATATATATATTGTTTTTTAGAACCGAAACTTTATTGAAGAATAGGTGCAAAATGCCGAAGCCTATACACGTAAGCGCGCAAAACGCGACCAGAGAAAAGAAAAGAACAAACAATACGAGACGCGCACAAATTGACACCAGATCTCTGCGACCGCCGACAGGGGAGCGCAAGAGACCCGAAAGAAGACCTAGGCAAGGGCCTCCCAAAAAGTGTTGGCGACGTGAGAGCAGCACCTCCTAGCTTTGAGAATTTGTCTGATAACCTCTCTGAATAATTGTGTAGGGAGGAGTTGGCGACCTTCATATCTGAATTTGTTCCTGTTCTTCTATAAAACCTAAATTCCAGTGGCTGCGACGATCTGATGTCCGTAGGAGCCGCTCCAGCTGTCCAGAAGATCGTGGAAGCTCCAGTCGGGGGGACGATACTTAGTCTATTATGTAGATTGAACCATATATGAGTTGCCAACTCCCCCGAAAGAAGGACGTGCTCTGCCGATTCTGAGTTGTTCTCTACGCAGCAGTGGCATCTGGACGCGAGGCTGAATATGATAGATTTGATAAGTCATCCGTCGGAAGCTTCTGACGTAATGCATACCAGATTATGATAGACCATTTGATGGAAATGCAGGACTGCCAGAACTTTACATAAGTGGTATCTGGCACGCCACTGCCTCTGGCCATAATTCTAGCTGAAGCCAGCGTGAAAGTCCTGCCTGGGTTAGGGGACCATCTCCATGTGTCGGCTATATCAGTGACCCGTAGGTTAGCAACAAGAAGACGGTCGGCCGTCGGCTGACCATGCCAATCTCTGACCCTTCCCCAATTCTATCCAGAACTGTGCTCCCATAGATCCCTAATTTTGCATCCTAGCGAAGTTCAAGCGTTGGGCTGGAAGTTGTCTTCTCCTAGCCACCATTCCAGACATGCCGATGAGCGTCCGTCGCCTAACTAAAGACGAATTAAAGGTTCTGCGATGTTGCGTCCGCGAATAATATACGATGCCATGACGCTGAAGATATGTTGTTAGAGACTGCCTCCGACAGATGAGAGAATATGGAGTATCTAGCTCTTATGAACCTCGTCCATAGCGAGCTCTTCGTGCGCAGCTTCCACCACAGCTTCATGGAGAAGGTGTCTACGATGTGGGCCATTCTACTAAATCACAGACCTCCTTCAACAGTGGGTTTAGCCATGGCATCCCAACCGGCCCAGTGATGTTTGTCCTTGCCGTCGCAATGACTCCAGAAGAACTTGGTGTAGAGGGCTTCGAGGGAGTGGAGGACCTTCTTGGGAGGGGAGTATACGGCCAGGATGTACAGCGAGATGGAAGAAAGAACGTGTTTGATAAGGATCGTCTTGCCCACTGGAGATAATGTAGCGTTGTGCCATCCCGCGATCATTTTACAGATCTTGTCTTCTAGTCGGTTGAAGATTCCCGAGTTAGACTTTTCGTATACCAGTGGGCAACCCAAGTAGAAGAAAGGCGGGTAGATCATGGCAAACGAGGTCATATTGGAGAGCACAGCAGCGCTGGTTCTGTCAGCTTTGTGATGGGTATAGATGACGCTCTTATTTTTATTAACGCGCTGTCCAGAACATATGGTGTATCTCGCTAGCGTACTTAGAACCACCTCGATCGAACCGATGTCTCCAGAGAAGAAAATAAGGTTGTCGTCTACGTACGCCAGGTGAGTGATAAGTGGACAGCCAGTGGTTGTGTGGAAGTGATGAAAATCGGGCATTCTGGGCATGCTATTAAGGCTTCTGCTGAGAGCTTCTGCCGTAATGATGAAAATGGTGGAAGAGAGGGGATCCCCCTGTCTAACTCCGCGAGTAGCTCAGAAGAACCCCGCCGTCTGGCCATTGATGACGGTAGAGAACCATGCATTGTTGATAGATCTGAAAATGATGTCAATCCATAATTCGGAAAAGCCGAAAGCCCTGAAGACCCAGATCATGAATTGCTAGTCCAGGCGGTTGTAAGCCTTCTCCATGTCCAGTTTGATGGCGACGTTCCACCCTCTGGACGAGAACTTCATACATGTAATCATCTCTTGAGCGAGTAGAATGTTGTCAATGATGTTCCGGCCTTTAACAAACCCAATTTGTTCTTCGGAGATGATCTTGGGGAGGAGATTGGACATCCGGTTAGCTACGATCTTTGATATGATCTTGTTGGTGAAGGTGCATAAGTTGATAGGACGGAAATCTTTAAAGGTTTTCGGGTTGTCTTTCTTTGGGATTAGGATGATGTTGGTACAAGAAATGGAATTGGGATATCTCGCCCCTTAGAAAAAGGCTATAGTGGCCTCCAATATGTTGGATTTCAGGATGTGCCGTCAATCTCTGAAAAAGATGCCATTGAGACCATCAGGCCCTGGAGAACTGTGTTCATTTATAGACCAGACGGCCGCCTCAACCTCCTTCTCCGAAGGAGTAGTCACCAGGGTCTCATTCTCGCTGTCACTGATAAGGGATGGGATAGTGGACAGAAGTGCAGCGTCTTTAACGACATTCTCTTTAGTGAAAAGGTTATAGTAGAAATTTTCTGCCACCGCCTGAATGCCTTCCTGGTCTTCCACCAGGGCGCCATTATCGTCGGATATTCGGTGTAATTTTAATTGGTTTCTGCGGCCTTTGACACACGCATGAAAGAAATTGGTATTCCGGTCACCGTCGCTGTCCCAAGTCAATCTGGCTTTTTGCTTCTAGAATTCCGTTTTCACCTTAAGCCTGGATTTAAGAATAGCTCTGGCAAGGTTGAGCGAGGCACGGGCAGCCAAAGATCTGTCAATGGCAAACGAGGTCTCTGCGCGAGTGACATCGTATTCCTCTTCCTTAATAGCCTGAAAGATGTCTCCAAAAGCCAATTTGCTCCAGGACATTAATGCCTTACGAGTGGCTTTCAGTTTAGCCGCCATTCGTATCAGAGGGTCAAGTTCTAAAATAGAGTTCCAAGCTAAGGCCACGACGCTCAGGAATTGGGGATGATGCCGCCAGAAGTCGAGGAAGCAAAATGCTTTTTTAGTGCTAGTGTGGTTGTTGCTGATCATGATGAGCAGAAGGGAGTGATCCCATTCAGTGGAGTTCAGGTGAGAGAGGTTTGTGATCGGGCCCATGTCAGTCCAACTGTCGTTGACCATCGCTCGATCCAAACGAGAGTACTAGCGTCGATGGCCCTCCTGCATGTTGCACCAGGTGAATGCACTGCCGAGGAAGGGGATGGAGGTTAAGTTATCGTGGAAGCTGAAGTTGTTGCAATCGTCCATCGTGGGCTGGGAGGGCGAGCGACCACCGAATTTCTTCTCTCTGTAGGATACCGTGTTGAAATCTTCGATGCAGAGCCACGGGAGACCTTGGTATGGTAAGGCAGCTTCCAAAAGGTCTTCCCAAAGTAATCTACGCTCAGGGATGTCACAACTTCCGTGGACGGCTTGAGGACCGGATGTTCGACCCAACAAGATAGAGCCTGAGGCGAATCTTTTATGATTCCAAATTTGACTTCTGGACCGAAGAAAATCCAGATGTTATTGCATCCTGTGATGGCATGAGGGAATCCGAGCTTGAGTTGAGTGGCTTTGATTCTTCTTTGAGGGATTTTAGGTTCGATAATGATAAGGAGGTCTATTCGATTAGTTTTCTTGAGGCTGAGGATTCTATTCAGTGTCGGTTTATTGCCAAGCCCTCTCAAGTTCCAGGAGATGATGTTAAATATTTGATTGGGTAGTGGGAGGGAGGTGATTAAGCTTGGTGGCGGACCTTGTTGTCATGGCCGTCTGCTTCTTTTGTTTATTTTTGTTCTTTTTAGAGGAGGTTTTTTTGGTGGGTGTGGTGTTGGTCCCGTTGACTTTGATAGCCTTACTAGTCCTGCTGGGTTCACTGCTACTATTGTTATCTGTCAAGGAGGTAGTAGAGTCATTTTCATTTTCTTCCAGGGCGCATAATGGATTGTCGCGGTCCAGGAAACCCACTTCCTTGGTTTGCCAGAACCTGTCGGTTAAAGTTGGGTTGAACATCCGCTATGTGAGGGGGAGGGTGCCAAGGGAGCCCTGTGACTGACGAGGGGCGGGTCATTTCGAATGTGATACCAGTTGGATGAGTGTCGGTACGTCGGGGTTCGAAATTCTGCTCTTGCCTGTTCTCCGTCGGAGTCTCTCCAGACTGATGCGGAAGATCGGTGGTACAAGGAGGAGAGTGATATACCTCAGCAGGGGAGAGATAATGGACTCTGGTATATTGTGGGATGAGATGGGGGTTGGCGCGATGTGCGAGCTGGCGACGCCTGGGTGAGGTACGTGAGGGGGGTTATGTTGCTCGACAGAGCAGCTGGACTTAGGGGAATCTGGCTGGTCGTCTCCGCTGTGGATAGACGAAGAGGGCTTACTGAAGTTATCGGGAGCCCTGTCAGTAGTGATGCATGTGAGAAGTTCAAATGAATTGTTGAGGGAGATGGCGGGTGGACTGAATGGAACGATCGCGGAACTAGTCATGATGGTCGGGCGGGAGCTGGACAGAAGTGCTGAGTCGACAATCAGACGGAGAGGGTTGGGATGCGAGGTCTGATTAGCAGTGACAGGGTTACGGTGGCCAGCCTTAGCGCACGGGTTGTGCGGGTTAGACTTCTTTAGCTTGGGGTGGGCACGGAAGCAGTGCTGCATGGAGTGACCGCTCACCTGACAGTGTTTACAGAAGATAATGTTGTTGTCATAAACCAGCGGTTGGCTGTGTGTTTGACCTCCGAGCTCGATCTCTATAAGTTTGGGAGGATCTTTCGCGAGGTCTAATTCCACACATATCTTTGCGTAGTTGCATTTGGAGAGGTTTCGAGTTTCTTCTCCGATAGCTACTAGGGTCCCAAAGGAGCTGGCTATCCGTTTTAGGGCAGCTACGGGGAAGCAGACCAGGGGGAGGTTGGAGAGGGTGATCCATGTGGATATGATTGTCGAGTCCATTTTGGGGTTGAAGTTAGGAGACCATTTGACAATTTTAACGGTCTGTGTGCCGATTCTGGCAGTCCCCTTGGCCCGAACTAAAGAGTAGTCTGGTTCGGCTGACAGGTGGAGGAACATATGCTTGGGGTCAA
This sequence comes from Iris pallida, assembly GCA_029216955.1. Classification (NCBI taxonomy): domain Eukaryota; kingdom Viridiplantae; phylum Streptophyta; class Magnoliopsida; order Asparagales; family Iridaceae; genus Iris; species Iris pallida. Next base: position 15,155,585 of record JANAVB010036420.1, on the reverse strand, counting down.
ACGGAGCAACCCGGTATGCTGCAGAGAGGCCCCACCTGGCGACTGCTTCCATGACTATGGCAATTTTCGAGCATCCGGAGCCAAATTTGAGGACAAACGTCTAAGAGAAGGAAGAGGATAGGGAAGAGATTTCCATCGCGGCAAAGGGGACCCGGATGGGGTAGCCAGCAAGAGGTGGCGAGAATTCAACGTCTGGAAGCTGGATCTCAATCGCCGGATGGGTTAATAGCCTCCCACGATCTGGCCGGAGAGCCTCGACGTAAGAGGGGGCACGGGGGGAGGGGGTCATAGCGTTTGAGATGTCCGAGTGAGAGGTGTCTCCGGGTGGAACCACCGCACAGGGATTATCCGATGTGGACGAGTGTCCGAAAATGGCAGAGGAGGTGTGGCCAGCGGGGTGCACAGGGGGAAGGATGGTCGGGCCACCATGAATCACGTCGGTAGCAGGAAGAGGCACGAGAGCGATATCAACAGAAGTTGGCTCTGGAGAGGGGATGGACGTCGCCAGAACAGATATTGCGCCAAACATCGCGAGACAGGGGAGAGGGGACGTGGGTGACGGGGTACATGTGATCCCAAGGCCGGAGGGGGAATGTCCCACCCCGTGAGTCCCTGGGGCACCTAGAGAGGGACATGGGGCGCCGACCGTAGTCTGCGCCAGGTGGTTGCCAAGCGGCGACCCACGCGCAAGTGGGGGGGTAGCGCTAGAACGGCTCCGAACGTCGTTCGAGGGGGAGGCGGCCGATGTCGATATGGTGATGGCAGGGAAATTCTGTTCCCCGTAACCTGTTCCAAGGGATACAGATGTAGGGAGCGTGCCAGAGCCGAACGCAGGTACCGCGAGGGGCACGAAAGAGGGATAGAGAGCTGCCCAGGCCGAGAAAGGCACGGAAAAGGGCGGTTGGTCCCCAAGGGAGGCCGACGCAGAAGTGGTGCCGACTGGGACTCCCAAAGCACCGGAGTGCGAGGGACTCTCCCCATGCGCCAAAGAGCGCGTCGGAGAATGAATGTAGCCCTCAGCTTACGTCAAGGAGCGAGCGCAACCTGCTGCTAGAGCAAACGTATATATATATATATATATATATATATATATATATATATATATATATATATATATATATATATATATATTGTAATGCCCCAATCCTAAAATACTTAGGACCAAGTACGTAGACATGCCAGCTGCATACATACGAAGCATACTCCATTAAACAAAAATCTCGTATATATACATAAGCTGTAAAATGCAGTAACCATAAAACTAATCACATCCACAAACCAATTTATCATAAAGACAACTTATTAAAGTCATTTATACAAAACGTTGGGTGGAGACAAATCCACTACCAATAAAAAAAAGAAATACATAGCAACGATGGAAGAGTCGAGCGAAGCGAAAGATGATCCAAAAAGCTAGCATCGTGAAGGTAGATTGTAAACTATGTCCTCGGCTAGAGAACCTGCAAAAATCACAAACACACCTGGAGAAATCACCAGGTCCTCAGAGGGACGCAACAAGATACAGGAAGAACATGCTAATATGAACTGTCAGAATAATAATAATATGCAAAAGACTCTCCTAGACACAAATATGCAAAGGGGATTCTAACCGTCTATTGTGCAATTTAGAGGACAACGTTCATGTGCATGGATGGGATTTAGGTTATAAGTACGTAACTGGCATCCAGTCATACGTATCCGGGCGTAACGTCCAAAACGTCAGAGGGTATCTGCAAATATATCTCGCCATAGTTCCTTTCAAAAACTATGGTTTACCTGTTTCACTTCCCATACGCACTAGCGACTGTCCTCCCCCAAGATATCCCACACTGACCAAGTCATGTCCATAACTCATCCAGTTTTGTAACTGCTTGAGTCTCTATACCCTAGTCATAGCAGTTACGACCATCTATCCGTCACACGACTTCTTACATAGAGATGGCCAGTCAATATAGAAGTTGTGCCCCTAGCAACATGTCTCAAACCGTATAGTACAAGTGTCATGGATAATGGAGATATAAGGATATTCCACAATAAGAAGGTAGTCCGCTAAACTAAGTCAACATGCATCAAATAAAATAAAGCAACGGAAATACGACTAATAGAGTCGCTTGCACCCAAGTGTGACTTGGACGCACATTTTATAACAAATAAAGCAAAAATATGAAACAAAGTAAATAAATGCTGAAAATAAATAATATGATAGTAAATATAGCAAAGTATACTTGCGTAGTGGTTGGAAGGTGTTTTGACGACGTCCAGTAGATAAAATGGACAAGTGAGAAGAAGCTACAAGAGTGGAACCTCCGTAAACGTTTTTGGATGCTGAAACAAACATAAAAAACGTTTTCGGTGTAAAAGATATACCTAGGAAATGCCTGTTCGAAAGTCCAATTCTGGAACAGAGGCAAAATCGTAATTTTGGGTCAAAACGATGTTCGCCGTTGGACCCGCTTTGCATCGAAACGTGTGCTAGAACTTACGGTCTCTAAAGTCGTCAAATTATATGTCTACAAATCCGATTTGAGGAGACAAAATCAACGGTATGTCTAATTTTGGTTTCCGATGAGCCGTGCACAAAATCACCCGTTGATTCGGATCGTGGGGCCCACAAAACGGCGATCCGGTCAACGGTCTCAGAATCAAACCAAACTTGACTCACAGGACCAGAAAAATATTTCGAGTCCAATGACGCAAGTTTTGTCACGATTTAACGAGTGTGCACAAAGTAATTGGAAAATTTGAAAAATGGCTTATACGACGTCATTCGACGGATACGGGTCAAATTCGTCGCGCACACGCAACCAGTTCGAATTGTGTCAAATCCCACATGTCCACAAAGTCGATACGCACCTTTCGATGCCTTCGATTTGCGACGGGGTCGTCCGGTTTGTCGGGACGGACCTTGTATCGAAGTTTTTAAGTTTTAGAAAACTAATTTTTTGTAATTTTTAAACTGTTTTTAATCTCTGAATAATCTATTATATAAAAAGTTAAAGGTGGGGTTTCAATCTTGTTTATGTTGGCTAAAAGTCCTTTCAATCAGATTTTAAAATCTATGGTTACTCCGGCAAATTTTTGCCTTCCAAAGTAGGGTTTTAAATCATGGAAACTGTCAGAATATAAATATATTGGTTCTTCGTGATTTCTAATCCAATTTTTAGCACAAGATTTCTCTCATTCGAATCAAACTGTATGAAGGTGATTGAAAGTGGTTTGTCAGGAAACGTACTAGAGAAATTAGATCGAGAAACGATCTAAGAAAGATGAAGAATTCTGTCCGCGAAGTTGGGGTTCCACCCGCGGTTGATGCTGCGATTGCTCTGCTTGCAGCGCTTTGTGCGGGCTGCCGACGGGTGATCTTTGGTGTTGTACGACAGCTATAGGTGGCAGGGACCGCATACGAGGGGTATTTGGAGGTAGGCGAACTGGTCAAAGATTGTGGGAAGAAGACGAGTTCTCTGGACTCGGATAAAGGCTTCTCAAAAAAATTGAATTGGTTTAAATATCAATGTTTTCAATCCAAAGTTTTGATCGATATCACTCGGATTTGGATTTGGATTTGCTCTAATCCGTAGAGAATTTGATTTGGGTTAGATTAGAAAAGATTTGATCGAATTTGGATTTTGATTGGAGGAGAATTCGGGTTTGAATTAACAGGAAAAATAAACAGAGGTTTTATATGGCCGCTCAGGTAGGGAGATGATGAACAGTGAATGCATTGTTCATCTTTTTTTTTTCTTTTTTTTCTTTTCTTTTATATATATATAGATATATGTATATAGGAAAAAGAAATAACTAGATAATACAAAAAAATCTAAAAAATTTATTTAAACCTATTGTAGCACATTTTCTAGTGTAAAGTACACATACATATATATTTTTTCTTTAAAAATACTTTCTAAGAAAATTAGAAATAATCAGAATAATGATATTATTAATAACATAATAATAATGATAATAATAATAATAGTACTAATAAAAAAAATTATAATTATAGTAACATCAACAAACTGAGAGGGGTAGCTAGGTGGGTACACAACTATTATTTTTATAAATAATATTTAATTCAAATCCTTTTAAAAACCAATAAATAAATAACTAAATAAATAAATAAATAAATAGTAAAACATGGAATAGATAACTAATGTACGATATAATAATTTAAAAATCAAAATAAATTAATTTAGCAAGGTATATAGTTAATAGGCTAGTCATGGCACATGACTACACTAGCCGTGCCATATTTTCTAGTCAACCTATACCACAAAACCTAGCCATGACTAAGACTATGTTTTTTAAGAAAAAAATCATGGCTATTTAAAAATATAAAAAGTATAAAAAAATCCCATATAATTAGGGTTTTACATCCTACCCAACTTATAAGAATTTCATCCTCGAAATTAGAAATAACGCACGATCTACAGAAACGAAGTGCAAGACGGAAGGAAGAATTGAGCTCGAAGATCGTGTCACGATTTTCATCTAAAAGAGAAAAACGGTTGTGTATGTCGTCTTCGCACTTCCGCGTTTTAGCAGGGCACTACGATGACATACGAACCGAGGAAGTAGAATGATCTACGGTACTTACAAGGGTTACTGGTGTGGATTCTAACTATATAGGATACTCTCATGTTTTTATATCTATCAAAGTTTATGCCATAAAATTCTAAGTCATTCTATGATCATGGTCATGCAATGGTAAATTTTAACTAAGACGTCATACCTGTATCTATGGCTTCTTGGGTTGGTGGCCCCGTGGTGATCATACTGAAGACTTGTCCCGAGTTTTGGTTGCCCCTTGGATATCCAATAGCTGCTGGCGGACGTGGTGCTCCTTCTCCTGGTGCTGGTAATGCTACTCCCTGCATCTGCTGCTGTCTAGATGGACAATCTCGAGCTTGGTGTTGATTTGACCCGCAAACCATACACAATCCCAATTTGCGACGATATTCCCTCTGAAAATGTCCCTTCTTACCGCAATAATGACATGTGGGTAATTCCCTCACTGGTTGTGGGGAAGCTCTAGGCTGCTGATGTGTCGCAGGATGTCGTATGGGCCCTGCTGGTGTAGTCTTCGCTGATATAACAGTTGAAGCAGATCGTCGTTGTTGTGCCTACTTATTTATGGCCTCTTGAGTCCTTGCTTCGGCTAATACTTCTGCCTATGAGCCTCGAGACTCGGAACTAGTGTGTCGTTGAAGCTCTATGCTCAATCCTCTATGGAATCTCTTGGCCTTCTCCAACTCTGTCGAAACTAATCCGGGAGCAAAACGACTCAACCGACTGAACTCGGCGTCGTATTCATCAACTGTCATGCTTTCTTGTTCCAAGTGTAGGAACTGGTCATAAAGTGCATCCTTGGCAGTGTCAGAGAAAAACTTCTTATTGAACAACTCTTTGAATTCCTCCAATGTCTGATCAACTCCTAGCCGTCTCTCTTCTATGGCCCACCAATCGTAAGCATTTCCTTCCAACTGTAACTTTACTGCCGTCATCCATAGGTTTGCAGACAACTCCGAAGCTTTCAAAAGATTTTCTGTCTTAACCAGCCAATTGGTGATTCCTATGGTGTCTTCAGTACCCTTGAAGTGTAGGGGATTCATGTTACTGAACCCTTCGATAGTACCCACATAGGCTTGGGGTGCTCGGGTCAGTGCTGTCTCCAAACTCCTCCTAATAGCCTCGTTATGCTGCATCTGGGTCTGTACTAAGCCCTGGAGGACCTAGTCTATAGTAGTCCTACCAGCCTGAGGCATGGGCTGCTGTGGGGGCATGTATGGCATATGGGCACAAACTGTGGTCTGTACTGCAGGGGATATAAAGGATATGGATGGAGGTAGTGTGGAGGGTATTGAGGCGGATACTGTGGAGGATACTAGGGTGGATATGATGGTGGATACTGTGGAGGTTGCGGTGGTGGATATGATGGTGGATACTGTGGAGGCTGCTGTGGTAGATATGATGGTGGATACTATGGAGGCTGTTGTGGTGGATATGGTGGTGGATATGGAGGTGGATATTGAGGTGGATATGGGGGTGGAATCTGTGGTAGAAACTGAGGTGGATAGGATGGCGGGCGTGGCATGTACTCTTCTTGAGATGCAGGGTTTTTGGAGCCTGTCTATCCCACTTGGGGTGCCGGGGCTTGCTGCTGAGTAGTGGGTGGTGTCATCACAGGCTGCAGTCCGGATGGTGCTGGAGTGGTAGGGGACATGGGTGGCTGACCCACTGGTCCTTCTTGAGCAGTGGTGTTCCCATCAGTAATGGCGAGAGGAGTAGAACGACCACTACGAAGATTCATTCTATTGGCACAAAAACGGAGATTATGTTAGGACAAGATCAAGGTATATGCAAGACAAGCAGTCAAACGAGAATCCGAAAATTTTGAAATCAAGGAAGGTGATTAAGCATGTTGATGAGATTCCTAAACTCTATTCCTATATGCAGGCTTGCTTGGTATGATAAAGTAACCAAATAATTTATCTCGACCTGCATGGGCCACCACAAAAATATGTAACGCCCCAGTCCTAAAATACTTAGGACCAAGTACTTAGACATGCCAACTGCATATATACGAAGCATACTCCAATATACAAAAATCTCGTATGTATACATAAGCTGTAAAATGCAGTAACAATGAAACTAATCTCATTCACAAACTAATATATCATAAAGACAACTTATTAAAGTCATTTGTACAAAACGTTGGGCGGAGACAAATCTACTACCAATAAAAAGAGAGAAATACATAGCAACGATGGAAGAGTCAAGCGAAGCGAAAGATCATCCAAAAGCTAGCATCGCGAAGGTAGATTGTAAACTATGTCCTCGGCTAGAGCACATGCGAAAATCACAAACACACTTGGAAAAATCACTAGGTCCTCAGAGGGACGCAACAAGATACAGGAAGAACATGCTAATATGAACTGTCAGAATAATAATAATAATATGCGAAAGACTCTCCTAGACACAAATATGCAAAGGGGATTCTAACCGTCTATTGTGCAATTTAGAGGAAATCTTTCATGCGCATGGGTGGAATTTAGGCTATAAGTACGTAACTGGCATCCAGTCATACGTATCCGGCCGTAACGTCCAAAATGTTAGAGGGTATTTACAAATATATCTCTCCATAGTTCCTTTCAAATACTATGGTTTACCTGTTTGGCTTTCCATACGCACTAGCGACTGTCCTCCCCCAAGATATCCCACACTGACTAAGTCATGTCCATAACTCATCCAGTTTTGTAACTGCTTGAGTCTCTATACCCTAGTCATAGCAGTTACGACCATCTATCCGTCACACGACTTCTTTAGAGATGGCCAGTCAATATGCAAGTCGTGCCCCTAGCAACATGTCTCAAACCGTGTAGTGCAAGTGTCATGGCCAATGGAGATATAAGAATATCCCACAATAAGAATGTAATCCGCTAAACTAAGTCAACATGCATCAAATAAAATAAAGCAACGAAAATACGACTAATAGAGTCGCTTGCACCCAAGTGTGACTTGGACGCACAGTTTATAACAAATAAAACAAAAATATAAAACAAAGTAAATAAATACTGAAAATAAATAATATGACAATAAATATAGCAAGGTATACTTGCCTGGTAGTTGGAAGGTGTTTTGACGACGTCCAGTAGATAAAATTGGCAAGTAAGAAGAAGCTACAAGAGTGGAACCTTCGTAAACATTTTCGAATGCTGAAACAAACATCAAAAATGTTTTCGGTGTAAAATATATACCTAGAAAACGCCTGTCCGAAAGTCTAATTCCGAAACAGGGGCAAAATCGTAATTTCGAGTCAAAACGATGTCCGCCCTTGGTCCCGCTTTGTACCGAAATGCATGCCAGAACCTACGGTCTTTAAAGTCGTCAAATTATATGTCTACGGATCCGGTTTGAGGAGACGAACTCAACGGTATGTCCAATTTTGGATTCCGATGAGCCGTGCATAAAATCACCCGTTGATTCGGATCATGGGGCCCGCAAAACGGCGATCCGGTCAACGGTCTCAGAATCGAACCAAACTTAGCTCATAGGACCAAAAAAATATTTCGAGTCCAATGGTGCAACTTTTGCCGTAATTTGACGAGTGTAAACAAAGTAATAGGAAATTTTGGAAAATGGCCGATACGACGTTCTTCGACGGATACGGGTCAAATTCGTCGCACACGCGACCAATTCGAATTCCGTCAAAGGCCACACGTCCACAAAGTCGATACGCACCTTTTGATTCCTTCGGTTTGCGACGTGGTCGTCCGGTTTGTCGGGACGGACCTCGTATCGAAGTTTTAGAAAACTGATTTTTCGTAATTTTTTAAATTGTTTTTAATCTCTGAATAATCTGTTATATAAAAAGTTAAAGGCGGTGTTTCAATCTTGGTTATGTTGGCTAAAAGTCCTTTTAATCAGATTTTAAAATCTATGGTTACTTCGACAAATTTTTGCCTTCCAAAGTAGGGTTTTAAATCGTGGAAACTGTCAGAATATGACAACATTATATGTTGGTTCTTCGTGATTTCTAATCCGATTTTTAGCACAGGATTTCTCTCATTCGAATCAAACTGTATGAAGGTGATTGAAAGTGGTTTGTCAGGGAACGTAACAGAGAAATTAGATCGAGAAACGATCTAAGGAAGATGGAGAATTCCCTCTGCGAAGTCGGGGTTCTACCAGCGGTTGCTGCTGCGATTGCTTTGCTTGCAGCGCTTTGTGCGGGTTGCCGGCGGGTGATCTCTGGCGTCGCACGACAGCTATAGGTGGCAAGGACCGCACGTGAGGGGTATTTGGAGGTAGACGAACTGGTCAAAGACTGTTGGAGGAAGACGAGTTCTCTGGACTCGGAGAAAGGCTTCTAAAAAAAATCGAATTGGTTTAAATATCAATGTTTTCAATCCAAAGTTTTGATCGATATCACTCGGATTTGGATTTGCTCTAATCCGTAGAGAATTTGATTTGGGTTAGATTAGAAATGATTTAATTGAATTTGGATTTGGATTGGAGGAGAATTTCGGGTTTGAATTAACAGGAAAAATAAACAGAGGTTTTGTATGGCCGCTCGGGTGGGGAGATGATGAACAGTGAATGCACTGTTCATCTCTTTTTTCTTTTTCTTTTTTTTATTTTCTTTTTTTATATATATAGATATATGTATATAGGAAATAGAAATAACTAGATAATACCAAAAAAATCTAAAAGATTTATTTAAACCTATTGTAGCACATTTCCTAGTGTAAAGTACACATACATATATATTTTATTTAAAAATACTTTCTAAGAAAATTAGAAATAATCAGAATAATGATATTATTAATAACATAATAATAATAATAATGATAATAATAATAATAATAATAATACTAATAAAAATAATATAATTATAATTATAGTAACATCAACAAACTAAGAGGGGTAGCTGGGTGGGTACACAACTATTATTTTTACAAATAATATTTAATTCAAATCCTTTTTAAAAACCAAAATAAATAAATAAATAAATAAATAGTAAAACATGGAATAGATAACCAATGTACGATATAATAATTTAAAAACAATTAAAAATCAAAATAAATTAATTTAGCAAGGTATATAGCTAATAGGCTAGTCATGGCACATGACTACACTAGCCGTGCCATATTTTCTAGTTAACCTATACCACAAAACCTAGCCATGACTAAGACTATGTTTTTAAAGAAAAAAGAAAAATCATGGCTATTTAAAAATATAAAAAGTAAAAAAAAACCCATATAATTAGGGGTTTTATATATATATATATATATATATATATATATATATATATATATATATTTTTTTTTTTTTTTATTTTTTATATATATATATATATATATATATATATATATATATATATATATATATATGTGTGTGTGTGTGTGTGTGTGTGTGTGTGTGTGTGTGTGTGTGTGTGTGTGTATAGTGAATAGCCATATATATATATATATATATATATATATATATATATATATATATATATATATATATATATATATATATATATATATATATATATATATATATATATCGGGTGAAACATAGATAGTTACCTAACTCATTTTTAGGTATTCTTGGGATTAGCATTTTCAATGAGGTTAGCTAGTTAAGGATAGAAAAGGTAGTAGAAGAAGGCCTTGGGTAAGCGAATTAGTAATAAGTCTTAAGGTAGTTATAGATTATAGAGCTTGTGATTTATTCGAGAGGAAGATGATAGAACCGTTAATGGTGTTTACTAGTGCTTAAGCATTGGACTCCAAATGAAGGAATATAGAAATTACGTAGGATGGCTAATTTTGTGAAAGGTGTGAGTTATAGGGAGATAGAGTAAGCATAAGTAGGGTTGGTGAGGAATGAGGCATTGGTAGGCAACTCTGGAATATCAAAACTAAGCATGGTTGCTAGATAGTGGCAATTTTTTTTTTTGAAAGATTGTCAAACGTTGAGGATTTAAATTTGATTATTTGGTTTTTAGATTTGGAATTTTCAAAATCATAGATTGAATCAATAGAAATTTTAAGGATTTGCAGTCAGATTTTAGTCAATTTTAGATAGATATTTTTAGTTCAGGATAGAATTAGTGTTTTGGAAGGTTGTCTTAGTTCTCTGTAAATTTTCTTGGTGCTGTGAGTTTTAGCTAGTTTAGTGAGTTTAGAAGTTTGGTTCTGCATGCGATGTTAATAAGATGATTAGTTTGTAAAGTTATTTCCTTCATGCATATCCTATCTTGTGACCGTCATTTTATTTTCCTAAATCTGTTGTTTGACTTTTCTAAATCGTGTAATAGTGACTTGATTTTTCTCCTATACTTATAATTACTATTCAGTTTTCAATAAAATCATATATTATGTTTCATTTATAATTATATCACTTTGATTACATTCGTTATCATATCTAGATGACTCTTAAATCGTACTTATACGATTTTGATTATAACTAGATTTTATTTCTGATATTGATCGTGTCTTAATGATTTTGATATTGACTTAATCATGTCCTGACAATTTTTTGGTTCTGTTGTTTATGATTAGATCTGGATTATACCTAAATAATTTTGACATTATGATCATGTCTAACTTGATAATGATCATACTAATATGATTGGATCTTTATTCCTGAATGATTTTGATCTTAATCACAATCGTGCCAAAATGACTTATTTCCTTTGATCATGTTTCAAAGAAATTATTAAATTTGATTTGCTCATTCTTAAATTTGATTTCTAGTCAAGTCAAAATTCTTGTTTTAATTATCCTTAATCGTTTCATTTCTATGTTTATCACCTATGACCCCATTAGTAGTGACTATATCATTTTGACCATATTTTGATTTATTGTGTTTTGAAATTTTATTTCTAACCATGCTAGTAATGCCTAAATAATTTTGATTTTGACTTGGTCATGCCTAACTGATTTTGATTCTTTTGGTCATGACAAGACCTTTGCTTATACCTAAATAATTGTGATTATGTTTTATTCATGTCTAATTTTTGATATTTTGATCATGCATATGACTTCAGTTTTTACTCCTGAAATGTTTTTAATCAAATTGTGCCTAAAATAATTTAATAATGCTTTGAATCAATTCTAGAACTTGATTTTCTTTCATGTTTAAATTTGATTTATGGTAAAGCTAAATTTTTTAAAAAAAATTTGTTTTATTCTTAGTCGTATCCTTTCTATTTTAGTACTTATGACCCTCTTAGTGGTGATTATATCAAGCCAAAAATTTTGAACATGTTTTTTTAGTAATTGTGTTTAAATGATTTGAAATTTTAAGTCATAGTTGTGCTAGTAATGCCTAAACAATTTCTTATTGGACTTAGGTCACAATTTTATTCTTGATCATATTTAAGAATTTAATTATGACTATATCATTTTGGAACTATTTTTCTTATGCCTAAATTTTTATCACGACAAATCATTTTTGTATTATTTTACCATGCCAAAAAAAACATTAATCACTTCTAGATCATCTTGATTCTACTAGTCGTACTTAAATTTTGATTATATGTTTAACCGATTTTAATTATTTTCAAAATTTTCGTATTTGGCCATTCTTAATCATACATATCGAGCCGTTTGAAATTTCGAGGACAAAATTTTTGTAAGGTAGGTAGATTTGTAACTACCTCGATTTAGAATTTCTGCTTTTAAAAATTTTGAGTTATAAAATTCTTTTCCTAAATTTAAAACTCAAATTTGAAATCAATGTCATTATTTTTGAAAATCTATAAAAATTATTTTTGGATTATTTTAAATTTATTTCTAAACCTGATTATTATAATTTAATTAATTATTTTCATTTCAAAATTATTTTATTATTTAATTACTGTGAGCCTACCAAAGTTTGGACTTGGATCGTAGACTAGCTTAGCCTATTTAGTTTGGGCTAGGATTATGGGCTACTAGCTCATATTTCTTCCAAATTTCTAGTGCTAATTATTAATGGACTTGGGCTTTGGATTAATTATTAGTTGACAATTTGTCTCAATTAGTGGATTAGTTACTAATTGTTGGGTTTGTTAAAGATTAGTTGTTAGTTGGTTAAAGCTGTTAGTAGTCTTTACTATGTCCCCTAGATCTATTATAAATTACTTGGGAAACACTCTGCTATTTATCCTATAAAATATTAGGGACTCCCCAATATCTTATTACATGAATATTCTAAGCATACACACTCCCTCTCCTATCACTCTCTCTCCTCTCTATTTCCTACCAGCAGTCTGCTTCGCCGCCGGACCGCCACTCACCGGCCAAACTCCGACGACCTGCCTCGCTGCCTTCTTCCTGGCTCCTCCACCCCTCTTCCAGTTCTCCACCACGTTACCGCTCGACACTACTGTATAGCACCCACACCAGCAACTCCGGCCATCCACCGTGTGCTACCACAGCCGCCATCACCAGCTTGTTCCTCCAACTCCTTGTCTCCTCCGACCTCCCCTGTCGACCACGACCACCGTACAACACCATTCACCGTGCTTCACCGACCTCCGCCTATAGCCACCGACCCGACCACCACACCAGCGAATTACGTCTCCACCATCACCTCCGATACCACAGTCCACCCCCTACTTCGACCTTGGCCACTCGATTCACCGCCCTAGCTCCGCCTAGGTCACAAACACCATCGAGACACCGACATCCGATCTACTCCACAAAACCTCCACCACCGCTTACACAACAAACTTCGACTGAGCCCCTACTCTTCCTTACCACCAGTTTGCTCTTATCGTAACTCCTCGACACCCTAAACATCACCACCAGACCAACTCCAGTCATCCCTGACATCACCCACCACCACCATGACCCTACGCTATCACATCTCCACCGTACAACACAATACCCCATCGCCTACTCACCTGAGTTCTCCGTTGCTTCTGGACTACTTCCTGCCACTTCCTCTACTGGATCTGTGCTGCCAAGCCAGATCCAGTCGCCATCTTCCTCGATCCGACCGGATCTCGAGCCTAGCGTCGTCATTCGACAGATCTGAGCTTTTACCGTCGAATCTGAGCCAGCGTCGGTTGGTTTTCCTCATCGACAGTGTCAGATATGGCACCGAGCCTCATCGCGCACCTCCGTTCCAGACCCTAGCTCTGTTGAACGTTCGTTCCTCATCGACGGCTATTTTCTGTCAGTAGCCGCAACAGCATGGTAGTCATCTCCTCCTCTCTCCACCGTAGTCCTCGAGAGCCACTGCGTCGCGTCCTTCGATCTCGTCTTTCTGTCCTTCGAGCACCACTGTCACCACAACATCGGTTCATCGTCTCTGTCTGACCAAGCCACACTGCACCTCCTGGAGCGCCATGGTGAGTCTCTGTCTCCCTCCCAATTGACCCTCCTTCTTCCTCCTATTCTTCCCAAAATTTCTCTCTCTAGATTTTATGCGGCTATTGGGTTTTCTCTCTCCTGAGAGAGAAGACCAAAGTTTAAACCCTAATATCAACTGGTTGGGCTTGGGCTTCAAGCCTAGTAGCATTTAATCGGTTTGATTTGATTTTCTTTGTGGTTTCAGGTAACTGAGCTGGGCTTGGGGCTTCAAGCCCTGTGTTCTTTTAATCGATTTCTAATCTCTACTGTGGGCCTTGATGGGTTTCAAAGCCAATAACAGTGTTTTAACTATTTTGTGGTTATTATAGCAGGCAAGGCTTAAAGCCATATTGATTTTTATATAGGATGATTATATGAGTATATGTATATTTAGTACAGAATAAATATGTGCATATTGGTATATACATTTATACTGATTTATACTGTATATTATTAATAAATGTTTCCATAGAGTTTACAAGTAGATTTTAACCTATTTAACTAGATTCTAATTAGTGTACTTAAAATGTTTATATATTATATTTTATCAATAAATATTAATAAGTGTTTTAATGTTATCTATAAAACCTTATTTACTAAAATTTATGATTTAGCTAAATAATTATTTTCAAAAATTATTTCCATTATTTTACTAATATCTTAATATCTTGATTTCATAAATGTAAAGTTTTAGCTAGCAAAGTACTTCTATGATTTTGACATTGAAACATAATTGACCGTCCAAGACAAGACAAGTACTTCTATAATTTTGACACATTTACTTCATGTCATGGTCTTTTCATATTGGACAAATTGTTATACGACTTGGTCTTATACTCTGGTTCATAATCTTTTACTTGTATCTGGAGGAGGAGAAAAACTACAGATATGTGACCAAAGCCCAATTTAGGATTCATGTTGATAGCTTAAATCTCACATCTATGCACGTGAGGTTTAGGCCTTACCATTTACTTGTTCTTATTTATGATCTTACCCAGCCGGTAACATATTTTAGTAGTTATTTCAAATTCACATGTCATGATATTTTGATTACATGTTTCAGTCTGGTAGATTATGCATTTATAGTTCATTTTCATCCTATTTTATTAATATTTTACTTGTTCACATGTTGTACTTGTTTTATTGTTATAGATTGTACTTTGCTCTGTTCCTGACTGGATATATTGCAGGTGAGCTTGAGGCTATATGATCTATCTTCTATGGACAGAAGTCCGATACCTTAGTTGAGCAGGACGACACTATGACTCAGGAACTAGGAGTTGCTGCTGACATTTAGATCTATTTTCATTTTGTATTGTAGACTTTACTTTTGGACATTGTATTATAATGAACTCTAGGAACGTATTAGATGCTGTCATTTGGATCTTATCTTATCTTCTGAAGTTTTTTAGATACTTAGTACAGCTTACTACGTTGAGTATACAACGTAGGCTGGGCGTGTCCGACTCGTATCCAGTTATTCGGGAGCGGGTTGTGACAGTAGATGAGCCAACTATAACAAGTTTACCAACAAATAGTAGACAAGATATAGATATTGAATTTTTTTCACAAAAATCTGAATTATGTTTCTTTTATTTGAAATAACATAGTCTTTCTTTTGCATGACACCTGTTCGGAGGCTATTCCTCGTTCATCTGTGGCAAAGACTCAAATAACTGTTATGCCAATGATGCCACTAACAGGTGCCCATCTAGAGGGTATGACCAAGGTTTGTGTCCAGAGTTTTTACTTTCTTTTGACGGGGATCCAAAGAATTGTAAAGAGGAATATTCCTTTTGTCCATATCAAGACGCCAGCTGCCTGTATGATTCAACCGCTCGAAACCTTCTCGGGTCATGAGACCATAGTTGGAAATTTAAGAATATTACTCAACACGCTCGAAAAATGTGTAATAAATCTTGGTTTGGCCCACTGTCGTGACCTCTCAGTAATTGAGTTTGATGAGCTCAACAAATTGATTGACGCCATTCATAAAGAAGAAGTTGTCTTGGTAAACCAGGAGAGGGCTTTTAAGAATCAGATTATTAAAACCCGTAAAGAGTATGAATTTCTCTCCACCTCCTCAATCAAATGTACTTCTCAGCAGGATGAGCGCATCGGACGAATGACTGAAATTACTGAAGAAATCAAAGCCCTTCAAGATGATTATGCTTTAGAAGAGTCTGCTCTGGCTGAGATACCTCGTAAGAAGAAAATCTTTGCTACACGATCTAATGACGCTAGAAACAATGTTGAAAGACTTGATCTTGAACTTGTTCTTTTAGAAGAAAAGCGTGCTAAGTTAACACCTTTCCGAGATGACACTTTAAGACAAAGCTAAAGTAGCGCGTCGGGTGATTGACCGAAAGCAGTCTGAAATAAATACTTTGAAGAGAAGAATTTGTAACCACCACTTTCTAAAAATGAGGATATTTCTGACTTTTTGTGAAATTGATTATTTTAGTTATTATTTAATTAATGAATTGTGTTAGTGATAATGCTTTGGTTAAACCTTAGAACCACCTTGACTAAATAATTAGACATGACCATAGTAGACTAAAATAGTGAGTATAAATAATCCTTAAATCCATTTTATTTAGTTAAGTAGTCTCTAATCTGGTTAGAATCATTAATTAGAAAAGTTAGGCAAAAACACTAAGTTAGGAGAAGGCCTTTCCTTAGAAACTTGTCATGACAACTTAGAGGGGCTCCTTGCACTACAAAAAAAAAAACCTTTTTATAACGTTTGAAAAAAATCTTATTATAACAGTTTATATATAAGCGTTACACAGTTTTGGAAACCGCACTAAATGTGACCGGGAGGAAGAATTTTTGGCCTATTATGACGTTTTTTAATATAAACGTCGTATATAGGTTATACATTAATAACGGTGCTATTAACGAAGCGTTGTAAACGGTTCCAAAAACACCAGGCCCGCTCTCATTTTTTTACTTCTCCTTCAAGCCCGCTCTTTTTTTACTTCCTCCCACCCGAACAAAAAAAAACCCTCTCCCCCTTTTCGTTTTTCATCTCCTTCTTCTACCATTCTTCTTCTCCTCTTCCTCCTCATATCATTCTTCAACCCTTCATCTTCTTCTCCTCTTGCAGCAGAGAAGCAATCGGTCATCTTCTCATTATCTTTTTGTCGACAACAAAGACAGCAGAACCCTCTGCTCCGGTCGTTTTCTCGTCGACGACCGGAGCCAACAGCAGAGCCGACAGCCCCACGGCTTCGATTATATCGTCCATCATTACGGACAACCTCCACCACCGGCGAAAAATCCTCCACCGCCGGCGACAAGGTTTTGACCTAATTTCTACCCTAATTACTTTGTAATTTGCACTATGATTTCTATTTGACAAATTCTGGTTTTATTGATTTTAGTGAAAGCCCTAATTTCTGTCCTAATTTCAGGTCAATTCCTCTTCTCTCTGATATTCTTCTTTGATTTTAGGGTTAGGAAAAATTTTAGAACACTTACTGCTACACAAATTTGTTAACAATTATAATTTTAAGAACTGATACTAATTTTGAAATTTTACTCTTAGGTTTTTTTTTGCAAGATTTGACTAAAATTGCCTAAATAAAGACGAGTTGCATCAAAGTATAAAAAGGGATGGGATCTCATCGAGCCTAATCTTCTCCAACTAGAGGTGAAGATGGGGGAAGGCGCATAATTTTAGAATTTTCATTCGCAAAATGAGAAATTGATATTCGGCTTGCTGAATTTTTTTGTGTTTGTTTCAATTGGCTACCGAGAACTACCCCCGTGATGGAAAGAGGAAGTGCGAGGCTTTGTGGCCCATTTTCAGAATCGCGCATCAAAAGAGTAGGTACATATACGACCTTTACTATCGGAGGAAGGAGATATTGAAGGAGCTCTACGAGTTATGTCTGGACCAAGGGTACCTTTTTTTAATATTGCATTGCCGTTGATATTCTATTACATGGTTTTCTTTGGATTTTTTTTTACTTTTGTGTTATTGTTAGGAGCTAGCAAGCATGAATACTGATCACGTTGTTTTGGAAGTGTACTGGACATATTGCGACTCCCAACTCACATTAGAACACGCCAAAATTGGTGTCGTATTTGACCTTTTGTTCCCGTAGCCTGTCGAGCCGTATTTTTGTTCCCGTGACATGGTTACAAGTGTTTTGAGATAATCTAGAATCTCAGGAATATATTATTACATTACTTTATGCTATTGTATTGATATCAAAGCATGGTTTCTAATTGCTATATGAGCAGCAACAATGCGAAACTGTGCTTATGGCTGTATTTCTCCCCTGTAGACTAAGATCTTGTAGTATTTTTTGATGGTTTTCTTTTGGATCTTATTGATCTTCTCTTGATCTTTTGATTTGGGGGAAGTAAAGATCAGGATCTTCAGGATTTATCATAGAATTTTGTGGTTTGGATTTGGGGAATTAAATAGTGGAATGCCCCATATGCAGGAAATTATAAACTAATCAGTCTAGTTGTGGCAAAACTGACAAAAAGTTTTGCATATCTGAATATTAAGCAAAGAGTTAATCAATTAATGTCGATTTCTAATATTATATCTCCAAATTTCAGTCTATACTCATAAAAACAAGTCAAAGTTTCAAAAAAGGTTCATGTAAAGTATTAGGACTTGAAAGCCTGGGGAATAAAATGACGTATGTTTTCGTCTGGTTATATTTTATCATGTCAGCTCCTGTGCCTAACTACCATATCATATTGGTAAAATTAGAAGTTAATTTAGAATCACCTGTCAAGGCATTCCTAACATATCATATAACCAAAGTTTTACTCGACAAAATTAATTCGATCAAACAAACTCCTGATATGTTTCTAGCTAGACATGGTCGATGACAGTTGTCCTCCTATGGACTTCGATACCTACTATAACCATTTCTTTTTATTTCTTTTTTTTTAACTTCAAATGAAGTTATTTAAACTTCGGCCACACAAATGGAATACATGTATTTCTGTCATATGAATGAAAGTCATCATCTTTAGGAAATCTTCTCTCTTAAAAATATACAACTATTTGGAATGATGCTGGCTAATTTATTTAGATGCTCAATGTGTGAGTAGTAATGACATTCCATGTCTTCATGAATTTGGGATTTTTTTTTATGTTGTGTTAGATGGTCGTAGTCTTTGTAACTCAACACAATATCTATGGTGTTCTTTGATCCTTATTGCAAACATATATATGTATTTACGGGTACTTATGTTTAAGAACAAAACAAAGTTGTCCAAAATTGAACTACAGTCAACATATGCACAAGGAATCATTTCACAAGTAGGAATAAAGAAGAATTTATGCTAGATGATGAAATATCTGTTTGCAGTTTTTATGAACTTTTTCTGGTAACATTTTTTTTTCAAATTTGTAACTTGTTTCATGTTTTCATCATTCTTGGCATATCTCAGGGTTTACAGCAAGGACATTCAAGTAAGCTTCTTTTGCCTCTAGTTTAATATATTTAAATCTGTTGTAAACTATTTAGTCAAAATCCCCTCCATTGGCTTCTAAAAATGTATCCCTTTAAATAAATCTTGATTAACCATTTTTTAGCAAATATCCAAGACAAATGTTCATGATGTGTGCATGCATATTTTAGCAACTACATGTTTCAGGTGGCCTAGTCTTGTATCGGTCATTGTTATGGGACTCTCATTACTATTTTTCGGTCAATGGAATTGAAGTTCGCCTATAAAATGATCAAGTTTAAGTATCTTATCTTGATTTTTATATCTCAAAAGTTGCAATTGTGATTGCTAAGTAGAATTCTAATTCCTAAACATATTAGTTATCCAAAATCCACTTTTAACGGAGAAGGAAAATAAAAATGATTTTGGAATTGAAATGAAGTATGATAATAACATATGACATGCTTTCTTATGATGATAACAGTCAATAAATGAAAGTCCTTGTGACCATCTTATCTAGTGTAGAGGAAACTACCATCTCCAAGTTAACTAATTAAGAATTAGAATTCCTATGTTTGACATTTAATCTGCATACAACCAGGCCAGTAACTCGATCAATTAAATGCATTTCTCAAGGTACATCGAAAAGGATAAGTACGTTATTGTTATGATTCTTTTACACAAGGATTATATAGTTTAACCTGATTTAGCACACCTGCTCCCATTTTTTAAGTAATTTTTTACATCCTATTCGATGGGTTTCCACAGTACGTGCAGTAACCATTCAATGCATTAAAGAAAAAAAAATCACATCAGCCATCCAACTCCAATTTTGTAATCTATATGGAAAATATGAATGTATAATTCTACCCTTTATCGGAAGAAATACCGATATAATCACTATTGTAGCTGGCGAGGTGTATGGCTTGCTTG
This sequence comes from Iris pallida, assembly GCA_029216955.1. Classification (NCBI taxonomy): domain Eukaryota; kingdom Viridiplantae; phylum Streptophyta; class Magnoliopsida; order Asparagales; family Iridaceae; genus Iris; species Iris pallida. Next base: position 15,135,399 of record JANAVB010036420.1, on the reverse strand, counting down.
AAATTTGTGCCATTTCTTTCTTATCAAAGCATTAAAGCATATTTTGTTCCTGTGCACTAGAGATATCAACATATGTAGATTTGTGCTATAAAAATACTAATTTCCTCTACATTTTAATGCATATTTATTGCATGTAACTGATGCTTGCTTGTTTGGATATTAATTCATGTCATGTAGGCCCTCTCAAGTCATGTATGTGTTAACTCAATGTTACAAGTTTTTGGTTCACTTCGATGTCTGAAATTTCCCCTGCTTGTGAACACAGGTTGATTCGATGGATAGTAACAGTCGCCATATATCCATTCCTATGATGAGCACAAGTGCCTAGCTTAAAATGACATTCAATAATTTTGGTTTTGGACACTTAATTGCTTCGGTTATGGTGTTGGCAATCGCATCAAGCTACCCTACACTAGGAAGATCATTGACGCCATTCACTCAGGCAGTTTTTGGATGCTAATTATGTCCAGACAGTGGTGTTTGGGCAAGAGATACCAACTGCAATTGAAGGAGTACCATCAGAGAGTTTGGACCCAAAGAATATTTTTATATATATATATATATATATATATATATATATATATATATATATATTAACAAATATATATATATATATATAAAGCTTCAGACATGTATATTAACAAATGTACAACTGAATTTTACTCATCTGCTGGTTGGTGAACAGTAGGGAGATAAGCTAGCCTATAAGGAGACTCTGCTGAAGCTTGATGGTCTATTTCGGAACAACTTTGATTTGTTCTCCAACTACAAGATTGTCAAGGTATGTCTTGCATGAAATTAATTGGTTCCATTTCTTTTTTGTCAAAGCAATATTTGTATTATATGACCATGGAGCAGATCGTCATTTCCATATGGGGGGGGGGGGGGGGGTGAAGAGAATACGAATTGTCCACTTATTCTGCACGCACTTTATAAGTGGAGGGGGTACCCATATCAAGAAATTCAAACATTAAAGGAAGGGAAACACTAAACTGTCAATTAGGATATCAATGTGGACTAAATGTTGTGTGGAGATTGAAGGATGGTGATTACAATTATTGTGGACTAAACGTCATAAGATAGGATTACCTTATCAAATTTATCATGACATTGTTTTGGCGCTTGTTTCAGCCCATAGAGAGATTTAATCAATTTGCATACCTTGTGTTCTTGTCCTGGAACAACAAATCCCTCAGGTCGTTCCATGTAAATCTCCATTCAAAAAATAATTTTTACATCCATTTGATGAATAAACAGTTTATGAACAGATCCAATAGCAATTAACATTCTAGTTGTGACAATTCTAGTAACTGGAGAGTAAGTGCCAATGAAGTCTACTCCTTTCCTTTGTTTGAAACCTTTAGCTACTAACCTTGTATTAAATTTCTCAATAGGTCCATCAAGTCTTAGCTTTTTTTTTTTCTGAAGATCCATCTGCAACAAATTGGTTTGCAACCTACAGGAAGGTTAACCAAATCCCAAGTTCTATTTGACATAATAGAATCTATTTAACTATTAATGGCCTCTTTCCAAAATAATGAATCTACAGAGGACATAGCCCCTTGATAAGATATAGGGTCCTCTTCAACATGGTAAGTGAAAAAACCTTCTCCTAGGTTTGGTTCTCTTCTGGTTCTTTTACTCCTCCTAGGTTCTACTAGGGTCTCTACGTGAGAACTAGAATCTGAAATAGGAAATTGTGCAGATTAGAAGATCTAGGAGTTCTATTTTTCAAAGGAAAAACATTTTCAAAAAAAAAGTAGCATCCCTAAATTTTGTAACTGTTTTGCATCAATACCATTTACCTCACTCTTAATAACAAGAAATAGATGCAATACTGTTTTGAGCGTAACCCAAAAATACGCAACCTACGGTTTTGGATCCCAATTATCTTTTTTTAGGAGGGACAAAAACTTTAGCAAGACACCCCCACCCTTTGAAATATTTCAAAGATGGTTTTATTCCTTTTCGTAATTCATAAGGGGCTCTATCAGTCTTTTTAAAAGAAACTTTATTAAGAATGTGGCATGCAGAAAGTAAAGCTTCTCCCCACAAATTGTTAGATAAAGTAGAGCTACCTAACATATCATTAATCATATTTCGCCCCCATGAACATTGCAATGGGTTGCAGTCGATCTATCCCCAAGATGCAACGAATCCCTTCGATCCACAAATCGTGCACCCAGTAGTGAATCCCACAAACGATCTCAACCTTTTCCCGGATAAGGAGTTAGTTGGAGGAGGAATTGAACGGAGGAGAGAGGTTTTGGTTGTGTCTCTTCTGTGTGAACATAATTTCGAACGAGAGAGGGAGAAAAAAAGATTTTGTTTGTATCAAAATAGATAAACTGTTTTGTTTTCTAAACATCTCTCTGGACTATCGTTCGTGTCCAAAATAATCTTCTGCGATCGACAAATCCCGTAACGAGATTACATGGTAGCAGGCGTATGTAAGACTAGGCAACCGAACCAAAATGATTCAAAAACTAAAACAAACAAAATTTAAAATGAGTTAGAAAATTTCCTTTATACCCTTGGTCAGGTCCGCGAGCGCACAAGCATACATGCAAAGTGCTAAGTGCGTGACAAATAAATGCATCAAAAATGTACATTAAATCGTGCACCGCTCGCAAGTTGGATGTGATGTATCCCATTCTCCACAAAACCCACTTACCCACTAAGGAGGGTAAAGCATTATATGCAAAGGAGAACTTTTTCTCCTTTCCCATATGTGACTAAAAGAAAGGAGAACTTTCTTGAATAATATTGGTGTTGCTACACAAGCAACAAAACCAACAATCCCCCACATGATTCAATAAAGGGACAATAAAGGATATAGACTGATAGAATGAAAGGAAATAGAACAAGATACGGGCAGTTGTACTGTGTATCAGAGGAAGGTGTCTTTCGGATTTGAACCTCCCCTTAGTGTTGTAGATTTCATCTATACAAAACCAAAGTGATAAGTCTTGAAGTTAGGATCTTATTTGTACAGACTCAACATACACACAAACACATTGTAGGCATTTGATCGTATCAACAATTGTGCACTTTTCGGCCATGTACTTATCTCGGTTTCTTTAGAGCTCTAGAGAAAAGCCCAAGTTTCCATGGAAAGCAGCCCCACTTTCACTCTCAAATAGGTGAATCTTTCAGAGTATCCTGCAATTTATATACCCTGCTTTACAAGCCATAGATTCATTAAGATTTTACAATCACCCTCTTATTTATTCCAGATCAACACTAATAGTAGAGGAATGGTTCATTGTAATTACAATATTGTTTTCAGTCACACATCAATTTTGTTGTTACCCATTGAACCTTTTCTTGGTGCTTCCAATCAAAGGTTGGGTTGCCTTTGAGGTGACTCAATCAATGGGCTTTCAACCTCATTCCTCTGCTCGTCTCCAACACTAGTCTCCTTGAGAGACCTTTAGTTAGAGGATCCGCTAGATTGTTCTTTTATCTGACGATGGCAATTGCAATTACTCTACTGGACCGCAATTGCTTCACCCGATTGTACCTCAGACGTATATGTCTGGATTTTTCATTATAGCTTGTCCTTTGAGCCTTTGCTATTGCAGCTTGGGTGTCACTGTGTACATGGATAGCAAGAACTGGTCTGCTCCACAAAGAAATATCTGTTACCATATTACACAGCCAGTCTGCTTCCTCACTGGTGAGGTCAAGAGCTATGAAATCAGCCTCCATAGTCGATCTAGATATACATGTCTTCCTGTTAGGGTTCCAAGCGACAACAGCTCCTTCTAACGTGAATACATATCCACTTGTGGTTTTGGTCTCATCTGTATCTGAGATCCACTTTGCATCAGTATACCCTTCCAATATAGATGGGTATCCTACATAGAATAATTCATGGAATAACGTGCCCTTCAGGTATCTTATTACCCTTTCTTAGGCAGTCCAGTGTGAACTATTTGGATTGCTTGTGTACCGACTAAGTTTTCCTACCGCGTAGGAAATATTAGGTCTGGTACGATTATCAATATAGTCCAAACATCCAATTTGCTGATAATACTTCAGCTGAGCCACATTGTCTCCTTTGTTCTTTTTCAACCTGATATTTGCATCATAAGGAGTGATTACAGGTTTAGAATCAAAATAGTTAAATCATTTTAGGACCTCTTCTATATAGTGAGATTGGGAGAGACCAATTTCTTTAGAAGTACGACTTAATTTAAGTCCTAAAATCACATCAGCATGTCCTAAGTCCTTCATATCAAAATTTTGAGACATAAAAGTTTTAATATCATAAATAATATCCATGTCAGTGCCAAAAACAAGAATGTCATCAACATATAAACACAATATTACGCATGAGCTACCAACAGTTTTGATATATACACATTTATCAGAATCATTAATAGCAAAATCATAAGATATAATTATATTATCAAATTTATAATGACATTGCTTTGGCGCTTGTTTCAGCCCATAAGGAGATTTATTCAATTTGCATACCTTGTGTTCTTGTCCTGGAACAACAAATCCTTCAGTTTGTTCCATGTAAATCTCTTCCTGTAAATCTCCATTCAAAAAAGCAGTTTTTACATCCATTTGATGAATAAACAATTTACGAACAGATGCAATAGCAATTAACATTCTAATTGTGGCAATTCTAGTAACTGGAGAGTAAGTGTCAAAGAAGTCTACTCCTTCCTTTTGTTTGAACCCTTTAGCTACTACTTTGCTGTGAATTTCTCAATAGACCCATCATGTCTTAGCTTTTTTCTGAAGATCCATCTGCAACCAATTGGTTTGCAACCTACAGGACGTTTAACAAAATCCCAAGTTCTATTTGGCATAATAGAATCTAGTTCACTATTAATGACCTTTTTCCAACATAACGAATCTACAGAGGACATAGCCCCTTGATAAGATATATGGTCATCTTCAACATGGTAAGTGAAAAAACCTTCTCCTATGTTTGATTTTCTTCTGGTTCTTTTACTCCTCTTAGGTTTTACTAGGTCTCTACGTGAGAACTAGAAGTTAAAATAGGAACTTGTGCAGATATAGAAGATATAGGAGTTTTGTTTTTCAAAGAAAAAACATTTTCAAAAAAAAGTAGCATCCCTAGATTCCATAACTGTGTTTGCATCAATACCATTTACCTCACTCTTGATAATAAAAAAATCTATACGCAATATTGTTTGGGGCATAATCCAAAAATACACAATCTACAGTTTTTGGTCCCAATTTCCTTTTCTTAGTAGGAGGGACAGAAACTTTAGCAAGACACCCCCACACTATAAAATATTTCAAAGATGGTTTTCTGTCCTTCCATAATTCATAAGGAGTTTTATCAGTATTTTTAAAGGGAACTTTATTAAGAATGTGACAAGCAGAAAGTAAAGCTTCCCCCCATAAATTTTTAGATAAACCAGAGGTACCTAACATAGTGTTAATCATATTTCGCCCCCACGAACAGTGCAACGGGTTTCAGGCGATCTCTTCCCGAGATATAATGAATCCTTTCGATCCACAACACCTTGCACCCGGTAGTGAATCCCACAAACGATCTCAGCCTTTGCCAGGAGGAGGCGTTGGACGGAGGAGGAGTTAAACGGAGGAGAAAGCTTTTGGTTGCAATTTTCTTCTGTGCGAACAGATTTTCGAGAGAGAGAGAGAGAGAGAGAGAAAGAGAAAAAGATTTTTTTGTATCAAAACAGATAAACTATTTTATTTTTTAAACGTCTCTCTGGACTATAGTTCGTATCCAAAATAATCTTCTGCGATCAACAAATCCCATAACAGGATTACGTGGTAACAGGTCTACGGAAGACCAGGCAACTGAACCAAAATGCTTCAAAAACTAAAAAAATAAAATTTTAAATGAGTTAGAAAATTACCTTTACATCATTGGTCCGGTCCGCGGCACGTAAGCGTACAAAATGCTAAGTGCATGACAAATAAACGCGTCAAAAATGTGCATTAAATCGCGCATCCGCTCGTGGGTTGGATGGGATGTATCCCGTCCCCCACAAAATCCACTTGCCTACTAAAACCATATTGGATTGGATGGGATGAGCACTTTCTTGAATCATATTGGTGTTGCTACCAAGCAACTGTCACGCCCCAGAACCAGAATAATGGAGAGCGGGGGCAGACATAGCCAGCTACGTATAATGAAATGGGATCCAGTCCACTATACGGTCACGGCTGTCTAGATATATGAGGGTTTATCTACAAGCCATCAGTCTCTTAAGGTCAATAACAAGCCTAGTGTCTCAATCACGAGCAAATAAGTAAATGTTACAAGATGTAAGATCACCAAATATACAATAGTAAGGCGTCCCAAACATTACATATTCAGCTGATCATGAAGCTAGTCGTTACAAAATGTGAGGACTAGCAAGAGTTTAGTCATACATGATCAACCCTAGGTTGCCAATCATGTTACAGTCCGTAGGCAGACAGTAAGTAAAAATGTACACGAGCTAACACTTGCTCGGCGGCTAAACGCCTCAAAAGAATAATTTTACAAGAGAGTGGGAGAGCCAAAAATAACCCACTCGTTGCCAGGATTCCGTCTAGTGGTCACCATGTGGCTGGAGATTCGGTAGATCCTCTGGAGCTGCTCTGGTATCTGGCCATACAAAACCAGCTGGGTCAGACCCCAGAAAGAGCAAGTGCCACAAAGGAGGCTTCACTTAGGAACTAAAACCAGCAATCAGCACAAGAGTAATAATATATAATAAAGACAACAATTAAAGAAAAATATTACATGTGATATACGATGAGATAACCATGGGACTATTCAGATAACCAGGTTACAACCCGTAAACCAAACAAGGACCGGGGTTGTAACCCTTCGTCTGAACCGAACTTGGTTTCTTCCACCATTTATCGGCAAGATAAGAAAACAGGTCATGTAATAATCTTGTACAGGATCAAGACAAGAATAGACTGGTAAACTTCATCCAACATTTCACGGCCAAGCAATAAGTACGGCTTGATACTTTAACTAACTAGGGTTGTCACAAGCCTAATTACTAACAAGATGCAGCGAGATTATTCTACAGCCACAAGCCCTGCAGACCATCCAGGCTATCCGGACGCAATTAGAGTTGAATTCAAGTGGGTACATCGTCCAGGAAACGCATGTACCCTTAGGTGACTTAGAGGGTGCAACACATGACGGTGTGCTGGAAATGTGCCCTACTCGACGGCATGCTACAGATCCCAAGTGGGGCGCCCAGATAACGGGATTGCCTGTAGCTGGAAAATCTCTTCATGACTACTGGATTTATTCTAGTTGTTAGCCTTAGTTGATTTCAGTGGGTACCCCTGACCGTGGTACTCAGGGGTCCCTGTCCTAGTCATGATGCAAGACAAGACGGGTTCATTTGTACAAGCACAATCGTCCACGGTGTCCAAGTTATTCAATCTTGTCATGTCGTGTTAGCCGTCGCAACAGCATTTCGAGAAATATCATGTCAGGTTTATCATGTCAAGAGTGTACCACGGCGGGCCACTATCTTGTCAGGTATATCATGTCAAGTTCACTGTCAAGTTATCATGTCAAGAGTGCACCACGGCGGGTCACTATCAAGTCATGCCAATTATCAAGGAGGAGAAAAACTTGCACAATTAAATAATAATATATATTACTAATATATATATTCCTAAAGCCAAGGAGAAACTCTACAACTTTCATATTGGGAGTGGGAAGAAATTCGGACCACAATTCACGCAAATAAGACATTTAAACAATCAAAGTGGGACCCATGCGGTCCAAAAGTGGGAGAACAAACATGCGGTCAAAGAGAGTGGGAGGCCACCCATGCGGCTCCGAATTATTTAAATGAAATCAGTCAAACATTTAAGGCCAGCAAGCCATATGCGGCTAGCATACAATTGTGCATGCGGCCAAGAGTGGGAGGGACCCCATGCGGCCAAAAGTAGAAGACCATCCATGCGGCCAGGAAACAATAAATAGGCCATAAAATCGAATAAGACAAAAGACAGTGGGACCCTCATTAAATGCAAACTCCCACTTCAGCAAGCAAGTCAACTAAAGGAAGCTATGTGGGACCCCCCACAATTAATGCAATAAGAAAAGGTTTACGTGAGCTACCTAATTAATGGTTCACGTGGCCAAAATATTAGATAGTGGGGGAAGGGAGCCTATGCGGCTCACCTTAGATTTCATGCAAAAATACAACATGCAAATAATAATAATATTTAATGGCCAAAGGCTATGCGGCTCTGTATCAAGCAATTGCTAATGCTATAAATGTCCATGCGGCTTACCCTCACGTTGCTTACATAAAAATACAAACAAATAAATAATAAATAAATATTGGCCATGCGGTCATGCGGTCAAGTATTAAAGCAACTAATTCAAAATCCATGCGGCCAAAAGTAATTATGATCCATGCGGCTGGCCAACTGTGTTGCATGCACAAGCAAATACTTACGTACACAAGTATTAATGGCCCAAAGCAAATGGATTGCATGCACAACAACAAATACATGCATTTAAAGGATTAATGCATGCTTTTTAATATAAAGGCCATACAATTATACTTAAACTAATGCTTTTAATAATAGCCATGCAAAAGTACTTTAGCTAATGCTACAAGTATTGCTTAGGCCAAGGCTTGCTACCGATGCGGCCAAGAATTCTACCGATGCGGCCAAGAATTTTTGATGCATTAAATGCATAAGTTTGCATTAGCAAGCTTACTACATTAAAAGTGTTCCAAACAAGCTTGCATCAGCAAGCTTAAAACAATTAATATAAGTAGGGAATGCTTTCAATCAAAAAGGGAATTAATGCTTATTATATTAAAGCATGAAATGCTTTAACTCCAGAGCATTTAATGCTTAGCATAAAATAAGCATGAAATTGCTTATTAAAATCAAGCATGGAAATGCTTTATCTAGGGAAGCATTTAATGCTTGGTAGAGGAAGCATTTAATGCTTGATAAAAGAAAAGCATGCAGCATGCTTTCCTCCCCATGCGGCAAGAAGCTCCCTCCCCATGCGGCTACAATTGTTAGTAGCCATGCGGCTACTAAAAATTACCATGTTACAAGAAAAGCCCTGCGGCCAGCTAATGCTTTTTCCTATGCGGCTCACTCTAGGAAAATGCATTAACAAAGGCATTACTAATAATTGTCTATGCGGCTCATTGATTGTATTGCATTAAATAATGTATGCAAAAATAAATGCTGGCTATTGCATTTATAGGCCATACGGCTGAGCAAAATTACATAGGTCAAATCTGGACCAAACGAAATTCTCTGCAACATGGGATCACCAACTTAGCAAAATATGCAAGTTTGATAGATCAAAAACCATGGAAATCGAAAATATCACAAAACTAGATCTTCAAAAATTTAACCATGGAAATAAAAAATGCCAAGTACTAAAGTGGGTTAGAAACACATGAGAAAGACAATGGAACAATAAAATGGAGTTCCTCCATGAAGCAAGATGCACTTGCCTAAGCTCTCCACTCTCTCCTGGTAGGTGGGAAATTAATGGGGAGGAAGAAGAAAGAGTTAATGAGAATTGATGGAAGAGAGAGAGTGGATAGATATTTATGGTGGGAGTGGTCCTCCACATAAAACCAAACCAAGCCAAACCCACCAAACCGAACAAAACCAAGCCAAAGTAATCCCATGATGAACCATGCTAATGCAACATGCAAAATAAAAAAAATCCAAGGCTAACTAATTATGACAAACCAAAAATACGAGTCCGAAATACGTACACGTATTCCCAATACGTAATACGAACCACGGGCATTACAACTCTACCCACCTTAAAAGAATTCCGTCCTCGGAATTCAATCAAGAGGCTAGAGTGGCAAGGACAAGTTATACTAAGCACAGGCAAGCTATACTAAGCAATCAATCATGCAATCATGTATGTAAGCAAGGAAATCGAAGGCACGAGAAAGAGGAAAGATATCCTGCTAGGAACCTCTCTGCCGGTTCTGGATCTGAGCTTGGACCTGGGCATACTGCTGGGGTCTTTGTAGCTGGAAGGCTAGGGCCTGAGGCGGCAATGGCCTCGGAGGCTGGTACTGCTGCTGAAACACTTGGGCCTGAGGCGGCAATGGCCTCGGCAATGGATACTGCTGCTGCTGCTGGACTGGGGCTGGTCCCCTTACCGAGGGACTAGTCTGGGCCGATGAGGAGGAACCTGCTCTATTCGGACAGGACCCTATCTTGTGGTCCGGTGCCCCACAAGCCAAACACAATCCCTGTGCTCTGCGACACTCCGAAACAACGTGTCCTGGCTTTCCACAATGAGTGCAGCCCATTGCGGAAGACTGCTTCTGCTTCTGCTGCTGAGGGGACGTGACCGACGTTACTGAGGCCGCCTGCTTCGGAGTTCCAATTGTCAAAGCCCTGACTGCCGGGGCTGGTGCTGTCGACTGGGTCATCTGGCCGTGAGATCGCTTTCGACCTCCGGTCCTGTCCACGATTCTGTGGGAGGTATACTCATGCCTCCTGGCTGCCCTCAACACTCATCAAAAGTCTGATGCTCAAACTGTTCCACTGCCAACAAAATCTCGAGGTGGAGCCCTTGCTGGAACCGCTGGGCTCTGTCAAACTCGGTCGCCACCAAGGTGGGAGCAAACCGACTAAGCCTGGAGAACTCGGCCGCATATCCGTCGACCGTTCTGCCTCCTTGCTTCAGATTGGTGAACTTGGTCTGAAGATCGTACCGAGCCACCGCATCGAAGTACTTAGTCTGGAATCTCTTTCTGAATAGTGCCCATGGAATAGGGGCCACTAATCCCACGGCCTGTGCTGCCCACCAGCTGCGGGCAAGATCCAATAACTGTAGACGCACCACGGCCACCTTCTCATCTTTCGGGGTCTTGGCTGCCTCTAGAATGACTTCAGTATCCTGGAGCCATGCATCAGCAGCAATAGCATCTTCGCTGCCGTCGAAGAATGGAGGGTTCAGGCGCTTGAAACTGTTCGCTGCACTGTTCCTTGGATGACCGCCTCTGTTCAAAGCATCTTCCACTGCCTGGTGCAATGCATCACCTCGACGATATTGGGAAGCTAACAATGATCTGATGAGACCCACCAAAGTGCCATCATCAGGCTCTGCAGGCTGGACTGGCTGAACTGGCGGCTCTCCTCCAGTAGGTACGACTCGGGAGGCTGCTCTTGAGTGCTGGGCCTGATCTTCTGGTTGCTGCTGGTCCACGGGAGGTGATCCGCCTTGCTGATCGGCAGGTCCAGGTTCAATGCCGCTGAAGAAGACGACATGGGAACAATAAGGAAGGACCAGGACAGATCAACGATTACAAGCATGTGATAAGGACAAGAATTTCAGGAATCAAGAGGACACGAGCAGAGATCAAGGGCGAGTACTGATTGAGACATCTATTCGGTAAACCCTTACATATCTTGATTTACAAGACCTGCATGGGCCACCACTTAAACCATGTCACGTCCCAGAACCAGAATACTAGAGAGCGGGGGCAGACATAGCCAGCTACGTATAATGAAATGAGATCCACTCTACTATACGGTCACGGCTGTCTAGATATGAGGGTTTATCTACAAGCCATCTGTCTCTTAAGGTCAATAACAAGCCTAGTGTCTCAATCACGAGCAAATAAGTAAATATTACAAGATTTAAGATCACCAAATATACAATAGTAAGGCGTCCCAAACATTACATATTCAGCTGATCATGAAGCTAGTTGTTACAAAATGTAAGGACTAGCAAGAGTTTAGTCATACATGATCAACCCTAGGTTGCCAATCATGTTACAGCCCGTAGGCAGACAGTAAGTAAAAATGTACACGAGCTAACACTTGCTCGGCGGCTAAACGCCTCAAAAGAATAATTTTACAAGAGAGTGGGAGAGCCAAAAATAACCCACTCGTTGCCAGGATTCCGTCTAGTGGTCACCATGTGGCTGGAGATTCGGTAGATCCTCTGGAGCTGCTCTGGTATCTGGCCATACAAAACCAGCTGGGTCAGACCCCAGAAAGAGCAAGTGCCACAAAGGAGGCTTCACTTAGGAACTAAAACCAGCAATCAGCACAAGAGTAATAATATATAATAAAGACAACAATTAAAGAAAAACATTACATGTGATATACGATGAGATAACCATGGGACTATTCAGATAACCAGGTTACAACCCGTAAACCAAATAAGGACCGGGGTTGTAATCCTTCGTCTGAACCGAACTTGGTTTCTCCCACCATTTATCGGCAAGATAAGAAAACAGGTCATGTAATAATCTTGTACAGGATCAAGACAAGAATAGACTGGTAAACTTCATCCAATATTTTACGGCCAAGCAATAAGTATGGCTTGATACTTTAACTAACTAGGGTTGTCACAAGCCTAATTACTAACAAGATGCAGCAAGATTATTCCACAGCCACAAGCCCTGCAGACCATCCAGGCTATCCGGACGCAATTAGAGTTGAATTCAAGTGGGTACATCGTCCAGGAAACGCATGTACCCTTAGGTCACTTAGAGGGTGCAACACATAACAGTGTGCTGGAAATGTGCCCTACTCGACGGCATGCTACAGATCCCAAGTGGGGCGCCCAGATAACGGGATTGCCTGTAGCTGGAAAATCTCTTCATGACTACTGGATTTATTCTAGTTGTTAGCCTTAGTTGATTTCAGTGGGTACCCCTGACCGTGGTACTCAGGGGTCCCTGTCCTAGTCATGATGCAAGACAAGACGGGTTCATTTGTACAAGCACAATCGTCCACGGTGTCCAAGTTATTCAATCTTGTCATGTCGTGTTAGCCGTCGCAACAGCATTTCGAAAAATATCATGTTAGATTTATCATGTCAAGAGTGCACCATGGCGGGCCACTATCTTGTCAGGTATATCATGTCCAGTTCATTGTCAAGTTATCATGTCAAGAGTGCACCACGGTGGGTCACTATCAAGTCATACCAATTATCAAGGAGGAGAGAAACTTGCATAATTAAATAATAATATATATTACTAATATATATATTCCTAAAGCCAAGGAGAAACTCTACAACTTTCATGTTGGGAGTGAGAAGAAATTCGGACCACAATTCACGCAAATAAGACATTTAAACAATCAAAGTGGGACCCATGCGGTCCAAAAGTGGGAGAACAAACATGCGGTCAAAGAGAGTGGGAGGCCACTCATGCGGCTCCGAATTATTTAAATGAAATCAGTCAAACATTTAAGGCCAGCAAGCCATATGCGGCTAGCATACAATTGTGCATGCGGTCAAGAGTGGGAGGGACCCCATGCGGCCAAAAGTAGAAGACCATCCATGCGGCCAGGAAACAATAAATAGGCCATAAAATCGAATAAGACAAAAGACAGTGGGACCCTCATTAAATGCAAACTCCCACTTCAGCAAGCAAGTCAACTAAAGGAAGCTATGTGGGACCCCCACAATTAATGCAATAAGAAAATGTTTACGTGAGCTACCTAATTAATGGTTCACGTTGCCAAAATATTAGATAGTGGGGGAAGGGAGCCTATGCGGCTCACCTTAGATTTTATGCAAAAATACAACATGCAAATAATAATAATATTTAATGGCCAAAGGCTATGTGGCTCTGCATCAAGCAATTGCTAATGCTATAAATGTCCATGCGGCTCACCCTCACGTTGCTTACATAAAAATACAAACAAATAAATAATAAATAAATATTGGCCATGCGGTCATGCGTCAAGTATTAAAGCAACTAATTCAAAATCCATGCGGCCAAAAGTAATTATGATCCATGCGGCTGGCCAACTGTATTGCATGCACAAGCAAATACTTACGTACACAAGTATTAATGGCCCAAAGCAAATGGATTGCATGCACAACAACAAATACATGCATTTAAAGGATTAATGCATGCTTTTTAATATAAAGGCCATGCAATTATACTTAAACTAATGCTTTTAATAATAGCCATGCAAAAGTACTTTAGCTAATGCTACAAGTATTGCTTAGGCCAAGGCTTGCTACCCATGCGGCCAAGAATTCTACCCATGCGGCCAAGAATTCTTGATGCATTAAATGCATAAGTTTGCATTAGCAAGCTTACTACATTAAAAGTGTTCCAAACAAGTTTGCATCAGCAAGCTTAAAACAATTAATATAAGTAGGGAATGCTTTCAATCAAAAAGGGAATTAATGCTTATTATATTAAAGCATGAAATGCTTTAACTCCAGAGCATTTAATGCTTAGAATAAAATAAGCATGAAATTGCTTATTAAAATCAAGCATGGAAATGCTTTATCCAGGGAAGCATTTAATGCTTGGTAGAGGAAGCATTTAATGCTTGATAAAAGAAAAGCATGCAGCATGCTTTCCTCTCCATGCGGCAAGAAGCTCCCTCCCCATGCGGCTACAATTGTTAGTAGCCATGCGGCTACTAAAAATTACCATGTTACAAGAAAAGCCCTGCGGCCAGCTAATGCTTTTTCCTATGCGACTCACTTTAGGAAAATGCATTAACAAAGGCATTACTAATAATTGCCTATGCGGCTCACTGATTGTATTGCATTAAATAATGTATGCAAAAATAAATGCTGGCTATTGCATTTATATGCCATGCGGCTGAGCAAAATTACATAGGTCAAATCAGGACCAAACGAAATTCTCTGCAACATGGGATCACCAACTTAGCAAAATATGCAAGTTTGATAGATCAAAAACCATGGAAACCGAAAATACCATAAAATTAGATCTACAAAAATTTAACCATGGAAATGAAAAATGCTAAGTACTAAAGTGGGTTAGAAACACATGAGGAAGACAATGGAACAATAAAATGGAGTTCCTCCATGAAGCAAGATGCACTTGCCTAAGCTCTCCACTCTCTCCTGGTAGGTGGGAAATTAATGGGGAGGAAGAAGAAAGAGTTAATGAGAATTGATGGAAGAGAGAGAGTGGGATAGATATTTATGGTGGGAGTGGTGGTAGGTGGGAGTGGTCCTCCACATAAAACCAAACCAAGCCAAACCCACCAAACCGAACCAAACCAAGCCAATGTAATCCCATGATGAACCATGCTAATGCAACATGCAAAATAAAAAAATCCAAGGCTAACTAATTATGACAAACCAAAAATACGAGTCCGAAATACGTACACGTATTCCCAATACGTAATACGAACCACGGGCATTACAGCAACAAAACCAACAATCCCCCACATGATTCAATAAAAGGACAATAAAGGATAGCGATCGATAAAATGATAGGAAAGAGAACAAGATATGTGCAAGTACACTGTGTATCAGAGGAACGTGTCTTCCGGACTTGAACCTCCCATTAGTGTTGTACATTTCATCTATACAAACCCAAAGTGATGTAAGTCTTGAACTTAGGATCTTATTTGGACAGACTCAACATACACACAAACATATTGTAGTCATTTGATCGTATCAACAGTTGTGCACTTTTTGGCCATGTGCTTGTCTCGGTTTCTTGAGAGCTCTAGATAACAGCCCAAGTCCCCATGGAAAGTGGCCCCACTTTCATTCTCAAATAGGTGAATCTTTTAAGGTATCCTAAAATTTATATGTCCTACTTTACAAGCCACATATTTATTAAGATTTTACAATCACCCCCTTATTTATTGCTGTGCAACACTATGTAGTAGAGGAATGGTTCATTACAATTACAATCATATAGTGTTTCCAGTCACACATCAATTTTTTTGTTACCTATTGAAGCTTTTCTTGGTGCTTCCCATCGAAGGTTTGGTTGCCTTTGAGGTGACTCAATCTATGGGCTTCAACCCCATTCATCTTGCCTTTTAGCTAGAGGATCTACTAGATTGTTCTTTGATCTGATAAAGTCAATTACAATTACTCCACTACATAGGAACGTTGGCACCTCTAGAGGGGGTGAATAGAGTGCAGCGGAAAAATATTTACCAATTTAAAATCTAAGTAGGTGAAGCAAATATATAAATAAACTTAAATTCAACGTAGTAAAACAATAAGTAATTGGAGGCAAGAAAGCAATACGCAAACATCAAGGTTTATACTAGTTTTCCCCTGAGAGGACTAGTCCAGTTCGCAAAAACTCTTGTTCGCTATAATCCACTATTTTGAATAGAGATTACACCGCGTGCTTTACTCCGAAGAACACGCCAACTTCAACACCGTCGTGTTTTTATCTGAAGCCCACAATCAAGCTTCAAAAACACCTTTCTGAGAAAAGCTTTTATATGCCAAGCTTGTATAACTCGAATACTCCTAATTGAAAACCACCGACACTTGTCACGACCCGCACCCGTTTTTCGGATACGAGACGTGTCCAAGCCCAACCTACGCCGTAGTGTCGACGGTAGTACGCTGTCTAGTCCGCAATAAACAAAATGCTCATAAATACTAACTGCTCCTTCACAACAACTAAATCAACTTTATAAAATTTAGAAGTTTTACATTTGAAGAAGAATGTAAGCTTTTACAATTATAGAAAACTACCACACATCTAACTAGTCTTCTATGGTTTGGCCTTTGAGTCTCTATCTCCCCCTCGTATGGTTCATGGCGCAAGAGTAGGCACGTCAACTTCACCTATAACAACGATCCAGTCAGGAAATAAGCAGATTACAACCATATTAGATTTAATGATGTTAGTCCAAAATAAGTTAGAACAACGAGAAACAATGCAAAGAGTATATAAAGAACTAACCAAAGATGAACTAGCAGGATCTGAACAAGCAAGATATGAATTAGCAGAATGTAACTAGCAAGGTATGAACTAACAAGATATGAACTAGCAGAATGTAACTAGCAAGGTATGAACTAACAAGATATGAATTAGCACTAGCAAGATATGAACTGGATAAAGGAAAATTAGGAACAACTATATGTGTGTGAAATACCTTTCAATACGTGAACGGCTGGGCTAATACGGCACATCATACGATGCCTACCCACAATAATAGGGTACAGCTAACTCATACGTGGGTGTATGACTTAGCTATCCACAATCAAAATATTTGGATTGTTCACATATTTATCTGGTATTTTCCCTCCCGACTCTCTAACAATCAGTAACGGTCAATGATACACTAAGAAGGATACAATAACTATGGTGTCACAATCGTGTCTCAACGAAATATCAAGCAATGTCTCAACGGGATATCGAACGTGGAAACGATAGAGAAAATATTATAATGAACTAAAACATAAATGCAATACTGTACTTGCTTGAATTCTTGCACAAACCGCAGTCACAAGTCGAGGATGAGGAGATTGCCGATCTAGAATTTGTCAACCAATAACATACATCATACCACGAACTATGCACGAAAACCACAAGTCAATTCTAAGGTTATAGTTCTAAATTCATAGAATAAGTGACTAATGGGTTAACTAATCTAATAATAGTTAATTTTGGAATAAATTACTTAAAAATATAATTTAACCTAATAATAATCTGAATATAATCTAAACATGCAAGTTTGGTCATTAAAAGACATGTTTCCAATTTTGGAAACCATGGACGCAAATCGAGACGTACCGTTGACTATCTAGTCAAACATCGTGAACTCTAGATTTAAGAAGTGCAACTTGGTAGATTTCAGCACCATGAGTGCACTGGAATCAACCGTGCCACGAAATCACGCTTTGGTCAAAAGATATCACCGTTATGGCTAATCGTGACCAAAACGGTGATTAACCGATCAATTCTGAGTCCAACAGAATAACTAAAATACTAGATGAACGAATTAATTTTTGGGAAAAATACATGCCATAGAGCTCTATTTTGGCTTTCCAAAACTTCAAATGGTTTGTGATTTGTATTTTCGGTCCTTCCGAAATCTCGAAAACACCAAAACGTGTCAAGTTTCGGACAACCAACACTCTACGAATTCAACAGAAATTAAGGCTCAGAATTTACGAAAATAAATTATATATTCAAAAAATATACCTCAATACGCTTCCAACAAAAGAAGCGGCACGCAAAAAGGAGGTCAGAGCTGTCCGAAAACGCCTCGGGAAGTCGAGGTTCTCCAAAGATCAAAAACTCAAAATTCGGCAGAAATAAACTAGGGTTTTCTGTTCTCTGCGAAAATATATTTATATAAAGGCGGGTACAGTCAGCACCCGCTGACTGGCAGGCGGGCCGCCCCACAGCATTTAGATGGCTGACGGGTGGGCCCGGCCAGCACTGACTGGATATTTGCTGGGTTTTTAATTTAGAAAAATAATTTAAAAATCATTTGAGAGCCAAATAAACTCAAATAAAATTGTAAAAATTCCTAAAAAATTGTTGAGAATTACAGAAAATATATCTAACCTTCTAGAATATAAATAAAAATACTCTACCTCATATTAGTCTCAAATGGCCCCATAATAAATATTGGAAGCCTTTAAAATATATAAAACTTAATAAAATAAATATCTAAAAATTGTAGAAAAATTCTATAAAATTATAGAAAATATTTATAACCTACTAGAGCCTACATAAAATACTGGGTCTCAAAATAGTCTCAAATAAACCTATTGTAAAATCTTGAAAGTCATTAAAAATATTAAAGCTTAATAAATAAATATCTAAAAATCTCTAAAAATTATAATAAGCTATAAAATAATTAAACAATGCTTATATAAACTATATAAGGGCCAAATGACCATAATATGATCATAGCTCTCTTATGAGCTTAGGTACAAATTCTGATGACCATAAAAGTTAATCATAATCAAAATAAAATAAAATAAAAATCGAGAAGTGGGCTTACAAATCTACCCACCTTAGAAAAATTTCGTCCTCAAAATTTCAAAAGATATGACTAGGTACGACTAAAAATATTATCCACAAATTATAGTCAAAAGGGTTAGTCAAAATCTAGGGTTGGTTAAGGATAGAATCGAAATAGGATAGAAAGAGAGAACTACCAATTGTTGAGAAGGTGGTAACAAAAAGTAAGACATCAAATCAATTTAGAAAAATTAATAATCGTATGCCAATAAAAGATGTAGCCTCTAGGATATTCGAAAATCATAAGTATATCCGAAGTCATTTAACCTAGAATTCATGCCTCGCTAGTGTACATCTGGCTGCCGAGAACCCTTGGTTTCATGACTCAAGTATAATATGTTATCGAACACTCTATCAACTCTACCCAATATTAACATAATAAATCAAAAGATCAATAATACAACTAGGATATAGTTTTAGTAATATTCGACAAACTACTTATACTTGAAATTATTTCAACTTAGGAATCATGTCACGCCAGTGCGTTGCTGACTGCAGTGAACCGGCAGTCTCCATAATTCAAATAAATGGGGACAGTGCGTATCTGCCTTACCATTTGTAAGTCATCGAAAATTATTTCAACTATATCCATAAAAATTTAAAGGAGGTTCTATAAATTCAAATAAGTCGACCATGATAAGAAAATGTAAGTATATGTCCTTGAATAAAAGTGTCAGTTTTGAAAACAAAACGATCACAAAATGAACGAAGACGACTTGAATTAATATATAGATAATTGAACCAAGATTAAGAATTGAAAATAAAATGATCGCAAAATAGTTTTGAAAATAAAACGAGGTTTAGAGAAGGCAGAAGATAAAATAACACAAAAAATGATCAAAATTAGGAATTGAATTCTATGAAGGCCTAACTTACCAAACGTATCTACCCACCTTGGATCATACCCTCGTAGTAAAATATAATAGAATTGCATGGCCTATGTAGCAACCTTACTTACCTAACAAAAGAATTAAATAAGGGACTCCTAGTCCTGGTATTCTCCTAAAATCAAATCAATCCTAATTGTGAATGAGCACTTCCTAGTCGTAGACTTGCTGTAGTACAACTAACTTAAGTACTACCACAAGTTCGCAATCATTTGCCAAATTCGACCTGCATGGGCTACCAAAAAAATTTGTCACGACCCGCACCTGCTTTTCGGATACGAGACGTGTCCAAACCCAGCCTACGCCGCCGTGTCGGCGGTAGTACGCTGTCTAGTCCGCTATAAACAAAATGCTCATAAGTACTAACTGCTCATTCACAACAACTAAATCAACTTTATAAAATTTAGAAGTTTTACATTTGAAGAAGAATGTAAGCTTTTACAATTATAGAAAACTACCACACATCTAACTAGTCTACTATGGTTTGGCCTTCGAGTCTCTATCTCCCCCTCGTATGGTCCATAGCGCAAGAATAGGCACGTCAACTTCACCTATAACAACGATCCAGTCAGGAAAGGAGCAGAGTACAACCATATTGCATTTAATGTTTTTAGTCCAAAATAAGTTAGAATAATGAGAAACACTGCAAAGAGTATATAAAGAACTAACCAAAGATGAACTAGAAGGATCTGAACTAGCAAGATATGAACTAGCAGAATGTAACTAGCAAGGTATGAACTAACAAGATATGAACTAGCAGAATGTAACTAGCAAGGTATGAACTAACAAGATATGAACTAGCAGAATGTAGTTGCAAGGTATGAACTAACAAGATATGAACTAGCACTAGCAAGATATGAACTGGATAAAGGAAAATTAGGAACAACTATATGTGTGTGAAATACCTTTCAATACGTGAACGGCTGGGCTAATACTGCACATCATACGATGGCTATCCACAATAATAGGGTACGGCTAACTCATACGTGGGTGTATGCCTTAGCTATCCACAATCAAAATATTTGGGCTTGTTCACGTACTTACCGAGTATTTCCCCTCCTGACTGTCTAACAATCAACAACGGTCAATGATACACTAAGAAGGATACAATAACTACGGTGTCACAATCATGTCTCAACGAAATATCAAGCAATGTCTGAACGGGATATCGAACAAGGAAACGATAGTGAAAACGTTATAATGAACTAAAACATAAATGCAATACTGTACTTGCCTGAATTCTTGCACAAACCGTAGTCACAAGTCGAGGATGAGGGGATTGCCGATCTAGAAATTGTCAACCTATAACATATATCGTACCACGAACCATGCACGAAAACCATAAGTCAATTCTATGGTTCTAGTTCTAAATTCATGGAATAAGTGGCTAATGGGTTAACTAATCTAATAATAGTTAATTCTAGAATAAATTACTTGAAAACCTAATTTAACCTAATAATAATCTGAATATAATCTAAACATGCAAGTTTGGTCATCAAAACTCATGTTTTCAATTTTGGAAACCATGGCACGCAAATCGAAGCATGCCATTGACTATCTAGTCAAACGTCGTGAACTCTAGATTTAAAAAGTGCAACTTGGTAGATATCAGTGCCATGAGTGCGCTGGAATCAACCGTGCCGCGAAATCATGCTTTGGTCAAAAGATATCGCCGTTATGGCTAATCGGGACCAAAATGGTGATTAACCGATCAATTCTGAGTTCAACAGAATAACTAAAATACTAGATGAACGAATTAATTTTTGAAAAAAATATATGTTATAGAGTCTGTGTTGGCTTTCCCAAATTTCAAACGGTTCATGATTTTGATTTTCGGTACTTCCGGAATCTCGAAAATACCAAAACGTGTCAAGTTTCAGACAACCGACACTCTACGAATTCTACAAAAATTAAGGTTCAGAATTTACGAAAATAAATTAGATATTCAGAAAATATACCTCAATACGTTTCCAACAAAAAAACAGCACGCAAAAAGGAGGTCAGAGCTGTCCGCAAACGCCTCGGGAAGTCGGGGTTCTCCAAAGGTCAAAAACTCAAAATTCGGCAGAAATAAACTAGGGTTTTCTGTTCTATGCGAATATATATATATATATATATATATATATATATATATATATATATATATATATATATAAAGGCAGGTACAGTCAGCACCCGCTGACTAGCAGGCGTACCGCCCCACAGCGCTGCGATGGCTGACTGGTGGGCCTGGTCAGCGCTGACTGGATATTTTCTGGGTTTTTAATTTAGAAAAATGATTTAAAAATCATTTGAGAGCCAAATAAACTCAAATAAAATTTTAAAAATTCCTAAAAAATTGTAGAAAATTACAGAAAATATATCTAACCTTCTAGAATATAAATAAAAATACTTTACCTTATATTAGTCTCAAATGGCCTCATAATAAATATTGAAAGCCTTTAAAACATATAAAACTTAATAAAATAAATATCTAAAAATTACAGAAAAATCTATAAAATTATAGAAAATATTTATAACCTACTAGAGCTTACATAAAATACTGGGTCTCAAAATAGTCTCAAATAAATCTATTGTAAAATCTTGAAAGTCATTAAAAATATTAAACCTTAATAAATAAATATATAAAAATCTCTAAAAAATTATAATAAACTATAAAATAATTAAACAATGCTTATATAAACTATATAAGGGCCAAATGACCATAATATGATCATAGCTCTCTTATGAGCTTAGGTACAAATCATAATGACCATAAAAGTTAATCATAATAAAAAAAAATTAAAAAAAAATCAGGAAGTGGGCTTACAACACTAGAAGAATATAAGTTGTCTTGGAGATTTGAAGATTTTGGCTCTTTAAAGTAGATTGAAGGCTTAGAAAGAGATAGAAAAGATGGAGATTGAATGATGTTTATAAATGAAAAATTCTTCTCTATTTATAGAAAATTTTAAGATAGAGTTCGGGCAAAACTCGGTTAGGGCAACGTTTAAAATTTTGAACGTTTGTGATCCGAAAGAGTAGGGAATGCTGTTGACCAGGAGAAATCCTAAGGGACCGAGTTCGATCCGAGTTCGTGCAGAACTCCGACGGAGTTCGCTTGGTACGGATTCTGGGTCATTTAATTTGGCTTTTGGATATTGGTTTGGTTTTGGGGTCAAGGATTGCATTGGTTTATTTTTGTTTCATGAAGAACTTCTAAATGCCAGTGATCCCAATGCACAATTTTTCTATACTCAATAAAAGAAAAATACAGAATAAAGTTTAAAAAATTTATAGAGACAAAATCTGTGATCTTTTGTTTTCTTTTCATATCGAGCTTGGAGTTTTAAGTCAATTATCGAAATCGGTTTGACCATGGCTGAATGGGCCAACAATCTCCCCTATTTTGATAATTTGACAAAACTATGATTGATACTTAAGAAATTCTTCAGCTATGTTCGAAAGACGACTTGATGCAGTATAGAGGGTACAATAGTAGCTTTGGCCTCGAATATTGGTACAATATATTTGCTCCCCCGTAATGTACGGTCAAGTCTTGTTACTTCCCCGTAATAAAACATATCGACTGAATATCTGTAAAAGTCTAGAAAATAAGAACTCCTAAAAATTTTGAGTTTAACTTCAAAACTGTTAGTCATAACATTTTAAGCATTAAGTATCTATCATATTACTCCCCCGATTTGTCATATAAGGAAAATGACGTAATCAAATTAATAGCAGTACTCAGCACAATCAAGATTAGAGCAAAACATGAATATTAAACATTAAAGAATGCATAGTACTGAAATAGGAAATACTGATATAAACTGAAGTAGATAGAGTCATACAACTAGTCAAATAAACTGAAACTGATAATGCTTGAAAGAAGCATTTATCACTAATACATTGTCACAAAAAAATAAAATAAAATAAAAACATAACTAGTGATGGTCTATCACGAGGAAACATAGCCTCAATCATCATCCTCATCATCATCAGTAGCAACATATGCCGTCCTGGAAGGACCGGTCTCAGCATAACGGTTGGGATCAAAACGGGCAGAAGCAGGGTCAAAGTATCACTGAGCCTCTGGATCATCAATGCGATATCCAAGTCAAGTCGGATCACGAACCATAGGAAAAGGACCACTAGGGTTATGAGCAACGTTGTATGAAACATCCCACACATAGTTGGATAAGGCATGAAGCTAAAAGGTGGTATGGAAGTCCATAGCTCGAAACTGATCCAACATGAGAGTCTGAAGTGACTCAAGAGTAACACCACCAGAAGGATGAGTAGGATGGGTGTCAGCAGCTAATGGGTCAACTGAAGGAAGAGAATCCTGAACTATAGGAGCAGAAGCAGTACGACGATGCTCATGAAGATAAGCAGGAGCACCATCCTATGGACAATCCTCAAGCATAACCTCAAAGATCTAAAATATATAAGGCATATACATCGCATAGAGAAGTCGTCACATTTTCTTGCGACATCGTTCCATAGCGGCGATGATAGTCTTAGGTAGACTGAAGGGGACGTGGAAATAGAGATGATAGATAGCAGAAAGCTCTAAATACGAAATATCATCAGTGGTGGTATTCTTTGGAATAATGGTAGAGAATACCATTCTATGAAGGTCATGGAAGTAGTTGTTCAAGTGTAGGGCGAAGAGTGCCTTTAGGTCGAGGGTTTGATGCACATAACGAGTCATGAAATGAATCAAAAGTTGTCCCTTCGAGAAATTGTACCGAGATGATATCAACTAATGCTTCCCCAATATTGGAAATGTTAAGCATAATTGCCAAATCACCAGCATTAAAGTCAATATCAATTCCTCCAACTTTTGATTTCACTTTGCCATTAGTGACCGATAAATTACAATAGACCATGCGGATTGCATTTGAATATATTGGAAAACTAGATTGAACTAAATCTAGTAACTCAAAGTGTTCAAAGGTGTTTGCGTGATCAAAAAATAATGTGAAATTAATAGGAGAACCCGAGCAAATCTTTCTTTGATAAAAGTCACTAAACCATTCATTTGATGCATCTTGTGACAAAAATATAAAATCATCAAAGAAGTCGCCATCCGGTTTGGAGGGACTGAAAAGTAAAATGGAGGCCGCTCGTGAGTAGTAGAGGATGAACCTTCATCAACTTTCTTTTTCTTTTTGGAAGAAATAGGAATCTTAGGAGCCATATGAAATTGAAAAGGATGGAAGGAGTAAAAATATACCGAAATTGATGGTAGACAGTTGAAGAGAACTTCGAGGGAGCTCCGATTCCAAGTTTTGAGAGTTTGAGAGGCTTGGAGGAAGGAGAATTAGGAAGTTAGGGTTATAGTTTTTGGTGGAATATTGAGTGGCTTGGTGAGGAAGATGATGATTTTGAGGGTTTAAATAAAGAACAACCCGACTGTCTAGCTTTTGTTCGGATTCACCCAGACCGAGTTCGGTCCGAGTTCGGCCAGAAATCTGATCGAGTTCGGTCCATGGGTAATCAGGACAAAATTGGAAAGTTTGTGACAGGGTTTTAACATAAATGCAAAGATGATTTAGAAATATTTGTGTTGAAGAAATATAATTTATATTAATGAACCAAAAGACACATACCGTATATAATATTTCGGGTTAGCTGTAGGGGCTGGATCCCAGCTAGCGGCAGTCCAAAGATATTTGGCACCGTGTCGCTTAGACTTTTATGTTTTTTGTCAGAAGGGCCCTTTCGCCTTATAACCAAAATAGTTTCTACGAATTTATGAATTTTAATTAATTAACACTTAATTATAAGACTTCAACATCGAAAATTTCTAATTCTCTTCGTATAAAGTTAAAACAATCTTCAGCCAAGGGCTTAGTGAAGATGTCAGCTAGTTGATGTTCAGTGTCAACAAATTCTAAATTGATATCTCGCTGTAAAACATGATATCTAAGAAAATAATGTCTAATTTCTATGTGTTTAGTGCGAGAATGACATATACGATTCTTCGTGAGATTAATGGAACTAGTGTTATTGCAGTAAGTAGGGATGTGGTTAAATGGCAACTGATAGTCTTCCAAGGTTTGTATCATCCATAAAATTTGAGCACAACAACGTCCTGCGGCTATATATTCAACCTCGGTTGTTGATAATGCAACAAAATTTTGTTTCTTTAAAAACCAGGAGACTAATGACTTTCCTAAAAAATGACATGTGCTACTGGTACTTTTACGATCGACTTTACATCCGACAAAATTTGCATTCGAGTAACCTATCAGGTCAAATAAATCGGTTTTGGGATACCAAAGACCTGTCGTCAAAGTTCCTTTAAGGTATCGCAGGATACGCTTAACGGCGCTCACATGTGATTCTTTAGGACAAGCCTGATATCTAGCATATAAGCATACAAAGAACATAATGTCAGGTCGACTAGCAGTTAAGTATAGTAAACTACCAATCATACCTCTATA
The DNA here is from genome assembly GCA_029216955.1 of Iris pallida. Taxonomy (NCBI): domain Eukaryota; kingdom Viridiplantae; phylum Streptophyta; class Magnoliopsida; order Asparagales; family Iridaceae; genus Iris; species Iris pallida. The sequence continues at coordinate 15,109,338 of JANAVB010036420.1, read as the reverse complement.
TTTATGTACGTCAGTTGGTGTACCACTTTCATCTATATCAAGCTTTGTAGACGTTGCCATAGGTGTGACGATAGATTTGGCATTATCCATGTCAAATTTTTTTTAGCAAGTCTTTTGTATACTTTGCTTGATTGATGCATATCCCTTGTAAACTTTGCTTGATTTGTAGCTCGAGGAAGAATGTTAGTTCTCCCATCATGCTCATTTCAAATTCACTCTGCATACAGTTAGCAAACTCGTTACATAGCATCTCATTAGTTGATCTAAAAATTATGTCATCTACATATATCTACACTAATAAAATATTCTTATCCAAAGATTTTATAAAGAGAGTAGAATCAACCTTCCCTTTTGAAAACCCGTATTCAAGCAAGAAGGAACTTAGGCGCTCATACCATGCACGAGGTGCTTGTTTGAGACCGTAGAGAGCCTTGCGAAGCTTGAATACGTGATCAAGATTTTTGAAATCTTCGAAGCCAGGAGGTTGTTTTACAAAAAACTTTTCTTTTATTAAACCATTTAGAAAAGCACTTTTGACATCCATTTGAAAGAGTTTCAAACCATGAAAACTTGCAAAAGCACAAAGCATTCGAATGGACTCTAGTCTAGCAACTGGAGTATACGTTTCATCATAGTCAATTCCTTCTTCTTGATTATAGCCTTGAGCTACTAGACGTGCTTTGTTGCGTGTGACTGAACCATTCTCATCTAATTTATTTTGGAACACCTATTTGGTACCAATGATCGGATGATCAATATGTCTAGGAACGAGTTTCCAAACTGGATTCCGTTCAAATTGGTTTAGTTCCTCTTGCATTGCAGAAATCCAAAATTCATCATTAAAAGCTTCTAAAATATTTTTAGGTTCTATTTTGGAAATACATGCAATATTAGCAACTATCTCTCTTGTGCTTGAGTTAGTACTTATACCTCTTGATACATCACCTCTTACCAATTCTTCTCGATGGTCTGGCGTAAAACGCAATTGTTTCGGTAGACTTTCTAGATAGGATGAGGATGGTGTATCTTCTGATGCTCTGTTGGAGAGTGATTTCTCTTCTTCATTGTCACTATCGTCATTGCGTTGACTATTCAGCTCATCAAATGTGACATTTATTGACTTTTCAACAATAAGTGATCTCTTGTTGAATATCCTGTATCCCTTACTTTTGTTGTATACCCCAAGAATATGCCTCATCAGCTCTTTCATCAAAATTTCTCAAGTTGTCTTTCGTATTTAAAATGAAACATCTGCAACCAAAGACCTTGAAATAGCTGATGTTAGGAGTTCTGTTAAACCATAATTCATAATGAGCCTTTTTAGAGACAGGTCTAATAAGAACTCTATTCAAAACATGGCATGTTGCATAGACAGCTTCTGTCCAAAAGTATTTTGGAAGATTGTGCTGGTTAAGCATAACTCTGGCCATATCACCAAGAGTTCTATTCTTTCTCTCCACAATACCATTCTATTGAGGAGTTCTGGGGCAAGAGAATTCATGTAATAGCCCATTTGAATCACAAAAGGTTTTAAACTCATGGTTATCGAATTCTCTTCCATGATCACTTCATATCCGAGTAATCATGAATCCTTTCTCATTTTGTACCTTTTTACAAAAAGATACAAATTCAGAAAAGGCCTCATTTTTATTTGCAAGAAAGTAAACCCAAGTATATCGTGAATAGTCATCAACTATCACATAAGCATATAGCTTACCGCCAAGACTCGTGACTCTACTTGGTCCAAATAAGTCCATATGTAATAATTGCAGAGGTCTAGAGGTACTTACAACGTTTATTGATTTGAAAGATGATCTAGATGTCTTGTTCTTTTTACATTCGATACAGACTATCTTTCTTGAAAGTAATATCATGGAAGCCTTTTACCAGTTTCTTGGTGGACAATCTTGCAATAGTATCCATGTTTGCATGTCCAAGATGCATATGCCATATCCAACTTTCATCTTGAGTTGTGAACGGACACTTCACTGTACTGTTAGTCTTCTCTGACAGATATAGTACATATATGTTGTCCTATCTTATTCCCTCAAAGGAAGTTATTCCAGAAGTTTTTATCATAAACAAAATATTTACTTTTAACAAAATTAATTCCATAACCATGATTAGTCAGTTGACTAATACTTAGCAGGTTATGTTTTAATTCTGTTACTGAGCATACATCTTTGATAATAGGTGAGGGAGAAGTACCTATGTCGCCAATTCCAATGGTATGTCCTTTAAGGTTGTTTCCAAAGGAGACATAGCCTTCTTTCTTCATCGATAGAGTTACAAATAATATATTATCACCTGTCATGTGCCTGGAGCAACCACTATCGAGAATCCACCTGCTTCTAGTGGGATGAGGAAGGTCCTCCTACTACACAAGTTGAAGATGTAATCTTTTGTACCTATTTTCTTGAGGGTCCTCATATGTTAGTTTTTGGAAACCATACATATACATTCAGATCTACTAGCTTTCTAATCTTACGCTAGTGTGATACATGTCCTTTTATACCACAATAGTGACACGTAGCAGAACTGTTAGTGCTTTGTGTAGTTCGAAGACCATGTATATGTGTTTTTTAAGATGAATGTGTTTTCTTGTAGTATGGAAAGGTATACATATATGCATAGCTTTTGGCATTTCTAGCAGTGTTGGCCGTATTGTGTTTGTACTTGGCCTTGTGACTTATGTTCACCTGAGCTATAGGTTTGACAACCTGTTTGCCCATTTTGATCTCTAACTTTTTAGAGACGTCACAGGCTTCATTGTATTTGGCCGTGAGTGCATCTATTCTCTGAGCAGCAATATTATACTTCTTTTTCTCTAGTTCATAGAGATCGTTAAGTTTTACATTTTCTTGATTAGCTTTCTCAAGATTTTTAAGAGTTTCATGTAAGCTTAACTTTAAAGAAGTAATCTCATTTGTGTCACTAGAAGAATCTCTAATATCATCTAGCATTTGAGATTGCTTTGAAAAATCAGATTGTACAAATTTTAGCTTTTTTTAGCACTTTTGTACAAGTCTATCATTTTTCTCTGATCTTTTAACAGATCAGTGAAAGCATCAGACAGTTCATCGGAGGTAAATTCTTTATAGAGAGAAACTTTAGCTATTTCTTAGCAATTTTATACAAGTCTATCATTTTCCTCTGATCTTTTAACAGATCAGTGAAAGCATCAGACAGTTCACCGAAGGTAAATTCTTTATAGAGAGAAACTTTAGCTATTTCTTAGCAATTTTATACAAGTCTATCATTTTCCTCTGATCTTTTAACATATCAATGAAAGCATCAGACAGTTCATCGAAGGTAAATTCTTTATAGAGAGGGTTCGATATTACCCTAGCATATGTAGCTATAAAACATAGGTTTGTTGTGTTACGAGGCTTCTTTTCTTCTTCAGAGTCACTAGCTTTGCTTTCACACCCGATGGTAGTGTTAGCATAGTTTCTAGTCAAAGACTTTCTTTTGCTCGTCTGATCATGCATGCTTCCCTTTCTTATAACAGGACAATCCTTCTTGATGTAACATATTCTTTTACAGCTAAAATAGATCGGTTCTTCATCGTCTCTGGAATCTTTTTTTTCGGTTAGTCTTCTCATATCTAAGGAATCTTTTGAAGTTCCTTGTCATGAGGTCCATCTGCTTGTTGTCTGTGCTGTCTGTCTCACTTTCGTCGTCGGAGGCTATCTTGTGGTTAGCTTTGAATGCTATCGCCTTCTCTTTTGGAGTTGACTCTTCAAAATCTTTAAGGTCTAGCTCATGCATCATAAGCTTTCCCATAAGGGTTTAGAGTCATTGTCGTGAGATCATTTCCTTCAATAATGGTCGTCGCTTTAGGATTCCAGTTCTTGGTTTGCCCGCGAAATACCTTCCGAATCTTCTCATGATTGCAGTATTCTTTTCCCAGGGAAGATAGAGGATTAAAAATATCTAGAAACTGAATAAACATGTTTGTAATAGTCTTATTAGGCTTCATTTTGAAGGCCTCATACTCTAGTGTTACTCATAAGATTTTGGACTCCTTCACTTATGAAGTGCCTTCATAAGTAACCTCAAGAAGTTTTCAAACCTCGTGAGACGTGACACATGTTAAAACTCTGTTAAACTCAGTTCTATCTACAATACAAAATACAGCATTGATGGCTTTTGCATCAAGACTGGCTTGTTTCTTTTCATTGTCGGTATATCTATCAAATAGTTTTTCAACTAGAACACCCTCTACCATAATAGGTAGTGGTTTCTTATAACCATTCATGACAATCAACCATAAATCGAAGTCAAGAGACTTGAGGTAAAAGCTCATACGTGTCTTCCAGTACGTGTAGTTTGTGCCATCAAATAGGGGTAGCCAATTTGTTGATTGGCCTTCACCATTGCATGGATATAGGGATGTCATATCTCAAGGATTTTTAATCCGACTAGAGATAAACTGTGCTCTGATACCAATTGTAGGATCGATGGCACCTCTAGAGGAAGGTGAATAGAGTGTAGCGAAAAAATATTTACCAATTTAAAATCTAAGCAGGTGAAGCAAATATATAAATAAACTTAAGTATAATGAAGTAAAGCAATAAGTAATTGGAGGTAAGAAATCAATACGCAAACACCAAGGTTTATACTAGTTTTCCTCTGAGGGGACTAGTCCAGTTCATGAGAACTCTTGCTCGCTATAATCTACTATTTTGAATAGAGATTACACCGCGTGTTTTACTCCGAAGAACACGCCAACTTCAATACCTTCATATTTTTATCCGAACCCTACGGTCAAACTTCAACAACATCTTTCTGAGAAAAGCTTTTATACGCCAAGCTTGTATAACTCAAATACTCCTAATCGGAAACCACCGGCACTAGAAGAATAAGTGTTGTCTTGGAGATTTGAAGATTTTGGCTCTTTAAAGTAGATTGAAGTCTTAGAAAGAGATAGAGAAGATGAAGACTGAATGAGTATTTAGAAATAAAAAATTCTTCTCTATTTATGGAAATTTTAGAGATAGAGTTCGGGCATAAATCGGTTAGGGCAACGTTCATAATTTTGAACGTTTGAGATCCAAAAGACTAGGGAATGTTGCTGACCAGAAGAAATCCTAGGGGACCCTATATCTTCTCAAGGGGCTTCACCCGATAATACCTCAGACATATTTGTTTAGATTTTCTATTATGGATTTTCATTTGAGCCTTTGCTATTGCAGCGTGGCTGTCACAGTGTACATGGATAGCAAAAACTAGTTTGCTCCACAGAGGAATATCTGTTACCAGATTCCTGAGCCAGTCTTCTACCTCACTGTTGAGGTCAAGAGCTATGAACTCTACCTCCATAGTAGATCTAGGTATACATGTCTGCCTGGTAGAGTTCCAAGCGACAGCAGCTCTACCCAATGTGAATACATATCTACTTGTGGCTTTGGTTTCATCTATATCTGAGATCCAGTTTGCATCAGTATATCCTTCAAATACAGATGGGTATCCTCCATTGAATAATTTATAGGATAATGTGCCCTTCTGGTATCTCATTACCCTTTCTAGGGTAGTCCAGTGTGAACTATTCGGATTGCTTGTGTATCGACTAAGTTTTCCTACAGCGTAGGAAATATTATGTCTGGTATGGTTAGCAATATTGTTCAAACATCCAATTTGCTGAGAATACTTCAGCTGAGCCACATGTCTCCTTTGTTCTTTTTCAACCTGATACTTGCATCATATGGAGTGCTTACAGGTTTACTATCAAAATAGTTAAATCTTTATAGGACCTTTTCTATATAGTTAGATTGGGAGATACCAATTCCCTCAGAATTGCGACTTAATTTAAGTCCTAAAATCATATCAGCATGTCCTAAATCTTTCATATCAAAATTTTGAGATAGAAAAGTTTTGATATCATAAATAATATCCATGTCAATGCAGAAATAAGAATGTCATCAACATATAAGAACAATTTTACGCATAAGCTACCAACAGTTTTGCTATATACACATTTATCAGAATTATTAATAGCAAAACCATAAGATAGAATTACCTTATCAAATTTATCATGTCATTACTTTATCGCTTGTTTCAACCCATAAAGAGATTTAATCAATTTGCATACCTTGTGTTCTTGTTTGGAACAACAAACCCTTCAGGTTGTTCCATGTAAATCTCTTCATGTAAATCTCCATTCAAAAAAGCAGTTTTTACATCCATTTGATGAATAAACAATTTATGAACAGATGCAATAGCAATTAAGAATCTAATTGTGGTAATTTAGTAACTGGAGAGTAAGTGTCAAAGAAGTCTACTACTTCCTTTTGTTTGAACCCTTTATCTATTAATCTTGCTTTGAATTTCTCAATAGACCCATCAGTTCTTAGCTTCTTTCTGAAGATCCATCTACAACCAATTAGTTTGCAACCTACAGGAAAGTTAACCAAATCCCAAGTTCTATTAACATAATAGAATCTATTTCACTATTAATTGCCTGTTTCCAAAATAATAAATCTACAGAGGACATAGCCCCTTGAGAAGATATAGGGTCCTTTCAACAAGGTAAGTGAAAAGAATTTCTCCTAGGTTTGGTTCTCTTCTGGTTTTTTTACTCCTTTTAGGTTCTACTTGCAGTGTCCGACTCCTCGAGGTCCACTATGTAATACCCACGTCTTGCTAGCTCAGTCTTAAACAAGTATTTGGGTAACCTTTGCCGTTATAGATTGATCACGGATGAAATGCAATGAACCTTTTCAACTAATGGATCGACTTCTATTGAAATAAATCCAAGATTTATTTTGGATGTTTTCTTTCGCTGCTTGGTTTGGTGAATACGTTTTTGTGTTGGTTTTCGATGATTGGTTGTCATTGTTCGCTTTCATCGCATTGTGCATTCATTTCGAATCTTGAGAGAAAGAGACCGAAGTATGCTAGTCAAATGTTGGTGCCCATGTAGGACGCATAGGTGGTGCGTGAATGGTGCGTGAAGCCCTCCTTCTTTCGAATAAGAGTCATTTTGGTGAGTTGCTTTGACCGGGCTAACATTTATCTCAACGCCCTAAGAAAATGATCTCTAATCCATTCTTTTGTTGTGTCCCTCTGATCAATGATACTGTAACAACAAAAGATAAGAATAAGAAATGAATCGTATGCTTTATTTGTGTTTGATATAAATGTTTACAAGTCGCCTTACGAGAATGCTTAACTGTTAGACGTGTATAGAAGTACTCATACATGTTGAATCGAAAGAGAATGAATACTAATGAATGACCGATTGAGAACTAAATGCTAATGAATGACCAAATGAATAAGGCACGAAATAAACATGTTGTACCTGTTGCACTGCTAAGTATATTTGATAGAATGAATAGTTCATGCATTGGTCTCGGGCAACTTATGCACAAGGTAATAATCTCTCGACATTTCCTAGGGCACTGGGGGTCGATCGGCCTAGGAGAAATTATAATAGCACCATGAGGTAAATGCTAGACCTCGCATAAAAAGGGTGTTGTGTCTATTAGCGATGAGCTGAACCATGAGTCTCAACGGCTAATCACGGAAATGGACCCATGGACCGCCATGTAGTTAGGTGCATGCATATGAACAAATTCTTATTATAAAACCTAACACTGAACAAAGAGACGGATAGTATGCTTGATACATATGCAAATTGTGCTAATCCTTATCTTATGCAGGGATAATTGTTGGCAATGGGTAAGATCTATTATGCAAAGTGTTTTCTACTGTTTGTGCTTCTTATGAATTGTTAAAAAGAACTTAGACAAGTATAAAGATCATATAATACATGCATGCTAGCTTCACTATCTACTTAGTGCATATTTATGTGAGTTCGGCCAAAGCCGCTCGCCAGTACATGATATATACTGACCTATGTTGTGGGCATCATTTCAGATAGCAAGACGATAGGGGGATTTCAGGTGACGCGCTATAGCTCGTCCTGCCTAGTAGAGCTTGTGGATCGCCTCAAAGCTATTTTCATTTCAAGTCAAGTTGCAAGTTTTCCTTTCAAGGTAGTTTTATATTTCGAGTATGTAATAAAGGGATATGATGTATAGGTATTGTGGCTAATTTCAAAAAGAGTTTCAAAGAAATATGTAAGCCAAGCTATGGCATTCTAAGTCACAAAATATTGTACTTGTATTCCTATCAAGTTATCAACTAAAAGAATTTTCATTTCAAATTCCTGTGTCCAATATTTGATTTTCTACAATTAAACATGCTCGTGCGTGTATTTTATTTTGTCTAGTTGTATTGTGCAGGTACTGGCCTTGTGCAAGTATAACTTAGGCTTGTACGACATCATGCCTTGGCGAGGACGAACGATCTCTCAAGGATCAAAGCAAGGACGAACGACCCTAGCTGGACCGGGCGTGACAACGTGGTATTAGAGCACGACTTTACGTCCTTGGCCTCTTTCAAATATCATTTTCAAAAAAGAGTATAAAGTATTTTGATGGCTTTCAAAGGTTTCGATTTTGAGATTTCGAAAACCAATGTCCCATACAATAAGTCCATAATATTTTATGAGACTGATAGAAGTTACACTCTTTTATAGAGAAATGACAAAAAGAGGTAGTCAGAAACCTCCTAGAGCATCAAGCTCGACCGACCCAGTGGAACGGATTTTGGCCATGATGGAAACTCAGCGAAAGAAAGCTGAGGATCGTAGCATGGATCAAGAAGCCCTAATGGAAACTCAGCAGAAACTAGCTGAGGAGCGTAGCATGGCACAACAGAGGCAGCTGGATGCCTTAGCTAGAATAGTCACTTCGCTTGCGGGCAATCATGATACCACCGCAGCGACCAACCCGATAGGAACCCCCAATATTAGTCCTGTAGATGGTGACGAGCCCCAGCTGGCGCACAAGCACTCTTTCTTTAGGCCAAAGTACTTTTTGGGTGCAAAACCTCCAGAATTTGAAGGCAGGACATCACCAGATAAGGTGACGGACTGGATCAATAAAATAAAAAGTATGTTTGCATTCATAGTAGTTCCGAGTAGCAAAAATGTAGGTGTAGAAGCTCAAAAATATTAACAAAGTACGCTGCAACATTCACAGATAACGCACAGTGCCATCTATCAAATGGCGCTCAGCATCAAATGGCGCCAGCCATCATATAGTGCTAGGCCGCCACGTGGCAAGCTTCCTCAAGAAGCTAAATCATCAGTCATGATGACTGATAATAAAGCAGTCGAAGAAATCTCTTTGAATCCTGAGCGCATGCCGCTCAAGAAGGATCCTGTTAGATTTGTCATAATGACGACTGTTAGTTACTTTTTTCAATGCCATCTATCAAGTGGCACGAAGTAATGAACTACTTACTAACTTAACACTCGGTGCCATTCACAGTTGCTGCCAATCAACAGGATGTGCCATTCATTAACTGGCGCCAATCAATCAACGATCATCCAGAAGCAGTTAAAGATGATGTGGCACGCTTGCTACTAATCTCGAAGAATGAACACACGACACTGCCCATGACCAAGCACCTTTTTCTCACAGAAAGCCACGTGTCCCATGTAGTTAAGTTAATCGTTCATGCAAATGGATAAAGCCGACCATGGCGCACAAAGTAATGTACAAACCAGTAAATTTTATACTGTGCGCCAATCAATGTTACTGCCTGACAGTTATCCAAAACTCTATAAATAGAGTTCCAGAATTACTTCTACGGGCATCATTAATGATCATCCTCTTCTAAAGAGAATTCTTGACACTTCTTTATTGCTTCTGTAGCACGTTCAAGAGCTTTTCTTCTCCGATATCGCATCGTCCAAGGGATAAAGTGATCGTCTTGTGATCAGTTTCCTATAGTTGTACTTCTTCAGAATCAAATTATACTTTGTACTTTTCTTTCTTAGTTTGTAGTTAAGTTTTCTTCGAAAACCTTTATTTTTGCAAACAAAATAGCGACTCTACTGGGAACCACTTTCTCCTCTGATGAGAAAGTGACAACTTAATGCACAGTTGCGTCGGTCAGCATGACGCAGGAGACTTTGGTCGTTAAATTCGACCAAATAGCTTACGAGGAGATGATTGGCGCCAGGGGTGCCAAACGTGCCACTACTGCTGCCAAAAACAGAAAAGCGTACGCCATCTGGACTCCAAAGTCCAAGTCTGCGCCCGTGCCAATTGCTGCTGTTGATGCACAAGACAAGGGAAAATGCCCAATGGCTATTCCCTAATCTTCTACAGTCCTTGACTTGGTGGAAAACTCACTTGATTGCGCCTCTGCGCCAATCAGTGCTCAAGCACTTCTGAACAAAAACTCTATATCTCTTGGCAGAGAAAATCAAAATTGTGCCAAGAATGTGAGCTATGTTCAAAGCTCAACTCCTTCTGCCCATAGGCATCGCGCCAAACGTGTTGAGCTAATGCGCGTAGAGCAAGAAGGCATTCTGCCTACTCCGCGCTAAACTGATTCGTGCCAGGTTGCTCAATCCCAATCAGGGCTACGTCATGATCTCCCTATCCTGCACATATCATGGACTTAATAGGGGAGGCTGAAGGTGTCACAGACTACTGACAACCAAGTCAGCCCAGATACTGACATGCGTGCCTATTTCGATATACGCAGAGCAGAACTTTCTCAACCAACTCATATGGCGCGCCAAAAATCCTTGATACAGTCTGTGCCAACCATCAGTTCGCACGCAATGAAGGCTTCTAAGAACAAGAAGCCTCTCACTTATGCCAATGAACTCAGTATTACCCTATACACACAGGGAACACATAAGTTTAGGAATAAACATCATATTCCAAATGTAATCAGGCAGAGTTTGCCTTCTTCTTCTTCTTCTTCTTCTCCTCCTTTTGATGTAACAGATCTTCGCAAACTTCTCATACAAAAGTAGAAGATCAAAGACTCACCCCGTGCAACAGTGACTTCACATAACTGTCATGAGGTAGTAATACCGTATTGCTGCAAGGCAACAAAACGGTCTGTGTTTGACCGTTTAAATTATTCTCACTCTCCTAATGTGATTTTGATAGATGAGGACGACTTTATGCTTTCTTCTGCAAATTTGATGTCTCGTAACACCGGGGGTAGAAGACGCCCGAAGACTTTACATAACGAACGTCACTGCCATTCACATGAGGCAGAAATCAAATGTTGTTGCAAGCTAGCAAAATGGTCTGTGTTTGACCTTTTGAATTACTCTCGCTCTCCCAATATGACCCTGATAGACGAGGATGAGTTGACGTTTTCTTCTGTCAATATGACATCTCGTAGCACTAGGAGTGGGAGACGCCCCGACACATAACTCGTCACGGCCTCTGAGTCGGCAATTCCATAATCAAATCATAGACCCTTCTAAAGGAGCCTATCAAAACACAAGATCAAGAAGCCGAGACTTCCTCGGTCAAATGAATCTTCTCGATTCCAACCCTGGGTGTAGCAGTTTACCAGACTTTGATGCCGACGGCGAAGATTCTGATCAAACTATTTTGTCCACCAGTTCATCCTTAGTATCACGAGAGGTGACTGCTTACATGACCAATGAAGAGTGGGATGCTTCCAGTTCTGCTAGTCAAGAACAAATGATTGCAGCTTTGGAGGCTAATCTGAAAGCTATGACTGACATGGTCACGAGTATGTATATAGTAATCATGACACAACATGCTGCTCCATCGATTGTGAACCCAGTTCCAACTCAAGAACATGTAGCAGGTATATGCATGTCCACACTGGCCCAGGAGTACTGTCTTCTCTAAATACTGCCACCCCAGAGGTCATACACCTACAAGCACAGGCTACTCCAAGTCACTCCGGTGCTGAGGGTGGTACCTACCATGCGGTTCCACATCCCAATCCAACAAATTAATCTGTTTTCCCTCAAACTTCAGGGGACCCTCTTAAAGCAGTCAAGCTTCTACGAAATCAGTTTGAAGTTTTCAAGAAGAAAGAGGGATTACAGAAGTTTGGAATCAAACAACCTTACCCTGCAGAGTGGAAGGAACTCCCGTTCTTGCCCAAATATAAGCCGCCGACTATAATGCTATTCGACAGAACTACATCTCCAAGTCAATATATCAATCACTTCGAGATAATGACTGATCACCTCCAAGAGAATGATACTCTACTCACTAGAGTATTTGTTGGATGCTTAGCATACATTGCTTACGAATGGTATCGAAGCCTACCAAATGGTTGCATAACATCCTTCACAACCTTGAAATAGATATTCTTGGAACGATTCTATGAAGGGACCACAAACAGAAGCCCAATGAAATAACCAAACGTTTCATCAAGCGCTTCTGACGACATGCACTGAAATGCCTCTAGGTACCCCTGACTCATTGACTATAGATACTTGCAAATCAAACTTGTTACCTATAGTAAGTATGTGGACGATACCAACACAATTCCATGATTGGGGTTCCTTCATAGTAAGTGCCAGAGCAGCTAAAGACAGCACTGAAAAGTTTAAGCAACTAGGCATCCCGATGTCGAATCTGGATAAAGATAAACATCCTGCTACCATTAGTAGTAGCCACTCTAACAATCACAAGGGTGAAGAAGCCCTAGCCATCAACATAGGTCAGCCAGTACCTACAGCAACAACACCTCCACAGAGGGTAGTACCACGACCTAAGAAGAGTATTCTTTTGACGATGACGACGTCATTAGCATCTTCGATTGCTTAATCAAGAGCAATAAGCTCCAACTGCCCGAGATCAAGTAGCCACACGAAGTAGGTAAAACTGACAACCCTAAGTATTACATGTATTATAAGTTTTTGGGCCATCCAACCAGGGCATGTTATATACTCAAAGGAAAGATCCAAGAGGTGATCAATGCCAAGGCGATCACTCTCCGAAAGGAAAAGAAGACGGTGACCGCCAAAGTCGTCTCTCTACAATTTAGAGATTTCGCTCCTCGACTGGTTCCTGACGGTGTCGTTCTGATACCGAAAGCAACTATGGAGATCGTCAAACTCCCGCCAGCACAAAATGATGGTTTGGTACCGCTGTTAATAGATAAAGTCGAAATCATATGGGTTTATCCAGACCTAGTTTTCGAATTCGAATAGAAGATGTCTGTTTCTTCTCCTAAATCGAAGAAGCCATCCAAGTACAAATCATGCAACATGACTTCGAGTGAGCACACCTAGCTTGATGACCATGTTCCCTCTTTGAAGGCTACTTTCATTCCGGCAGGATTTACGCCTTCTGCCTCAGTGGCTTCTTCGCCGAAGTCAAAAGTCGACTACCTACCAGAATTTTATTGGTACAGCTAGCAATCTCGTGAGCTGATGCTAAAGATGGGATATGACTTTCAGAAAGCACCTGATTTGAACAATGGAAAAGGGTCTCTGATACCTCTATCTCTACAAGTTCAAGACAACAAGTCTCGTGTTGTCTTAGGATTTGGGATAAATCACATGCTCCTTCGTCAAAGAAAGAAGTCCCCCAAAGGCAAGGCACGTGTGAAGACCTGTAATATGGTTTCTCTCTCACCGACTTCAGAAGAGAAAGTCTTGGCTGGTACCAGGTCTGGAAGACTTTATCTCAGTGACTACCCAGATGGTGAAGAGAACGAAGTTGTTACTCCTTCTGCTCCTGATGCTCTTCCAAAATCAGCTCTACCATTTGATTCGGGCCCTTCTAAGCCGACAGTAGCTGATAAAGGAAAACAACAATTTCGCTTTGACAAGAACTTAAAAAAACTCTACTATAAGGTCTTTAAAAGCCGTACAACTTTGTCATATTGGCTCAATTAGCCAATACTCCAACAAGATTATCAATCTTCGAGCTCCTTCATCTCTCAAAGGAAACTTTTGAAACACTAAGCGAAGCCTTGATGCAAGCTGATATTTGTCTTACACACCTCAAGAAGTCGGATGAAGAGCCTGTGGCATGCCCCCAATGTCATAGTGTAATAGAAATAATTCCAAATATCAACTTCACCCAAGATGACATATTGCTGGAGGATGATCGGCACGACCGACCTCTTTACTTTATAAGGTATATCGACACAATGAGGGTAGATCACATTCTTGTTGATCCTGGATCTGCACTCAGCGTCATTCCGAAAACTCTGCTGGATTCTCTGAAGATTCTAGTCCATAGCCTCTCAGCGACGATTACAACTATTCTCGGGTACAATTCTGGAAAGAGTAAACCGCTGGAAAAGATCCACTTGAGAGTCCAAAATGACAATCTTCGTACAAAAGTCACATGTTATATGATCGATTGCCACGTTTTCTATAACATATTATTAAGGAGGCCGTGGTTGCATGATCATAATATTGTGCCATCTAGTCTCCACCAATGCTTCAAGTACGTGGATGACAATGGAGAAATCAAGAAAGAGGTTACTGACCTCAATCCTTTTCGAGGCATCGAGGCCTATTATACAGATTCCAGGATGTACAAGAAAGAGTACACGAAGGTTATATTAGCTATGGACACAAAGGAAGACCAAAACGACGATCCAGACGAGGTCTTCGTAATCCTAGTCAAAGGATGCACTTCTCGCCCTTCATCGTCTCATACTAAAAAAGTGGAGCAAAGGGAGCTCACCTCTTCTGAGCCTTTTGTTATCAACCTTCGTCGTAACAAGTCTACTACTTCTCTTCCTCTTCCTCTTGTTACCGACCTAGCAGTGCCTTTAGCCAAAATGCTATTGTAACTGTTGAAGCGGTGAAAGATATCAATAAAGCAATGTCTCCTTCGCATTATATTAGTGTCAATTTTTATGCACAACGTTACTTAGAAATTCTGGATAATTTTGAACCTTTTACCTTAGGAGCAATTCAACCTCTCTAGGATGAGATATCATTTGGACCAGTACAAAACTCGTTCTTCGTAGTTCCTCCTCGGACCGATGATGAACATCTAATTCTCTTCAGTAGAGAATGTAACCAAAGGGCTATACTCGACAGCGATTCTGAGAATGAAGATCGTGGAAGAATACAACTACGTCGTTATAGTTAACAATCCAAGAATATTCGGAAAATGGGTTACAATTTCAGGTCCGGACTTAATGGAGGTAAAGGTAGACAAACTGTTATTCGACTACCCGCCCCGAAAGAAAGGTCATCACAATATTATAACAAAACTAAACATGGGTTAGGCTATACTATGCCGATCACAACCCCAGACAGATCTGAGTCAGACGAAGAGATACGATCTCACTCTTCCGATTCTTCCTCATGGGACTCAGACAACATCGTAGGGGATGTCCATCGACTAACTCTATCCGTCAATGTGGTGACCGTTGAATTTTCGGAAGACAATAATGACTTCATCAAGACTTATAAGAATTAGCCTTTGGCATAAAGGATAAATACTCAATAGAAACTTCGCTTCGAACAGCGTGAACCACCAACTGAGGATGAATTAATCCAGGTTGATATTGGAGATAAAACTTCTCCAAGGCCTATCTTTATCAGTAAAAGCCTTCATAAAGCAGACAAAGAGGGATTATTCCAGCTCATTAAAGAATATATTGACGTATTCGCCTGGAGCTATGAAGACATGTCGGGACTAGATCCTCAGATTGCCACTCATAAACTCAACATTTTGCCAAACTCTAAGCCTGTGAAACAACAACAACGACAATTCTGACCTGATATGATGGACGCTATAGAAGCTGAAGTCAAGAAGCTCATTGTTTGGGGCTTTGTTAGGGAGGAGCAACATCCCGACTGGGTGGCTAATGTCATCCCGGTTATGAATAAAATAGGAAAAGTTTGAATTTGCATCGACTTCAGAGACCTCAATGCAGCTTGTCCCAAAGATGAATTTTCTCTTCCAATCACTTATGTCATGATCGACAATACCTGCGGGTTCGAACGAATGTCTTTTATGGACGGATTCTCTGGTTATAATCAGATCAAAATGAATCCTGAAGATGAAAAGCATACGTCCTTCCACACTCCTCTGGGAGTCTACTGCTATATAGTCATGTCATTTTGTCTTAAGAATGCTAGTGCCACCTATCAACGATCGATGAGCACTATTTTTCGTGAACATTTATGAAAAAGAGTCGAATGTTGTGTCGACAATATTGATGTCAAGAGTCATTTAAAGAAAGATCACATCCAAGACCTAAAGACTATCTTCGATCTAATGCGTCAATATCAACTCAAGATGAATTCCATCAAGTCATTCCTGTGTGTCTCTAGTGGCAAATTTCTCGGATTCGTTATTATCTCTAAGGGTATACACGCTGACCCCAAAAAAGTCAAAGCCATTCAAGAGATTCATCCTCTACGTAACCTAAAAGAGCTACGAGGATTCCATGGATGACTTGCCTATATCAGGAAATTTATCTCAAGTTTTTCTGGACACTACAGACCGTTCACTCATTAATAAAGAAAGGTGTATCTTTCATTTGGACTGATGAATGTCGGCAAGCATTTAAAGATATTAAGCGATACTTAATGAACCCTCCATTTCTGGTTTCTCCAATTACAGGAATACCCTTTTTGATGTACGTTCGAGCAATGGATCATTCTCTCGGTGGCCTTCTAGCCTAAAAGAACAATGAAGACCATGAGCAAGCAATCTACTATATCGGCCACACAATGGTTGGAGCTGAACATTGATACAGCTCCGTAGAAAAAGAATGCTTAGCCTTGATGTTTGCTGTCCAGAAGATGCTTCATTACATCGCAGGCCAAATCATCTATGTCATCTCCAAAGTCAATCCTCTGCGAGTTTTGATAAAAAAAGTCTAATATATGCTACTTGGGCGATGCTATTAGTATAGTACGACATGATCTATATTCTGCAGAAGTCTGTCAAGAGTCAAGCTCTAGCTGATTTTCTGGCTGTTCATCCAATTCCTGAAACTTCAAAGCTTTATGACGACATTTCCGACGAAACTTTAGAGTCTAATATGACTTCAGAAGGAATACTCGCTTGGCGTCTATTCTTTAATATCGCATCCAGAATCGGACCTAACGGCATCATTATCGCTGGAGTAGGAATCGTCCTTGTATCCCCAGAAGGTCTAGTCATTCAGAGAGCCTATTCTCTAGACGAGCCATGTTCCAACAATATTGCTAAATACAATGCCCTGCTTATCGGTCTCCAGTTAGCTAAACAGCTGTATATCGATTATCTGGAAGTGTATGGAGACTCTAAACTGATTGTCAACCAGGTTAGAGGTACGTATGAAGTCCAGCACCAAGATCTCATTTCCTACCAAGAAGCAGCAATTAGATTAGCTATATCATTCAAAGGTTTCTTTATTGAACATATACGTCAAACATGCAATACATAAGCCGATGCACTCGCTAATCTAGCAGCAGTGCTAGCTGTTCCATTGAAAAGGCAACAATTAGTTGTCATCGCCAATCAAGAATTATTTTGTGTCAAAAATAATTTGAATATTGAATTCAGTAATGCGGTCAAAATTTGCACTACTAGTAAAGATTGGAGGACTCCCTTCATCGACTTTCAGAACATGACATTTTTCCAGAAGACCCTAAAGAAGCAACGATAATTCGTCGTCGATCACTTCGATTCTATTACGATCATTCATCCAAGACACTCTATCGTCGATCATTTAACGGTATGCTTCTGCGTTGTCTCACGGGTGATGAGGCAAAACAGGTATTATGTGAAGCTCACGATGGTGTTTGCGGTGCGCATCAGCCTAGTCCTAAGCAACAGGACAATATTAAACGCATGGGATACTATTGGCCCACAATAGTGGCAGATGCAATTGAGTATGCAAGTAAATGTCGGTCATGTCAAATCCATGCAGACTTTATTTACCACCCGTCAGAGTTCTTACATCCAACCACAGCATCTTGGCCCTTTGAAGCTTGGAACATGGATGTCATTGGTCCTATCAACCCACCATCTTCCCAAGGACATCGGTTCATTCTAGTTATAACCGATTACTTCTCAAAATGAATAGAAGCTATTTACCTTGCTGAAGTCAAGGCGAGCAGTATTATCAGCTTCATCAAGCACCATGTGGTCTATCGATTCGGTGTTCCTCGAAGAATCATTCATGACAACGGACCTCAGTTCATAAGTCAGGCATTTACTCGATTTTGTAATGACACTCAAATCAACAACATCGCTTCTACAGCTTATAATCCCGCAGCCAACGGTCTAGCAGAAGCATTCAATAAGATAATCATCAAGCTTCTCAAGAAGTTTTTTCTGCCAATAAACACAATTGGAGCAAAAAACATGGACAATGCCTATGGACGTACTATACTACAGTACGTACACGGACTGGCTGTACACCCTTCTCTCTAGTGTACGGATATAAAGCTGTCTTACCATTGGAAATTCAAATTCCATCCCCGAGGATAGCTATCGCCAATAAACTAACAGTGGAAAATAATGATCACCTTCGACGAGAAATGACTGCTAGCTCAATAGCACATTGAGATATATTAAGCCCGCATCTCGAAAGCTTTTAATCGTAAAGTCAAAGTACAAGTTTTTCAAAAGGACAAGCTAGTCCTTACTGTCAGACGTCCTATGACTATGACGCACATGAGCAAAGGCAAGTTCGAGCCAAAATGGGAGGGACCCTATGTCATAAGCAAAGTCTTCTCTAACTGAGCTTACCAGTTGACCGGAATGGATGGTTGAATAGCAATGATGCCTATCAACGACAAATTTCTAAAGAAATACCATGTTTGAAAGTATTTATTATATTTTCTAACAAATATTGTACATACACAATCTTCGAATTATTATCTTTTATTCACTCTTTTGTGAATGAACCCATAGATAATAAGTCATCAAAATCTCCCGTGGAGTCTAACCCAGATCTTATGGTACATCCTCAAAAGATTAACCCATAACATCCACCACTACATATCATCATCTTTTGAAGCCAGTCGTTTTAAAAGATATCTTATTCTTAGGCCCCAGTTGATTTAAGAATAGTCAACATATATATTAACTCTGAATTCCATTATCTGTATGAACGACTTATCATGTACATACTACCTCTGATAAATGTCATCGCAAAAATAATATCACATCAAGTTATATTCTATCACTTTCAGGACCTCTGAATAGATATAATAAGTGATGCTATTTTCAAGAAATATGTTGTCCAGGACCTCTGAACGTATTTCTATACTTTAAACTATTTCTTGTGTCTCAAACAGATACATAAAGTAATAAAATCGCAAAACAATAATTTTCTATTTTATTTTAATCTTGAGAACATAAACTATTATATTGCTTAAAATGTGATAAAAATTGTTCAAAAAGATAATTACATTTATCATCTAAAAAAAGACTTATTGGAGAGGAGTGCTGAGGTCAGAAATCTTCTTCAAATCTTCGGCTCGCTCTACCCTGGTAGCAATCACCCGTTACCTGGCCAAGTTCCTCTTGAACTCTTCAGTTAATGGTTGCATCAAGAGAATATGACACTCCATCTCCATATTTCGAGTTTGGATAAGGTTGTCCCTTTGCCTATTCAGCCCTTTCAGACGGCTAGAGGCAAATTAGCGCAGTTCAATCACCTCTTATTGGCGATTCCTAGCCGCTGTGACCGATGCACGGGTGCGGGCTATTTTAGCTTCTAGCTCCTGCATGTGTGCCTGACCTTTAGCCACTTCTTGGTCTCTTTCTGCTTCCTCAACCTTATAAAGTTCAATAGAGGAAGTGGCCTCAGCAATACCAGACTCTATATCTCCAGACTGTACTGCGAACGCTGCCATAGCATTGTCAAGAGTGGCTCGCCTTCTTCGTACTCTCTGGCTATTGTCTCACATTCAACGTCCACCAGTCTGTTTATATTCCCTCTGATCAGATCCTGGTAAGACTGGATAGGCTCCTCGAGCCCTGTCAGGATTTGGTCTAGGGCATCCACTCTCTTATTGTCTCCAAAATTATGTATGGAGTCAATTGGATATTGAGAAGACCTCCTCAGAAAGTCGTAAGGATAGTTCTTCTCTATAGACAACTGGACCAAGGAGTGTAGAGAGGTGAAGAAAGTATCTGTGTAAGTGCGGATGAGGCTACCCATTACCGCCTGTATACCAGGTATTGCTGTTGCGGCTGAAACCTCTCCTTCTACTAAAGTAGGAGGAAGATTAGCAACTGGCGCAATGTCAGCACTTGAAGATTTTCGTACAGGCATTCCTGACGAGATTTCCTCTATGGCATGTATCCTGACATCCAAGGTAGCCATGGTTGAACTGAGGCTGAAGGCAGTGGAGGCTATTGGGACTTCAGTAATCGTCCCTATATGACTTGCTGCAATGCAAAGTCAAAATCGTTATATCACATGTTATTGAATAAAAATCAATGACACATAAAGTCAAAAATTTACCTTGGTCTGTCAAAATATAAGGGGAGTCAACAGGTGTAGTATCTCTTTCTATAATAAGTCTTTCAATTATAGAAGCATATACTGCTGCACCTGTTTGGCTTCTCCATGCCTATGAGCCTCCTAACATGAAGCGGCTGCTCCCAGCCTTTGAGCCAGCATGGTTGCCTATAGCCCCTGATTCAACTGGGCCTCCCTGGGCTTCCAATTCTGCCCTCTCTACTTCAAAGACGTGTTCATTAGGGGCCTAAATCCCCTCATAATCAGAACCAAGATTTTTATCACCATCGGGGTCTTCAAAACCTTCAACAAGGTTCTGATCACCCTTATCTTTATCAAGTTGACTTCCGTCGCCCTCAATTTCAGCATCAGAGTTATCATCGCCAAGCGGCTCATCGAGACTCTGATTATCTTCACTAGGGCTCTGGTCGCCCTCATCTTCAATAAGGTGTTCATCACCCTCAGTTGTAACTTGGCCATCTTTGGCCATTGGATCTTGACCCTCCTAGATTGTTGGCGGATCTCTGCTCAATTTTACCCCCTTAGGGACAGTGTCAACAATGTCCTCCTCGACTTGCTTGTCCCTATAATCAAAGTCTTGCAGCGCTTATATCATCTCTTCATCATCCTGAGAGGGTACCTCGTTCAGAGTAGGGACGACAGGAGTTTGGATTAATGAAGGAGGTGGAACTTCCGAAACAGTTTCCTTTCAATCTCGGCTATCAATTCTCTCAAACAAAATTGATACTTCCTCGGGAACGACAGTTCTTAGAGCATCACTAGAAACCGATGGAGACATTAGACCAGCTGAGACAAGTGTTATGAGCATCCTCGTAGGAAGGGGAGTATCAGCCTCAACGGTCACTGGCTCCGAAACAGTGACTGGAGGAACGTCCACTGAAGCAGCTGGAGCTGGTTCGCTAGTCGACAAAAGTTCTGGAGATGAAGAAAGGTCAATACAAATTGCTAAAGGTTTAACATCTAATAGCTCTTGTTGAACTGAAAGACTAAAGATATCACCTTGCGGAGAGGACACCCCCAGGTGATGGCGGCAATGGCTCTTGGTGACCAGGAGACTGCCTTGGCGAGGGAGGAATGGTAGAAGTCGCGGCCTTCGTTTTCGTGGCTCTTGACACCACTAGTTTTCTCCTAGCTGCATGCTTGATCATGGTTGAGAAACGGCAGCAGCATGTTGATCTTCAGGAGCATCCCGCTCTCTACTTGTCTCTTCCATCCTGCTCTCCTTCTGGGCAGAAGATGGGGTGGTTCCTATAAAAGAAGATGTTCTTTCAGGTGAGAGCCCCGCTTCCAATTGTCGTGTTTGAGCCCTTGTCCTCGCCACGGGCTTCTCAGCGACAGTCGTTTCTTTCTTCGTCCTTCCTTTTTCCTTAGTAGGAGAAGGAAGTTTGTGATGAGCTGACTGAGAGCATGAAGTCCCAGTCTTCTGCTTCTTGCTATCTCCCTTCACATGAGATTTTCCTTTTCGCTTCTTGGGAGGAACACGTAGTGCACCCTGCACCTCATCGTGGAAACCAACGGGCACAGCCTCCAGAGGATCATCAGCAGGAACATTTTCCTAAGCTTCTGCCAAATCTACAGCAGCTTCAGTCCCTTCTCATGCTTTTCTTGCGCCAACGAAGCTATTTAATATGGAATAACCTTCGAAGAAGGTGTTGGCAGAAGTATAGAAATTTGTGTATGTGTTTAACATATGCGGACCTGCTTCAATGGTAGCGGAGGGCATGGTAAATACAATGTTAGTTCCTCTCACACTATAGTATATCCATCTTTGAGCTCCATCGATCAAATACCCGAAGGCTTGAAGGCAGGTGGTCGCATTCCCGACGTGCATCTAATCGTAGCCGAGCTGACGAAAAAATTGGCTAGGCAGGTATGGTTCCAGATAGCATTCAATCTTGAACTGATACACCAGATGTGACGGTCTGATCATCTTCAACCAAAAAAGGCTGCTGGAGGCGGATGGGTACCAACGGGTTCTAGATCTATGAGAGGAGCTGGATAGGTCTCATACCCAGGTGGAGGAGCGACGCAAAAGAACTTCCAGTTAGAGCCCATATTCAGTACCTTTCTACAGTCAAATAGTGAGTCTACCTTCCGTCGAGACTCAGCATATCTACCGATAAAGTCTCCTGATAAGGCCCTACCAGCATCGAGAGCGGGATTTATCAGAGAAGGATAGTGCAGTATCAACCAGTCGAACAAGTATGTGAACGGCATCTCCGTACGGGGAAAGTCGTCCCGGGAATCGGGTTTCTCCATTATGGTAGTCGTGAACTCACGGAGACTCGCATTCACCCGACTAGTCATGGTGGAGAGGATGTCCATTTTGTATCCGAAGACCAAATGTACTGCAACAAATAGCACGCTGTGGTACATGCGATTGACGGCACTGGCTCCGAGGACCACAAACCGTCTTAACCAAATAGAAAGGAAGCCCGCCAAGGTAGCTTCCTTAGACATAGAGATACTGCCTTGTCGTATGTAACTTTCAAGAGGGGTACCAATGGTGAAATCTTGTTAGTCCTCTGCCAACTCGTTGTCTACATAGCCAGATTCCATTATCAATTTGATAATGGTTTGACTATCGAGTGACAAAAAGAAGCATGGTTCACAATTCAAGTGCTCTTGCACTTTCTTCTCCATGGCATGATCCAGGAAGAGGTACACCAACCACTTGGACGTATAGCATGTCCCGGGTGCCCTGCTCTTCTAGAGATGAGTGCAGATCATGAAATAACATAGCAGCTCATCGTAGACCGCAACCATCTGGGGATTCTCCTTAGCTAGAGTCTCCAGTTCGTCTTCCGTTGGCACGTATTCTTCATAAGGGTTCTCACCCATTGGCAGATGTGATAAGAAATGCCTCTCGTGAAGAGAAAGGCCTATTTTCCCTTGGAAAGTAGAGGAGGTGCCAGTCTTGTTGTTGTTCCTCTCTACTAAGGCCAGGAACATGTTGGTATTGGTGTGGATACCACAAGAAGTTGTCAGCACAGCTTCATAGAGATCCAACTCCTTCAGCTTATAGGTGAAGTTGTCTATGGCCCATACGGAGAGTCGGTTCTAGCATTTAATGTCTGGATGCATTAAACTTGTCAGTCTTGGGGCCAGGACAGGGTACTCCCCTCTTGCTGCAGCAAAAGTATTGGCGAAGAAAGGCATTCAGACAGGTATCATCAAAGCTGAATCCCCTACCAGCATGTAACTAGGCTTCAGGCCCCGCAAGTGCATGCTATACTTTTCAGAAGAACTAAAGAATATGTCCCTCCTATTTTCTCCAAACTTATGACATATCTGCCCAACCTTGGCTTCTTTGAACGGAATTATATCCCACGGCACCTTTCGAGGGTAACCAGCATGAGAATATCGGGACAAAGATAGACTCCTAGACATATCTAGAAGATATACCATTTTATCTTCTCTTTTGAAGAGCCGAGCCGCTTGTTTTGCCTTGGGCTAAGAGCTCGCTTCAATCGCCTCCCCGAATAATGAGGCTGGCTTCTTATGAGGAGCCTGATCTTCCATGAGGAAAGGTGCACCGTTCATTAAACATAGCAAAGTCATGTCCTTCTGAGATTCCAAAAGAGCTCTCATAGTAGCCGGTCCATCAGGGTCAAACTGTGGGAAGGTAACATGAGAAAGGTCTTCCTGGTATTCCAATACATGGAAAGTAGAAGCTAGTATTTCAGCCTAAGGATCCTCCCTAAGGTCAACTGCAAAAGGAAACGAGAGTTAGAATAATGAAGGAATTATTCTTACAAATTAAGAAAAATTAAGTAATTTTTAACTATGTACAAATAATGGATGACACAAAACACAGAGTAAGAGTCTTTAGTTTACACATGCAATATGACAGTACATGTTTTGCGCACATATAGAACAGTATATATTTTGCGCAAGTGTAAAACAGTTCTGTTTTGTGCAGCGTGATAAATATGCGCACTGTCTTCAAATTATTATACATAGCACCGCACACTTTGAGTGAACAAAGAGTACGCGATTCATGAGATCATGATCGATGTGTTTTGGCCAACACTCTGAAAGAGGTAGCATGTTTTGAAGATTAGCGCAGCGCCAACCAACACTCAGAAAGAGGCGATTGGCGCGGGCAGAGATTCGTGTTGTATACCGCTGACTGGGGTTCATCTTCTCCGACCGATCCTTTACCTCCGAGAGCGGGGTTAGCCTCTTCGGCTCTCGTCAACGGCGGCGCTTGTCTTGGCATCCTCAACGACGGTGCTCGTGATGAAGCTCCGGCCACGCTCTTGCCTTTCTCCATTGCAGATCTCGTTGGCGCCATTGCAATTGGTTGAGAGAGAACTTTGAGAACTTGAAGGAGGAGGAAGACGAAGTGTCATGACCCGCACCCAGTGTAAGGGTACAAATGCGTAACAACATCCAGCCTACGCCGCGGAATCGGCGGTAGAACGCTCTAGGTCACTATCTAAACCAACTCACGTAATTATATAATATACTTGTCTTAAATCTCAACTCCGAACGGAGGACAAGTATAGAAATAATATAACTCAACCACAGTCTAAGCACGATAGGATAACACAGAATTCTATAACTAAAAGAAAACAAATAAAAACGACTAAATGATTGTATCTCAAAATAACTCAAAATAAGTTAACTCTCAAATTATTACAACTCAAGTTCTAGTAAAGAAATCTAAACAGTCAACTAAACTAGTCTTCCGATCACTCCTAAGAGGCAGGGCCAAAGGTAGCTAATCCCTCTCCAGATCCATAGTGAGTAGGGCATGCATTCTCAGGACTAACATATGTAATATTTTCAACAGGTCCAGTCAGGACAGGAACGAATACATCTCATCAAGTAAATCCAAGTAAATGACAAAGACTATAAAATATTTATAGACAGTTATATTGATGAAGCATGGAAGTTCGAGACAGTTTAAGATGTAAAACAATAGTTAAAAAAAAGGAAAGTAAACGTTGTGAAACTGTAATGCCCCAGTCCCAAAATACATAGGACCAAGTACGTGAACATGCCAGCTACACATGTACGAAGAATACTCCAATATATGAAATCCTCATATATGCACATAAGCTGTAAATAAAATAATCACATGCCAGAATAACATAATCTAATCTCATCGCAGCTCAACACAGAAGATAATTGAGTCCAGATAATAAATAAGTGTATCAAAAGATAGCCGGGTGAACATACTCACGCCAAACAGCTATAAAATAGTCTCATAAAATCGGAGTCCAATCTCCGCAAATAGAAAGTAAAGAGATTTAAAAATGTCTACAAAATGTCACAGTAAGTAATAGACTAGAAGTCAACAGAAGATGCCTCGTCATCGATGTAAGATAGCTCCAGCGCAGCTCCGTACTCCTGTGGGAAATCGTCTAGCCCTGGAGAGATAACCAGGTCCTCAGAGGGACGTAGCAAGATACAAGAAAACACCATGCCGTATAAACTGTGATAATATAATAGAAAAGAAAGGATGCGTGTAATAGGGTTCCTGACCGATCTACTGTGAATATGCAGTTTTGAGAAACAATCCTTCGACGCATGAGCCCTGGCTATAAATAGGATCCGGTATAGTCCCCTCTTGGGCACCAGTGACCAAGCGCATAACGTTCAAAAATGTCAGTGGCCAACCTGAGAGGATAATCATACCTGTATCTCCAACGGAGCTTCCGAGTTACAAGGGAAGTGTAATCGAAGCCCATACGTTAGGTATTTTTCTCCCCACCCAATGCATAGTATCATCATCTCCATGACTGTTTTGTACCTCTAGTAACCGCTAAGTCTTCTAACATGCAATTTTATTGGCAGTTACTCCTATCCGTCGTACGCTCCATACGTATCGGTGGCCATCCGACTACGCGGGTACGTATCCTACATGTGACTCACATCACATGGTAAAGCAAGTGTCATGGCCATATGAGATATACCAATACCTCAACAACAATGGGTGGTCACTAGGCTAAGTCAATGCAAGAGAATATAAATAAAGAGAGAAAACGACTGATAAAGTCGCTTGCACCCAAGTGTGACTTGGATGCACAATTTTATAATTTCAACAAATAAGAAATACTGAAAATAACAACTGAAAATAAGAATATCATAATCACAGAGTAAGATGGCAAGGTATCTTGCCTGTAGTGCGAAAATAGCAACTCCAAGCAAATAGTCACGTCAGCAATAAACCTCAAAGTCCACGAACGGCTCCGGATGCTGAAACAAACATCAAGAACGTTCTCGGTGTAAAAGATATCTCTAGAAAATGCCTGTCCAAAAGTCCAATTTTGGAACAGGGGCAAAATCATAATTTCGGATCAAAACGATGTCCGCCGTTGGACCCATTTTTTTACGGAAATGCGTGCCAATGTCTACGGTCTCTAAAGTCGTCAAACTATATGTCCACGAATCCGATTTGAGGAGACGAACCCAATGGTATATCCAGTTTTGGATTCCGATGAGCCGTGCACAAATTCGCCCGTTGGAGCGGGTTGCGGGCCCGTCAAATAGGTATTCCGGTCGACCTTCTCAGAATCGGACCAAACTTGGCATACATGACCAAAAAATCGATACGATCCTGATGGCGTAAGTTTTGTGTCGATCCGACGGACATGTATGATGTTATGGCTAAGTTTGCAAAATGTCGTTACAGGGGTATCTCGACGGATACGCACTGATTTCGTCACGCACACACAACGAAATAGGGTTCCGTCAGTTCCCACACGTCGGCAACATCCATACGCGCCTTTCGATGTGTATAGTGCGTAACCATGTCGCCCGGTTTGTCGGGGCATGTCACGACCCGATACCCAATTTGTTGGGCCGGGCCGAGCCATGTCCAGCCTACGCTTGGTTAAAGCGCAGTAAGCTGTTCTAGAATAAGCAATAAAGGATCTAAGCAGCTAACAGTTCTAAAATCACATTTAAGGTTCATCACAACACAGCATCTATAAGCGAAGGTAAACAAACACATATTTAATAATACACTTCCAAAGTATCTAACTGGAGACAAAGTCCAGTTTCCAAATATATATACAGATAAAGTCTAAGTCTCAAAACACAAGAAAGATAACTAAGCAAGGTTCTCCGCTGGGCCTCTTCTGGAGCTAAGGCCATGTCCTCAATGCAGTACCATAATATGTAACACATAGCGTTTTCTCCTCAAAAAGTATACCTACAACGTTATCCTGTCAGGACGGGAGCAAGTACAACCTCTACAACTAAAGTACTGAACATATAATGAAAGAGATGTACAACAAGAAACATGGTGTGATAAGTTTATAAAACAGGAAATACTGGAAAACATGGTCTCATGGTACAACTGGGATCACAGTATCATAGTAACATAGGGAACATGGCATATCTGGAATCATGGTATGACTGGAATCACGATAAAATACATTTGTCAAGATGACACATGTATATCTAATATTTAAAACTGGAGCAAGTACGTGATCGGTCAATAGGTGATGGTGCTGTGGCACCGGTAAGAACCATATGTACTTTCGTACATGCCTAAATGTACACACGTACAAGTCCGCGTGATTTTGGGCCTATGGCAAGGTCTACATGCATAATGTCGTCCTTACACGGCATCAAGGTCGCAGATAGGGGCATGATCACGTACTCAACTGTCAGTTTCCCCATAACCCATATTCTAACATGTGAGAGATACGAGAACAGTAAAACATGTGGAAAATACTGGGAGCAGTATAAACATGGCAGGTACTGGGAGCAGTACAAAACATGTGAATACTCAGAGCCGTATAAAGCATAGTAAAACATGTGCTGAGAACCAGTAAGAAGCATGTGAAGATATGATAACTGTCCTAAGCATGGTAGGGACCAAATTTATGTAACATGTGAAGATTTATCTTGCAGTTATTCAGAAAGCAGTATTTTAAGAGGGTTAATACATGTTCTAGCATTAAAAGACAGTAAATGAGTGTGTAGATGTACTTGCCTGGAATCCTGCTATCAATATGAATCAAGGCTTGGAGTGAAGCCACAGTCCTAAAGATGAGATAATACAATAGCTAATCAGGGTGAAAAGACATACTATAATGTCTAGGTCAACTAGGGCAACTAAGACAAACTGGGTCAGAGGTTGACTTATAGTTGACTTTGGTCAACTGGTCAACTCCGGTCAATTCCAAGTCCAATGTGGGGTGACACAATACCCAAACTAACTTTCTAGGGTCTTTACACTAGTATAGGGGGTGGTCCAATACTACAATAACTCAAAACAATACAAAATATTGCAAGTCATAATTATTCAATAATTAAATCAAACTGTACACTATGTTCCAACAATTTTTGAGATAGACAAAAAGCTCAATTTTTCATGAAATAAAGTACCAAAATGATCCTTGTTAATTATAGAAATTTATACTAATTTTTCTGAAATTTATAAACCTTCATAAACGTTTATTAAAAATCAACAAACATATGTATCCTGAAAATGAGCTCTGTTTTCCTATTTTTATAAAATACCAAAAGTACTTATTAAATGCAGAAAAAATTATAATAAATTAGCTAAATTAACATAGTATTTAAATACAATTTTTCCAGAATTTTTACAGCACTTAAAATATATAAAAAAATTCAAAACAGCCTAACCGGATTATCCGGCGGATTACCGCGGATTACCGGCAGATTTTCCGTTCCGTCACAGCAAGTTTTGTGGTGAAAATTCGGATTTTCCGACGGATTTCCGACGGATTTTCCGAACCGTCGCAGAAAGTTGATTTTTGAACTCAAAACTTGTTTCGGCCATAAAAACTTCGTTTTAAATCAAAATTCGGACTTTCAAAAGTCAAAATTGAATAGAATTGAATTTCCTACAATATGGAAGTATTAGTTTTCACAAATCAAAACATTTGATAGATTAAAACCTCAAAATACTCGAAAATCATATCTAGAAACTCAGATCTACGCAATACTGTCGATCAAAACCAAAAGTGCTATATACTAAACATGTTAACAATTTAAAGAAGCAAATTATAGGCCAATAAAACTTTAGTTTCTATGAAAAACAAAATTATAGCCTGGTCATGTCACTTATGAGCAAGATGTACTTGCCTAGGTTAAGCTCCAAGCCTAATCTTCTACTCCACCACCAAGAGGGGTACGAAACCACACTCTAGACCTCAAGGCCAAGCTCCTAGCAAAGCTCCAAGGGAAGAGAAAGGAAGAAGAAATGGAAAGAGAGTGAAGAGAATGAAAAGAGAGAGGAGAGAGAAAGTTAAAGGGTATATATAGAAGGGGGAATTAATCTTAGCCGTTGGATCGTGATCCATGTGAAAATCTAAGTCAATCCTAACCATTCAAACAAAACCAAATATCCAATGGGTAATAGGGTGCATCTACACTATTCACGAAAATATCTTAAACACTATTCACGAAAATATCTAAACACTATTCACAAAAA
This sequence comes from Iris pallida, assembly GCA_029216955.1. NCBI lineage: Eukaryota > Viridiplantae > Streptophyta > Magnoliopsida > Asparagales > Iridaceae > Iris > Iris pallida. Next base: position 15,079,634 of record JANAVB010036420.1, on the reverse strand, counting down.
TATCCGAAACACTATTCATGAAAATATCTGAAATCGAAAATATCTAAAATATAGAAAATCTGTCTGGACGGTATGCCGTCGATATACTCCGGTATACTGGCGGTATGCCGGCTAAGAAAAATCTATAAGTTAGGAAACATTTTTTTTAAAGCATTACGAAAATCAAGAAAATACGAAACACAATACAAAATACGTATCCGTATATAAATACCGATACTGTGAGAAAATATTTTATTCAGAAAAATAAAAATAAACCCTGAAATTCAGGTGGCTTACATCCTACCCACCTTAGAAAAATTTCGTCCTCGAAATTAAAAATCACCCAATAGGTCAAACTATAACATGTAGCTGCTCTGGCTACGATACTCAATCTGCTATCCTTGTAATCATCTCTTATGTTTTTCCTACAATCTTTTTGGTTCAGGTTCAACAAAGTCCTTCTATCATAAACTACGTCATATATCCTTTAGAATCTTCCATACTAACATGGAACATTTATGTATACCCTAAACTATAGGTCATTCTCTGGGTATATTTATAAGCCTACAATGCTTAATCATCAACCATATTTCCAACCTCAATTGTAAATACTTGATTTCCTTATCACATCCTAAGTATCCTTATTCTATCAATCCACCGTTCCTTTGCATCATTTGTCGTCAATCCTTTCCTACAGCTTCTCCTTGAAATTATACGGTCAATATTTATCCTTAGCGTAGAGCCTTCTTCTTTTTACTTAACAAGTCCTCCGAATATAAATCCTCGATTTCAAAACTTTCGATTTATTAATTACCAATGTACCTATGTCTTTGCCTTGTTCTTTGTCTTTTTAATCGATATCTTTCCGATCTCGTACGCAATACGATAACTCATTCTAATTTATTCTATATCAATCCACATATCGATCTACCCTCTAATCATATGTAATTAGCTATAGATAACCTACCAAAATTCTATAAATGCTAAATCCTCAAACTGCTAAGCACAAGATTCTAATCCTCAATCCATAGTCATAACAATATAATATCTCATTATTCTATCTTGGATACCCTATCATCAAGTCATACTATCAATACAATCGTTCTTAATGGTTTCCAAGTCTACTACTGTCAGTCACCCATACTTGTCCTATAAGCTTAATCTAACCAATCCCTAGGAAAAGTATTTATCACAAACACACAATACATTTATAGTTATACTACAAAATCAGTTAACAAGGTTTGGCTATTTCGGTCGCCTATGAAGTAGAAGGTAACAAGGCCTAAGACTGGGTCAAGCAATCCATAACAGTGTCCAAACAAGTTAAAGGGTCAAGTAAGACGGAAAGTTCGTCAGAATATCTCCAAGAATGGTACGAAGACAACGGGATACATAACGAGAAGAATTACCCAAGAGGTTAAGGAAAAAGAGTTTAGTCAAGTTATAGGAAAAAATGGAACAAAAATAATTATTTCCAAAAAGATAACATGAAAGCAATCATGTTGGAGAGCCCTAGAGAACCTATAATCCTAGTTGTAGATGTAGATATGACAAAGTTAATCAAGACGGGGAGGAATGATAACAAGAATTTATTCCTGCTCATTCGGTCATAATCAGAGGGGATCAAAATCTTAACGATATTGAAATTTGAGAAACAATTCAAGGATAAGGAATAAGTCAAATTTCCTTTATGATAGGAAAGTTAAAGACAAGTTTCATAAGGAAGTCAAGTTAATCATCTCTCTGATACTATCAAATTTATCTGATCATTAATTGCCATTCATACCTTTATCTCACAAGTCCAATATGAAATTCAACATTTATATGACTACTACCAAAATTGTACCCTTCTGTCATAAAGATTGAACATTAACATGTTTACCATAGGCCTAATTGCTAATTTCCAAAAACATATAACTCAAAACTATCCACTTAATCATCTTTAAAATCATCTTTAATTCCAAATTTTTCCACATTGTCATAAATTGATCCGAAACCTCTAAATCAAGTTTATGAAATCCTTGAACTTGTTCAAATCACGCTCCTCCAAATCGAATCTAATACTACTAGGCCTTACAAAATTTATTCTCCATTATAAAACCAGCTTTCATATTCTCTTCATCGTACACTTTCAAATATTATCCACCTTAAATAAAATTATCCACGAAGTCTCCTTTTTTTTTTTTTTTTTTTTCAAAATCTCATATTCCTACGAAGATATCACTTGATAACAAAATATGCCTTCTGATATAGATGATTTACGACACTTCCTTAACTTTTTCAAGGTGAAGAGATACAAGAATTTAAATGATTTAACAGTGTAGTTGACAGGAAAAGGTACAAGATAGATGATTGGTGAAATCGGGACATAGTTAATCAAGACGAAGAAAATAATGGTAAGGCAAGGAAATTGTCATACGATGAGAAGGAAAGAAAGAATGACGAAATAAGAAATAATAGTAGGAATCATTCTTATTCATTAGGTCAAAAGAAGTGAATCAATTTAAGATATGTTCTGATAACCATACACATCTATCTAGAATCATGTTGCCAGAATTTTTGCCACACCAGTATGCTTAGATGCAATAAACGATAGAGTCATAACTATGGTATACACCCTATAATCATGTTATCTAGAATTCTCGCAACGCCAACCGGTATGGCTGCAAGAAAATCTAAATTCTATGAATAGAATAGTATATCCAAAATCAGGCTCTATATTTTTGTCATACCAGCTAATATGACTGCGATAAATTCTAAACTTCATAACTAAAGCAGACGTTTACCTTATCAGGATATATCATAATTCAATCCACAAAATTTATCACGATACAAGATCAACGTCAACAACAAAAATTAGAAATTACATTCAATAACGAATTTAAGGAAGAACAGATAGAAATAAGTGAAAACAGATTTCTAGATAAGATTAGAGTGAGATCCTCAAGGGTCATCCCAAGGGTACAAACTTGGTCTAAATTGACTCACTGAAATACAAACAAGAGACTAATTATAGCTAATGGTCCTATGCTGTGACGAGTTTTTCTATGTTGTACTCCTAGAAATCCTCTAAGTGTTCTAAATGTTTATCCCTAGTGTTAACAAGTTGTCCTAGATCCTAATTGCAGGCATGCTTGGTACAATAACGTAACCAAACAACTTAAGTTTGGACCTGCATGGGCCACCACTAAAAACATGTCACGACCCGATACCCAAATTGTTGGGCCGAGCCGAGCCATGTTCAGCCTACGCTTGGTTAAAGCGCAGTAAGCTGTTCTAGAATAAGCAATAAAGGATCTAAGCAGCTAACAGTTCTAAAATCACATTTAAGGTTCATCACAACACAGCATCTATAAGCGAAGGTAAACAAACACATATTTAATAATACACTTCCAAAGTATCTAACTGGAGACAAAGTCCAGTTTCTAAATATATATACAGATAAAGTCTAAGTCTCAAAACACAAGAAAGATAACTAAGCAAGGTTCTCCGCTGGGCCTCTTCTGGAGCTAGGGCCATGTCCTCAATGCAGTACCATAATATGTAACACATAGCGTTTCCTCCTCAAAAAGTATACCTACAACGTTATCCTGTCAGGACGGGAGCAAGTACAACCTCTACAACTAAAGTACTGAACATATAATGAAAGAGATGTACAACAAGAAACATGGTGTGATAAGTTTATAAAACAGGAAATACTGGAAAACATGGTCTCATGGTACAACTGGGATCACAGTATCATAGTAACATAGGGAACATGGCATATCTGGAATCATGGTATGACTGGAATCACGATAAAATACATTTGTCAAGATGACACATGTATATCTAATATTTAAAACTGGAGCAAGTACGTGATCGGTCAATAGGTGATGGTGCTGTAGCACCGGTAAGAACCATATGTACTTTCGTACATGCCTAAATGTACACACGTACAAGTTCGCGTGATTTTGGGCCTATGGCAAGGTCTACATGCATAATGTCGTCCTTACACGGCATCAAGGTCGCAGATAGGGGCATGATCACGTACTCAACTGTCAGTTTCCCCATAACCCATATTCTAACATGTGAGAGATACGAGAACAGTAAAACATGTAGAAAATACTGGGAGCAGTATAAACATGGCAGGTACTGGGAGCAGTACAAACATGTGAATACTCAGAGCCGTATAAAGCATAGTGAAACATGTGCTGAGAACCAGTAAGAAGCATGTGAAGATATGATAACTGTCCAATGGGTAATAGGGTGCATCTATACTATTCACGAAAATATCTTAAACACTATTCAAGAAAATATCTAAACACTATTCACAAAAATATCCGAAATACTATTCATAAAAATATCTGAAATCAAAAATATCTGAAATCAAAAATATCTAAAATGTAGAAAATCTGTCTGGACGGTATGCCGTCGATATACTCCGGTATACTGGCGGTATGCCGGCTAAGAAAAATCTATAAGTTAGGAAACATTTTTTTTAAAGCATTACGAAAATCAAGAAAATACGAAACACAATACAAAATACGTATCCGTATATAAATACCGATACTGTGAGAAAATATTTTATTCAGAAAAGTAAAAATAAACCCTGAAATTCAGGGGGCTTACAAGGCACACACGGTATCGGGAAAAGTTTTCTAAATTTTTATATTCCAAAAGCAGTTTTTCCTGCAACTTTGAAATCGAATAGCTTTCTGCGTATTCAACGAAATTCAAATCTACAAGTTGAGTTCTACTCTTGGTTAGGTTGTCTTTGACTATTTACAATTAGTTTTTTAAAATTTCTAATATATGGTTCAAAACTTCTCTTCTAAAACAGGGTATCGGCTGTTCTTAGGTTCTGTTTTTAGAACAGAATTGTCTCATCTTTGGGCCGAGTTCACGGGGTGGTCGTGCTGTCTCATTTAAATCCCTTTAATGGAAATTTAAGAGGGTCATGTAGGATTTCTACAGTACTTTGCAGGAACAAAAATGATCTAAAATTAACGGAGAAATCGAAGCGGGAAGGTGGGTACCTCGTTGTTGACTACACAGTGAGTCCTCAGTTGGCTGTCGGTGGGGCGGCGCTCCGGCGAGGTTTGGTCGGTGCAGGCAGTCGACTGGGGTCGCGGGAAGGTCAGAGGGGTTGGATTTTCGTGGCTAGATTCAACAGGGTTCACGGAGAAGGGTTCAACAGCCTATTCTCATATATATGCCCGATTTGAAGATTTGAACTTAATTCGAATTTAAATCCTAATTTGATCAAGATCTTGGGTTATCCTGATTAGAATAGGATTAGGAATCCAAAGGAAATTTTTTCCTCAAGATTCGGTTTAGTTTGAGGAACAAAATTCAGATTTCGAATCCTAGCTATCGAGCGCTATCGCTCAGGAAAGGGTTGGGGAAAATAGGCTTAATTGACTCACAAGATTTTCACATATCGTGAGTTAATGAATATTATTTTTTTTATACAAACATTTGTATATATTATATATATATATATATATATATATATATATATATATATATATATATATATATATACACTCATATATAAGAATTTTATATATAAATAAATACAAAATTTTATACCATAATTTATAGATAAAATAAATAAAAAATTCTAATACCATAAATATAGGAAATTAATCCTAAGAATTTAAACATATTTACTCAGGATAAATAATCTATTACTACTAGGTATTATTAGCAGTGCATATATGTATATCATATAATATGCACTACCTTATCTCATAATCATATAATTTATCTAAAATACTATAAACTATATAATAAATCAATAATTACCCATATAAAATATAGGGGAGTTACATCCTACCCAACTTATAAAAATTTTGTCCACGAAATTAAACCAAGGTAGGGGTCAATTGCAATGCAAAAATTTGGAAGGGTCAACTTATGCAAGACTTACCTTGGTCTTCAAACAAATACGGGTAGCGAATCCTAATGTCGTCCTCGCGCTCCCAAGTAGACTCTCCTGGCGAGTGATGCTTCCATGCCACGTGAACCAACGGTATAGATTGATTCTGTAACACCTTCACTCGGCGATCGAGGATACCTACCGACTGTTCTTCGTACGACAAATTCGGTCCAACTGTGATCTCGGAGTGATCAAGCACATGATTGCTGTCTGCCACGTACCTCCTCAGCTGAAACACGTGGAACACGTCATGTATTCCCTCTAGCGACGGTGACAAGGCCAATCTGTAAGCAACTTCACTCACACGCTCCAAGATATCAAAAGGACCGATGTATCGTAGACTCAACTTGCCACGTCCTCCGAATCGAATCGTGCCTCTAGTAGGGGATATCTTCAAAAAACATGGTCACCTTCCTTGAAGTCCAAAGGTCGACGACGATTATCTGCCCACTGCTTCCGTCGATCCTGCGCTGCTCGCATGTGGTCTTGTATCTTCTTTACCTTTTCTACTGTGCTCAGAACCAGCTCGGGGCCCAATATCTGTCGCTCACCGATGTTACTCCAACAGACATGAGATCGACACTTCCTCCCATATAATGCTTCAAATGGAGCCATCTGAATGCTCGCTTGATAGCTATTATTGTAAGAGAACTCCACAAGATGAAGATGGTCTTCCCATGATCCGCCAAAGTCAAGCATACACGCTCTCAACATATCCTCTAGCGTCTGAATCATACGCTCTGATTGGCCGTCTGTCTGCAGATGGTATGACGTGCTAAACTTCAAACACATACCCAAACTGTCCTGCATACTCCTCCAAAAGTGTGAAGTAAACCTCGAGTCATGGTCCGACACGATGCTAACTGGTACACTAGGTAGCTTTACTATTTGTTTCATATACGTATCCGCCAAAACTTTCGTGGACTTCCCCACTATAAAAGGTAGGAAGTGGGCCGATTTGGTAAGTCAATCAACAATCACCCATACTGTATCTCTTCTACTAGGACTCTGAGGAAACCATGTGACGAAGTCCATCGTAATGTGCTCCCATTTCCACTCGAAAATGGGTAGCGGCTGCAATAATCCGGTCGTCTTCTGGTGCTCGGCCTTCACTTGTTGGCATACCAAACACTTGGCCATGAAACGTGCCATCTTTCGCTTCATTTCGTGCCACCAATAATACTGCCGCAAGTCCCGGTACATCTTAGTTCCTCCGGGATGAATAGAGTAAGTCGAACTGTGTGCTTCTGCCATCAACTCTTGCCGTAGCTCTCCATTAGGAACATAAATACGATCCCCACATCGCAATGTTCCATCTGAATGAATCCTCAATCCCGTCTGCTCTCCTGCTTCAGTCCTCTCTCGAAGTCGTCGGAATCTAGCATCCGTGGGCAATGTCGTCTTGATCCTTTCTACTAATGATGATTGCACTTGGAGATTGGCTAATACGCCATCTATTCCGGGCAATACGACCTCAATACCAAGCTGTTGCAAGTCTCTAATCAACTCCTTCTGCGTAGTCAAGAAGTGTGCCATGGGCTTACGGCTTAATGCGTCTGCCATGACATTAGCCTTGCCTGGATGATAATGTAGCTCGATCTCGTAATCCTTCATCAACTCCAACCAACGTCGCTGTCGCATATTCAACTCTTTTTGTGTGAACACGTACTTGAGGCTCTTATGATCAGTGCAGATATCAACCTTCTCGTCGTACAAGTAGTGTCTCCATAGCTTCAAAGCAAAGATAATCGCTGCGAGCTCTAGATCGTGGGTTGGATAGTTCTTCTCGTGCACTCTCAACTGTCTCGATGCATATGCTACTACACGACCGTGCTGCATCAATACACATTCTAATTCTTTCCCGGATGTATCGTTGTAGATCACAAATCCTCCTGGGCCCGATGGTAGTGTCAAGATCGGTGCCGTGGTCAAGCGCTTCTTCAACTCGTCAAAAGCGGCTTGACACTCCTCCGTCCATGCAAACTCCTAATCCTTGCAAGTGAGTCGAGTCAAAGGCCCTGCTATACGAGAGAAATCTTCTACGAACCTTCGGTAATAACCCGTAAGTCCAAGAAAACTTTTAACCTCGGAAGCTGATGTGAGAGCGGGCCATGCCTTAACTGCTGTAATCTTTTTTGGATCCACTGATATTCCTTCTCCAGTAACAATGTGTCCAAGAAATGATACCTCCTTGAGGAAGAACTCACCCTTGCTAAGCTTCACGAAGAGTCGTTCATTCCTCAACGTTCCCAAAACAATCCGTAGGTGCTCCTCATGCTCCTTTTGACTCTTAGAGTAAATCAAGATATCATCTATGAAGACGACTACAAATTTTTCCAAGTATTGGTGAAAGATCTTGTTCATTAAATTCATAAAATCTATGGGAGCGTTGGTCAAACCGAAAGGCATGACCAAGAACTCGTAGTGTCCATACCTCGATCGAAAGGCCGTCTTTGCAATGTCTTCCTTCCGAACCTTCAATTGGTGATAGTCCGATCGTAAGTCAATCTTGGAGAATACTTTTGCTCCACTCAGTTGATCAAATAGATCATCTATTCGCGACAATGGATACTTGTTCTTCACCGTCATGGCATTCAATGCTCTGTAATCGATGCACATGCGCACTGTCCCGTCTTTCTTAGGCACAAAAAGAACGAGCGCTCCCCATGGTGACGCACTGGCATGAATAAAGCCTTTCTCCAACAAGTCATCAATCTGCATCTCCATTTCTACCAACTCCTTGGGTGCCAGACGATACACTCGAGATAAAATAGGCTCGGCTCCGGGAATAAGCTCAATAGAAAACTCAATATTTCGGTCAGGTGGCAGTCCTGGCAAATCCTCGGGGAATACATCCTCAAACTCGGTGATGATAGGGTGCTGAGGGGTGTCCTGCATCATCTTGCGAGTCCCCAATGTGGGTGCATCAAACTCTCTCCTTCTTCTTTGGTGAACTCGAACTTTGTCGCATTCAGCGGTCTAAAGACGATACTGCCCCTATGGCAGTCTATGAGGGTGAAATGCTGGCTCAACCAGTCCATTTCGAGAACCACGTCGAATGTTGGCATTGGGAATACAAGAAGTCGTGCCTTCATCTCTCTACCATATATCACTACAGGACAAAGTCTACAAACACCACTAACAGGTACAACTCCTCCTCCAGTGAGGATTCTAACATTCTTAGATAAGGGTGTGATGGGAATGCCGTGTTTAGTGGCAAAACTAGTGGCTATAAATGAATGAGTGGCTCCAGTGTCAAACAACATAATAGCAGGAAATAAAGTGACTAAAACCATACCTGCTATGACCTCTGTCTCTGTCTCTATATCCTCAACAGCAAGCGAGAATGCCTACCCAAAATTTTGTCCTATACTCTGAGCTCTGGCCTTGTTGTACTGTGCGCCTTGGGTAGGCAACGGTGGGCGAGTGCTCCTGCTGCTGGTCGGGGAGCTGAGGGTGCTGAAGCTGTAGGCCTCAAGGCCTGCTATGCATGTACTAGTGCTCGCTGCTAAGGGCAATCTCTGGCCAAGTGCTGTCCCGATCCACATCTCATACATAATCCCAAACGAAGTCGGCAGTCATGTCTGATATGGCCTTGCTTTCCACAAAAGTGGCAAGTGGGCTTCTGGTAGGGTGTAGTCCTCTGCTGGTACTGTCCTGTAGTCCTCCTGATAGGTCCTTCCTGAGTAGCTCGGGCTGGTGTAACTGCTGGTGTATGGTGCCTCGATGTTTGCTGCTGCTCCTTACGAAGAATCTCTTGAGCACGAGCTTCTTCCAGGACAGCTGAATGGGAGACTCGAGACTGTGTAGTCGTATACGACTTAAGCTCTGGTGCAAGCCCCTGATGGAATCTTCTCGCCTTCTCTAACTCTTTCGGGATCAATCCCGTACCAAATCTACTCAGGCGATTGAACTCTGAGTCATACTCATCAACCGTCATATTCCCTTGCTTCAAGTGAAGGTACTGGTCGTACAGACCATCTCGAACATGAATAAGAAAGAATCTCTCATAAAATTCATCATAGAACTGTTTCCAGGTGATCCCAATGCCTATTCGTCTCTCTTCCTGCTTCCACCAGTGGTGAGCATTATCTTCTAACAGTAGGTCCACTGCTGTCATCCAATCTCGAGCTGGCAACTGGGATGCCTTCAGTAACTTCTCTGTACTAATAAGCCATTGTGACACCTCTAGTGGCTTCTCCATTCCTCTAAAGGCCTTGGGGTTCATATTTGTGAAAATCTTGATAGAGCTTTCATAAGGATGCAAAGCCGGTGCTAGTGCTGGTACTGGAGGTGGTGGTGAAGGTCTAGCCAAGGCTGCCATCATAGTCTGTCTCATCAGCTCAGTCTGCTGCCACTGAGCCTGCATCATGACGTACATAAACTAGAAAGTATGGCTTCCATCAGTCGATGGTGAGGGCATCTGAGGTCCCGACTGTGGTAGAAACTGCTCAGGGAATGGTAGTGGTGGAGGCAGTGGTACATTCCCTTCCGATGGCATGGTAGTGGTCTGCCCAGCCTGGCTGACTGGGGGTGCCGCGATCTCTGGGTGCACCGTCGTCGGTGTCATAGTAAGCTGCGACTGTCCTGGCTGGTATGGTGTCACCGGATTCATTGGAGGATTCTGTCCCTCCGGGGTGGCCTCTTCACCAGATGTGAAGGCCAAGGCAGAAGTGCGTCCGCTTCTTAGATTCATACTGTTGGCACGAGGAAGAATATGACGATGTTAGGAGAGGTTGGATATGAGGTAGTTCAGGTAATCAAAGGAATTCGAAAAAAATTTGGAAGTTAAGGGAAATAGTAGTTCTGGATGAGATATTCCTATTCCTATATGCAGGCTTGTTAGGCACAGTCATGTAACCCAACAATATTTTTAGACCTGCATGGGCCACCACAAAAATATGTAACGCCCGAGTCCCAAAATACAAGGGACCAAGTACGTGAACATGTCAGCTGCACATGTACGAAGAATACTCCAATATATGGAATCCTCATATATGCACATAAGCTGTAAATAAAATAATTACAGGCCAGAATAACATAATCTAATCTCATCACAGCTCAACACAGAAGATAATAGAGTCCAGATAATAAATAAGTGTATCAAAAGATAGCCGGGTGAACATACTCACTCCAAATAGCTATAAAATAGTCTAATAAGATCGGAGTCCAATCTCCGCAAATAGAAAGTAAAGAGATGTAAAATGTCTACAAAATGTCTCAGTAAGTAATAAACTAGAAGTCAACAGGAGATGCCTTGTCATCGATGTAAGATAGCTCCAGCGCCGCTCCGTACTCCTATGGAAAATCATCTAGCCCTGGAGAGATAACCAGGTCCTCAGAGGGACGTAGCAAGATACAAGAAAACACCATACCGTATAAATTGTGATAATATAATAGAAAAGAAAGGATGCATGCAATAGGGTTCCTGACCGATCTATTGTGAATATGCAGTTTGAGAAACAATCCTTCTATGCATGAGCCCTAGCTATAAATGGGATCCGGTATAGTCTTCTCTTGGGCACCAGTAACCAAGCGCATAACGTTCAAAAATGTCAGTGGCCAACCTGAGAGGATAATCATACCCGTATCTCCAGCGGAGCTTTCGGGTTACAAGGGAAGTGTAATCGAAGCCCATATGTCAGGTATTGTTCTCTCGCCCAATGCCTAGTATCATCATCTCCATGACTGATTTGTACCTCTAGTAACCGCCAAGTCTTCTAACATGCAATTCTATTGGCAGTTACTCCTATCCGTCGCACGCTCCATACGTATCGGTGGTCAGCGACTATGCGGGTACATGTCCTACATGTGACTCATATCATATGGTAAAGCAAGTGTCAAGGTCATATGAGATATACCAATACCTCAACAAAAATGGGTGGTCACTAGGCTAAGTCAATGCAAGAGATATAAATAAAGCGAAAAAAACGACTGATAAAGTCGCTTGCACCCAAGTGTGACTTGGACGCACAGTTTTATAATATCAACAAATAAGAAATGTTGAAAATAACAATGAAAATAAGAATATCATAATCACAGAGTAAGGTGGGCAAGGTATCTTGCCTGTAGTACGGAAATAGCAACTCCAAGCAAATAGTCACGTCAGCAATAAACCTCAAAGTCCACGAATGGCTCCGGATACTAAAACAACATCAAGAACATTCCCGGTGTAAAAGATATCTCTAGGAAATGCCTGTCCAAAAGTTCAATTCTGGAACAGGGGCAAAATCATAATTTTGGGTCAAAATGATGTCCGCCGTTGGGACCCATTTTTCATCGAAATGCATGCCAATGTCTACGGTATCTAAATCGTCAAACTACTGTCCACGGATCCGGTTTGAGGAGATGAACCCAATGATATGACCGGTTTGGATTGTGATGAACCGTGCACAAATTCGCCCGTTAGAGCGGGTCACGGGCCCGCCAAATAGGCATTCCGGTCGACCTTCAGAATCAGACCAAATTTGGCATACAGGACCAAAAAATTAATACGATCCTGATGGCGAAAGTTTTGTGTCGATCGACGAACGTGCACAAAGTTATGGCTAAGTTTGCAAAACGTCGATACGGGGGTATCTCGACGGATACGTACTGATTTCGTCGTGCACACGCAACGAAATCGGGTTCCGTCAGTTCCCACATGTTGGCAACATCCATACGCGCCTTTTGATGCATATAGTGCACGACCACGTCGCTCGGTTTGTCGGGACGCAAGCCGTATCGGAAAAAGTTTTCTAAATTTTTATATTCTAAAAGCAGTTTTTCTCGCAACTTTGAAATCGAATAGCTTTCTGCGTATTCAACAAATTCAAATCTTCAAGTTGAGTTCTACTCTTGGTTAGGTTGTCTTTGACTGTTTACAATTAGTTTTTGAAAATTTCTAATATATGGTTCAAAACTTCTCTTCTAAAACAGGATATCGGCTGTTCTTTGGTTCTGGTTTTAAAACAGAATTGTCCGACTTTGGGTCGAGTTCGCGGGGTGGTCGCGCTGTCTCATTCAAATCCCTTTGATGGAAATTTGAGAGGGTCATGTAGGGTTTCTACAGTACTTTTTGGAATGAAAACGATCTAAAATTTAAGAAAAAATCGAAGCGGGAAGGTGGGTACCTCGTTGTTGACTACACAGTGAGTCCTCAGTTGGCTGTCGGTGGGGCGGCGCTCCGCGAGGTTTGGCCGGCGGGTGGTCGACTGGGGTCGCGAGAAGGTCGGAGGGGTTGGATTTTGCGGCTAGATTCGACAGGGTTCACAGAAGGGTTCGACAGCCTATTCTCATATTTATACCCGATTTGAAGATTTGAACTTAATTCAAATTTAAATCCTAATTTGATCAAGATCTTGGGTTATCCTGATTAGAATAGGATTAGGAATCCAAAGGAAAATTTTTCTCAAGATTCGGTTCAGTTTGAGGAACAAAATTCAGATTTCGAGTCCTAGCTATCGAGCGCTATCGCTCAGGAAATGGTCGGGGAAAATGGGTTAATTGACTCACGAGATTTTCACATCTCGTGAGTTAATGAATATTATTATTATTTTTTTTACAAAAACATTTGTATATATATATATTTTCCATTATATATACACTCATATATAGGAATTTTATATATAAATAATATAAAATTTTATACCATAATTTATAGATAAAAATAAATAAAAATTTCTAATACCGTAAATATAGGAAATTAATCTAAGAATTTAAATATATTTACTTAGGATAAATATTATATTACTACTAGGTATTATTAGCAGTGCATATATATATCATATAATATGCACTACCTTATCTCAAATCATATAAATTTCTCTAAAATACTATAAACTATATAATAAATCAATAATTA
>JANAVB010036420.1:15053392-15060892 GCA_029216955.1 Iris pallida | reverse complement strand
TAAAGAGGCTTATAATCATGTAAAGAAGAGAATGGAACAATAAAACTTGAGATCCATCATGAAGCAAGTTGCACTTGCCTAGGGCTCTTGGGTGTTGGTGGGAGAGTAATGGTGAGGAAGAAGAAGAGTGAATGAGGAGAAAGAAAGAGTGTTGGGTTAATAAATGGGGATGGTGGTGGTAGGTTAGGGTTCTCCCCTTGGTTCATGATGAACCAATAAGCAACCCAAGCCGAACCAAGCCAACCCAAACAAGCCGAACCAAGGCAAGAGACATGCAATACGAGTTAGATACGTACACGTATCCAAAAGTACGTAATACGAACTATGGTTATCACAACTCTACCCACCTTAAAAGAATTCTGTCCTCAGAATTTAATCAAGAGGCTAGAGATGCAAGGACAAGCTATACTAATCACAGGCAAGCTATACTAGTCTAGCAATCAAGCAATTATTCATGCAAGCAAGGAATCGAAGGCATGAGGCATAAGAAGGATATTATACCTCACGAGTCAAACAGGTCGGGATATCGCGATCGGATATCATCCTCACGCTCCCACGTTGACTCACCCAAAGAGTAATGACCCAAGCAACTCGGACTAACTTGATAGTCTGTTCTTGAGTATCTTCTCTCTCCGGTCCAATATGGACGCAGGCCTTTCCTCATACGAAAGGTTGGTACCAACAACCAATTCCGAATGATGCAGGATATGGCTCGGGTTCGGGATATACCATCGTAGTTGGGATACATGGAACACGTCATGCACCTCACTCAGAGACGACGGAAGAGCGAGACGATAGGACACATCTCTACTCGCTCCAGGATATCGAACGGCCCTATATACCTAGGACTAAGCTTTCCCCGTAAGTCGAAACGAATGACGCCACGGTTAGGCGAGATCCTAAGGAATACATGGTCGCCGACAGAAAATTCAAGGGGACGCCGATGAGAATCGGCCCAATGGCGTTGACGATCTTGTGCAATTGAAGACGATCTCTAATTCTCCTGACCACCTCGAATGTCTGAGTGATCAACTCGGGACCAAACATCTGCCTTTCTCCAACATCGTCCCTTGCTAGTGGGGATCTGCACTTCCTACCATACAGTACCTCGAACGGTGCATCTGGATGTTAGCTTGGAAACTCTTGTTGTACGAGAACTCCACCAGGTGTAGGTGATCTTCCCACGAACCGCCGAAGTCAAGCGTACAAGATCTCAACATATCCTCAAGAGTCTGGATCGTGCGTTCCGACTGACCATCTGTCTGCGGGTAATAAGCTGAGCTGAACTGGAGGTGAGTTCCCAAACTCTCTTGCAGACTACGCTAAAAGTGCAACGTGAATCTTGAATCTCTGTCCGAGGTGATACTGACTGGTATACCGTGAAGTCGGACGATCTGCCCGAGGTACATCTCTGCTAGCTGAGCAGTCGACTGACCAACTCTGAATGGAAGAAAGTGAGCCACCTTCGTGAGCCGATCAACTATAACCCAAATAGCATCTCTACCGGCCGTAGACCTAGGTAATCCAGTCACGAAATCCATGGTTATATGCTCCCACTTCCATTCTGGAATTGGCAAGGGATGAAGAAGTCCAGCTGGCCTCTGATGTTCAGCCTGACTTGTTGGCAAACCAAACACCGAGAGACAAACCGAGCTATCCCCTCTTCATGTTATTCCACCAAAAGTGCTGACGGATATCTCGATACATCTTCGTGCCACCGGGATGAATCGAATACTGAGAACTGTGAGCTTCGGTCATGACCTCCTGTCTGACTTCTCCACTGGGTACGCAAAGACGCTTACCATGTCGAAGTGTACCGTCTTCATGAATGCATAATTCTGGTCTTTGCCCTGCTACATATTCTGTCCTAAGCCGTTGAAGCTTAGAATCTGATGACTGAGCTATCTTGATTCTCTCAACTATACTGGACTGAACTTGCATGCTGGCCATCAATGCCACATTGGTAGGAAGGACAACTTCTATACCCATCTTCTGAAGATCTGCTAACAAATCTGGTTGCGCTGTTAGAAAATAAACTACTCCGCCTCTGCTCAATGCATCCGCAACAACATTGGCTTTCCCAGGATGATACTGCAGGTTGACATCATAATCCACAAGCAGCTCTAGCCATCTCCTCTGACGCATGTTAAGATCCTTCTGAGTGAACACATACTTCAGGCTCTTGTGATTGGTAAAAATCTCTACCCTATCTCCATACAAGTAATGTCTCCAAAGCTTTAATGCAAACACCATGGCTGCCAGCTCTAAGTCGTGGGTTGGGTAATTCCTCTCATGATCATGAAGTTGTCGTGACGTATAAGCTATTACCTTCCCATGTTGCATCAAACACAGCCTAAACCTCGGCCTGAAGCATCACAATACACTGAGAATCCTCCGGTCCCATCTGGAAGTGTGAGAATGGGTGCCGTCATCAAGCCTCGTTTCAACTTCTTAAAAGAATCCTGACATTCTGTTGTCCAGGAAAACGTACATCCTTGTGGGTCAACTGTGTCAGTGGTGCTGAAATTCGAGCAAAGTCCGAAACAAATCGTCGGTAGTAGCCGACCAATCCAAGAAAACTGCGAACTTCTACAACTGTGCTAGGCACTGGCCACGTCTCAATAGCCACAATCTTCTGGGAATCCACTTCTACTCCTCATCTGGTGATGATATGACCCAAATAGAAATGCAATCAAGCCAGAACTCGTATTTACTGAACTTGGCATACAACTGGTGCCTCGAAGAATTTGGAGGACAATTCCGAGATGCTGCTCATGTTCCGCTTCACTCTTGCTATAGACTAGGATGTCGTCTATGAACACAATCATGAACTGATCCAAATAAGGCATGAAGATGCGATTCATGAGGTCC
This sequence comes from Iris pallida, assembly GCA_029216955.1. NCBI lineage: Eukaryota > Viridiplantae > Streptophyta > Magnoliopsida > Asparagales > Iridaceae > Iris > Iris pallida. Next base: position 15,058,021 of record JANAVB010036420.1, on the reverse strand, counting down.
ATAAATACAGCCGGCGCATTGGTTGCTCCAAATGGCATCACAAGGAACTCCAATGCCCATATCTAGACCTGAAAGCTGTCTTCGGGATGTCCTGCTCTTTGACTCTGATCTGATGATATCCTGAGCGCAAGTCGATCTTCGAGAATACTGCTGCTCCCTTGAGTTGATCAAACAAGTTATCATTCCTCGAAAGAGGGTATCTGTTCTTGATTGTCACTGAGTTCAAGGTACGATAGTCAACACTTAATCTGGACGTACCATCCTTCTTTTTACAAGAAGCATCGGGGCTCCCCAAGGCGATCCACTAGCACGAATGAATCCCGTGGCCCTGAGTTCTTCAATCATTTTGTACAATACTCCAATTTTGACGGTGCCATCCTGTAGACTCTCTCTGACACAGGTGCGGTCCCGGGGATCAAGCCTATGGTGAACTCAATCTCTCGCTCTGGCGGCATTCCTGGAAGCTCTTCTGGGAAAATATCTGGAAACTCCTCGACGATCCGGGGTAACTGCACTGCTGCTACTGCCATCTGCAATACGGGAGAAGAAGGTTCAACTTTGCCTCAGAAAAGGAAACTTCGGCTCGCTTGGGATGCTAAAACTAACCCTGCCATATGGCAATCTATCCTGGCATACTGGTCCCTCAACCAATCCATCCCTAACGACCACATCATAATCGGCCATCGAAATTCTATCAACCTAGCGAGAAACTCTCTACCGCTAACTACGACCCGACACGAGAAAAATACTCTATCTACTCCCACAAGACCGTTACCAGTAAGTATATTGAGCCTACTATAATGACTCGGGCTCCAGTCCTATCCGTGTCGTGAATCGTACAGACATAAATGAATGCGAGGCACCAGAATCAAATAATACTGAAGCTGGAAAGGTGTTGACGAGAATAGTACCTGCTACTACCTCACCGGGTGCTATTCTTTCCTCTCCCATGGTCAAGGCCAGCACTTGACCATGCCCTCTGGGTGCGGGTCCCCTCTGCTAAAAATTCTCTGCCTGCTCTGGATTAGGGCTTGGGCTTGGGCATACTACTGCGGTCTCTGCTGCTGGAATGCCTGGGCCTGCGTCGGCGATGGCCTCGGGAACGGGTATTGCAGCTGCTGCTGCTGGACTGGTGCTGGTCCTCTAACTGAAGGACTAGAGAAGGCCGATGAACTCCCCCTGTTCGGACAGTTCCCAACCTTGTGGTCCGGGGCACCACAAACCAAGCACAAACCCTGTACTCTGCGACACTCTGATACCACATGCCCTGGCTTTCGCAGTGTGAACATCCCAATACGGAAGACTGCTTCTGCTTCTGCTGCTGAGGGTGTCGGGGTAGAATGCTGAACTGACGTCACTGAGGCCGCCCGCCTCGGAGCTCCAATGGTCAAAGCCCTGGCTGCCGAGGCTGGTGATGATGACTGATTCATCTGACCGTGGGATCGCTTCCGACCTCCGGTCCTATCCACGATCCTCTGGGAGGTATACTCATGCCTCCTAGCTTCTCAATACTGCATCAAAAGTCTGATGCTCAAACTGCTCTACTGCCAATAAAATCTCCAGGTGAAGCCCCTGCTGGAACTGCTGGGCCCTATCGAACTCGGTCGCTACCAAGGTGGGAGCAAACCGACTGAGTCTCGAAAACTTGGCCGCATATCCGTCGACCGTCCTGCCCATCTGCTTCAGTTTGGTGAAGCTTGTCTGTAGATCGTATCGAGCTACAACATCGAAATACTTGGTCTGGAATTCCTCTCTGAATATCGCCCAAGCAATGGGTGCCGATAATCCAACGGCCTGCGCCGCCCACCAGCTGCGGGCAAGATCCAATAGCTGTAGGTACACCACGGCCACCTTCTCGTTCTTTGGAGTCCTGGCTGCTTCTAAAATCACCTCTGTGTCCTGAAGCCATATATCTGCAGCGATCGTATCTTCACTGCCGTCGAAGAAGGGAGGGTTCAAGCGCTTGAAGCTGTTGGCCGCGCTATTACCCTGATGATCTCCTCTGGTCAAAGCGTCTGCCACCGTCTGGTGCAAGACATCCCTTCCACGATCCTGGAAGGCTAATAGTGACCTGATGAGACCCACCAAAGTGCCATCATCAGGCTCTGCAGGCTGGACGGGCTGAACTGGTGGCTCTCCTCCAGTAGGCATGACTCTGGAGGCTACTCCTGAATGTTGGGCTTGATCTCCAGGTTGCTGCTGGTCCACGGGAGGTGCTCAGCCTTGCTGATCGGCAGGTCCAGGAACAATGCCGCTGAAGAAGACGACATAGGGAATAATAAGGAAGGACCATGACAGATCAACGATACAAGCATGTGATCAGGTTAAGATTACAGGGATTCAGAAGATACAAGCAGAGATCAAGGGTGAGTGCTGATTGAGACTTCTATTCGGTAAACCCTCACATATCTTGATTTATAAGACCTGCATGGGCCACCACTTAAACCATGTCACCCCAGAACCAGAATACTGGAGAGGGGGCGTACATAGCCAGCTACGTATATTGAAGTGCAACCCACCTCGCTATACGGTCACGACTGTCTAGATACATGAGGGTTTAACTACAAGCCATCAGTCTCCTATGGTCATAAACAAGCCTATTATCTCAATCTCAAGCAAGGAATAACAGTTACAAGATGTCAGAGCACCAAATATACAATAGTAAGGCGTCCCATACATTATATATTCGGATGATCATGAAGCTAGTCGTACAAAATGTCAAGACTAGCAAGAGTTTTGGTCATACATGATCAACCCTAGGATTTGTCAATCATGTTACAGCCCGTAGGCAGACAGTAAATAAAGGTGTAATACGAGCTAACACGTGCTCGCCGGCTAAACGTCTCAAAAGAATAATTTTTTACAATAAAGTGGGAGGACAAAAAGAAACCCACTCGTTGCCAGGGTTATACCTGGTGGTCACCATCTGGCTGGAAGACAGGTGGATCCTCTTATGCTGCTCCGATATCTGGCCACACAAACCAGCTGGATCGGACCCCAGAAAGAGCAAGTGCCACAAAGGAGGCTTCGCTTAGGAACTAAAACCAGCATATCATAATAGAATATTGAAGGTAATAAATAAAGAACTGATAATAGAGATAACAACAGTAAACTGAGTACGAGGAAACCATTCAAGTAGCCAGGTCACAACCCTTAAACCAAACAAGGACCGGAGTTGCAGCCCTTCACCTAAATAGAAATCCGTCTCAATACTATTGGTACAGTGAAGACAATAAACGAAGGGGACACAGAACTACCCCGGGAGCCAGGTTACAACCCTTAAACCAAACAAGGACCGGGGTTGTAATCCTTCGCTTGAACAGAACTGGACCTCCGATCTTTATCGCTAAGGCCAGTATAAATAATCATGGTATTAAGGTAAGGTAAAATATGACGAACATGGCATGGGATTGCAACAAGACAATAAACGAAGAGAGGACACAAAACTGCTCCGGGAGCCAGGTTACAACCCTTAAACCAAACAAGGACCGGGTTGTAACCCTTCGCCTGAACAGAACTGGATCCCCGATCGTTATTGTTAAGGCAAGCATCATAAGCATGTCATGTCATAATCTTGCACAGGATAAGGATAAGATAAGCTCGAATAAACTCCATCCAATCAATCACGGCCAATCAAGAGTACGGCTTGATACTTTGAACTAACAAGGGTTATCACAGGCCTAGTTATTAGCAAGATGCAATGAGATTATCCCAACAGCCACAAGTCATGTAGACCATCCGGTTATCCAGGTCGAATGTCCGTTTATGAAGAATGCAACACGTGACTATGGGAACCCTAGAGGAGGGTGAATAGGGTCAAGCTAACTAATCAAGCACTGAGCACAAGCTAATTGGCAATTTAAAAATATAAGTGCAAGAGAAGAAGCAATAACAATACCGACACCCGATGTATCCAGGTATCCTCCCTAGAGGCAATCCAGTCCCGAAACTCTCTCCGGATTTAATCCACTATTTGAGCAAATAGTTACACATGAGTTTGGATTCGAAGAACTCGCCAACTTCTTACACGGGAGCTTTAATCCGAAGGCCTCTCCGACTTTAACCGAGAGTTTGGATACGAAGACTCTCCAACTTCAACCGAGAGTTTGGATACGAAGACTCTCCAATTTCAACCTTTCACAATAGGTTTTGATCTCCTTATACAATAAGATGAAGATCTTACTTTCTAACTCAATAACACTAACACAATTTGTGGATGGCAAATGAAAGCTTTGTAGAGTTGTTTGTGGATAGGCTTTGGTGGTTTAGAAATTTTTAGGCACAAAGCATCAACCTTGAATGAAGGGTTCAAGGATATTTATAACCAAAGCAAAGGAAAGTACAATAATGTAACTTTCTCAGGCTGACGGATCATCCACCGGATTTCGCAGAAATTCGTCGGATCATCCGCCTGTATAGTCCAACGGCTATAAATAGAGCCGTTGGGATCAATCATTCGTAAGATCCGACCGTTGGAATGCAAACGGTCATATGGCAGAAAATCTGCCGGAATTCTGCGGTTTTCCACCGGATATTCCGAACACTCACAGAAGGTATTCTGTGAGACCATTCGGATCTTCCGTCGGATTTCTCCGGAGATCCGCCGTCGGATTTCCGCGGAGATCCGCC
>JANAVB010036420.1:14956604-15053379 GCA_029216955.1 Iris pallida | reverse complement strand
GAACTGCCCCGGGAGCCAGGTTACAACCCTTAAACCAAACAAGGACCGGGTTAACCCTTCACCTGAACAGAATTGGACCCCCGATCTTTATCGCTAAGGCCAGTATAAATAATCATGGTATTAGGTAAGGTAAAACATGACGAACATGGCATGGGGTTGCAACAAGACAAAAACGAAGAGAGGACACAGAACTGCTCTGGGAGCCAGGTTACAACCCTTAAACCAAACAAAGATCGGGGTTGTAACCCTTCGCCTGAACAAACTGGACCCCCGATCGTTATGTTAAGGCAAGCATCAATAAGCATGTCATGTCACAATCTTGCACAGGATCAAGATAAGACTAAGCTCGAATAAACTCCATCCAATCAATCACGGCCAATCAAGAGTACGACTTGATACTTTTAACTAACTAGGGTTCACAGGTCTAGTTATTAGCAAGATGCAATGAGATTATCCCAACAGCCACAAGCCCTGCAGACCATCCGATTATCCAGGTCGAATGTCCGTTTATGAAGAATACAACACGTGACTGTGTGCTGGAAATATGCCCTACTCGTCGGTAGCTACAAGTCCACTTAATGCGCCCAGATAACGGGATTGCCTGTAGCTGAAATTTCTTCATGTCTGAATTTTCTAGTTTATTAGCCTTAGTCAATTACTGTAGGTATCCCTGACCGTGGTACTCAGGGATCCCTATCCTAGACATGATGCAAGACAGTACTGGTTTATTTGTATAAACGCAATCGCCCACGGTGTCCAGGTCATTCAATTCTGTCATGACATGCTAGCTGTCGCAACAACATTCGAGATATATGTCAAATTCACTGTCAGAGTGCGCCACGACGGGCCACTATCATGTCATGTCATTCGTCAAAAATATACCACAATGGGTCACCATCGGTCATGGAACATATTAAAATTAACATTTAAACTGGTATAAGCATATATGTAATAACTAAATATAAACAGGTGCAAGAGCTGTGGAGGAATCATGCGGCTCAGGGGAGACGGAGCTAACTTCCACATACGAACCCAAAATGAGGTGCACCAGAGATATTTGGAAAGGCAAGAAAAAGATCTAAAACTTTCATGTTTTAAGTTTTTTGAAATTCTGGCTAAAAAATAGCTAAACTAGGCAAAAATAGTCATTCAGTGCACTTTTACGCCAAAAATTCAATTCTGCATAAATATGCAAAGGGGAGGGTTCCAGCGTAAAATTTCACATTCTGGGTACCATCCAGCGTAAAATACGCAAATTCAGGTTCCCTACGTAAAATCTTACATTCTGGATGCTATCCAGCGTAAATGTGCAATTTCAGGATTTTCTGCGCAAAATCTTACATTCTGGATGCTATCCAGTGTAAAATACACAATTTCAGGGCTCCCTGCGTAAAAATCTTACATTCTGGATGCTATCCAGCGTAAAACGCAATTTCAGGATTCCCTGCGTAAATTTTACTCAGCCGACATGAAAATTCAGAAAACTTATTTTGGCCATAAAACTTCATTTTAATTCGAAATGAGGTGAATCAAAAACCAAATTTATACAAAATTTCGTGCTCTTGCTCATAGAACTATATTTTTCGAAAATAACAATTTTAGTAGATCAAAACCAAGAAAACTCCATGAACTCATGAAACCCCAAGTTACAACGTAGATCTAGAAGAATCTATCCATAAAAATTAAAACTCCAAGTTCTAAAGAGGCTTATAATCATGTAAAGAAGAATGGAACAATAAAACTTGAGATCCATCATGAAGCAAGTTGCACTTGCCTAGGGCTCTTGGGTGTTGGTGGAGAGTAATGGTGAGGAAGAAGAAGAGTGAATGAAGAAAGAAAGAGTGTTGGGTTAATAAATGGGGATGGTGGTGGTAGGTTAGGGTTCTCCCCTTGGTTCATGATGAACCAATAAGCAACCCAAGCCGACCAAGCCAACCCAACAAGCCGAACCAGGCAGAGACATGCAATACGAGTTAGATACGTACACGTATCCAAAAGTACGTAATACGAACTATGGTTATCACAACTCTACCCACCTTAAAAGAATTCTGTCCTCAGAATTTAATCAAGAGCTAGAGATGCAAGGACAAGCTATACTAATCACGGCAAGCTATACTAGTCTAGCAATCAAGCAATTATTCATGCAAGCAAGGAATCGAAGGCATGAGGCATAAGAAGGATATTATACCTCACGAGTCAACAGGTCGGGATATCGCGATCGGATATCACCTCACGCTCCCACGTTGACTCACCCAAAGAGTAATGACCCCAACAACTCGGACTAACTTGATAGTCTTGTTCTTGAGTATCTTCTCTCTCCGGTCCAATATGGACGCAGGCCTTTCCTCATACGAAAGGTTGGTACCAACAACCAATTCCGAATGATGCAGGATATGGCTCGGGTTCGGGATATACCATCGTAGTTGGGATACATGGAACACGTCATGCACCTCACTCAGAGACGACGGAAGAGCGAGACGATAGGACACATCTCCTACTCGCTCCAGGATATCGAACGGCCCTATATACCTAGACTAAGCTTTCCCCGTAAGTCGAAACGAATGACGCCACGGTTAGGCGAGATCCTAAGGAATACATGGTCGCCGACAGAAAATTCAAGGGGACGCCGATGAGAATCGGCCCAATGGCGTTGACGATCTTGTGCAACTTGAAGACGATCTCTAATTCTCCTGACCACCTCGAATGTCTGAGTGATCAACTCGGGACCAAACATCTGCCTTTCTCCAACATCGTCCCTTGCTAGTGGGGATCTGCACTTCCTACCATACAGTACCTCGAACGGTGCCATCTGGATGTTAGCTTGGAAACTCTTGGTACGAGAACTCCACCAGGTGTAGGTGATCTTCCCACGAACCGCCGAAGTCAAGCGTACAAGATCTCAACATATCCTCAAGAGTCTGGATCGTGCGTTCCGACTGACCATCTGTCTGCGGGTAATAAGCTGAGCTGAACTGGAGGTGAGTTCCCAAACTCTCTTGCAGACTACGCTAAAAGTGCAACGTGAATCTTGAATCTCTGTCCGAGGTGATACTGACTGGTATACCGTGAAGTCGGACGATCTGCCCGAGGTACATCTCTGCTAGCTGAGCAGTCGACTGACCAACTCTGAATGGAAGAAAGTGAGCCACCTTCGTGAGCCGATCAACTATAACCCAAATAGCATCTCTACCGGCCGTAGACCTAGGTAATCCAGTCACGAAATCCATGGTTATTGCTCCCACTTCCATTCTGGAATTGGCAAGGGATGAAGAAGTCCCGCTGGCCTCTGATGTTCAGCCTTGACTTGTTGGCAAACCAAACACCGAGAGACAAACCGAGCTATCCCCCTCATGTTATTCCACCAAAAGTGCTGACGGATATCTCGATACATCTTCGTGCCACCGGGATGAATCGAATACTGAGAACTGTGAGCTTCGGTCATGACCTCCTGTCTGACTTCTCCACTGGTACGCAAAGACGCTTACCATGTCGAAGTGTACCGTCTTCATGAATGCATAATTCTGGTCTTTGCCCTGCTACATATTCTGTCCTAAGCCGTTGAAGCTTAGAATCTGATGACTGAGCTATCTTGATTCTCTCAACTATACTGGACTGAACTTGCATGCTGGCCATCAATGCCACATTGGTAGGAAGGACAACTTCTATACCCATCTCTGAAGATCTGCTAACAAATCTGGTTGCGCTGTTAGAAAATAAACTCCGCTCTCCTGCTCAATGCATCCGCAACAACATTGGCTTTCCCAGGATGATACTGCAGGTTGACATCATAATCCAAGCAGCTCTAGCCATCTCCTCTGACGCATGTTAAGATCCTTCTGAGTGAACACATACTTCAGGCTCTTGTGATTGGTAAAAATCTCTACCCTATCTCCATACAAGTAATGTCTCCAAAGCTTTAATGCAAACACCATGGCTGCCATCTAAGTCGTGGTTGGGTAATTCCTCTCATGATCATGAAGTTGTCGTGACGTATAAGCTATTACCTTCCCATGTTGCATCAAAACACAGCCTAAACCTCGGCCTGAAGCATCACAATACACTGAGAATCCTCCGGTCCCATCTGGAAGTGTGAGAATGGGTGCCGTCATCAAGCCTCGTTTCAACTTCTTAAAAGAATCCTGACATTCTGTTGTCCAGGAAAACTGTACATCCTTGTGGGTCAACGTGTCAGTGGTGCTGAAATTCGAGCAAAGTCCGAAACAAATCGTCGGTAGTAGCCGACCAATCCAAGAAAACTGCGAACTTCTACAACTGTGCTAGGCACTGGCCACGTCTCAATAGCCACAATCTTCTGGGAATCCACTTCTACTCCTCATCTGGTGATGATATGACCCAAATATGAAATGCAATCAAGCCAGAACTCGTATTTACTGAACTTGGCATACAACTGGTGCCCTCGAAGAATTTGGAGGACAATTCCGAGATGCTGCTCATGTTCCGCTTCACTCTTGCTATAGACTAGGATGTCTCTATGAACACAATCATGAACTGATCCAAATAAGGCATGAAGATGCGATTCATGAGGTCCATAATACAGCCGCGCATTGGTTGCTCCAAATGGCATCACAAGGAACTCCCAATGCCCATATCTAGACCTGAAAGCTGTCTTCGGGATGTCCTGCTCTTTGACTCTGATCTGATGATATCCTGAGCGCAAGTCGATCTTCGAGAATACTGCTGCTCCCTTGAGTTGATCAACAAGTTATCATTCCTCGAAAGAGGGTATCTGTTCTTGATTGTCACTGATTCAAGGTACGATAGTCAACACTTAATCTGGACGTACCATCCTTCTTTTTTACAAGAACATCGGGGCTCCCCAAGGCGATCCACTAGCACGAATGAATCCCGTGGCCCTGAGTTCTTCAATCATTTTGTACATATCTCCAATTTTGACGGTGCCATCCTGTAGACTCTCTCTGACACAGGTGCGGTCCCGGATCAAGCCTATGGTGAACTCAATCTCTCGCTCTGGCGGCATTCCTGGAAGCTCTTCTGGGAAAATATCTGGAAACTCCTCGACGATCCGGGGTAACTGCACTGCTGCTACTGCCATCTGCAATACGGGAGAAGAAGGTTCAACTTTGCCTCAGAAAAAGGAAAACTTCGGCTCGCTTGGGATGCTAAAACTAACCCTGCCAATTGGCAATCTATCCTGGCATACTGGTCCCTCACCAATCCATCCCTAAGACCACATCATAATCGGCCATCGAAAATTCTATCAACCTAGCGAGAAACTCTCTACCGCTAACTACGACCCGACACGAGAAAAATACTCTATCTACTCCCACAAGACCGTTACCATAAGTATATTGAGCCTTACTGATAATGACTCGGGCTCCAGTCCTATCCGTGTCGTGAATCGTACAGACATAAATGAATGCGAGGCACCAGAATCAAATAATACTGAAGCTGGAAAGGTGTTGACGAGAATAGTACCTGCTACTACCTCACCGGTGCTATTCTTTCCTCTCCCATGGTCAAGGCCAGCACTTGACCATGCCCTCTGGGTGCGGGTCCCCTCTGCTAAAAATTTCTCTGCCTGCTCTGGATTAGGGCTTGGGCTTGGGCATACTACTGCGGTCTCTGCTGCTGGAATGCCTGGGCCTGCGTCGGCGATGGCCTCGGAACGGGTATTGCAGCTGCTGCTGCTGCTGGACTGGTGCTGGTCCTCTAACTGAAGGACTAGAGAAGGCCGATGAACTCCCCCTGTTCGGACAGTTCCCAACCTTGTGGTCCGGGGCACCACAAACCAAGCACAAACCCTGTACTCTGCGACACTCTGATACCACATGCCCTGGCTTTCCGCAGTGTGAACATCCCAATACGAAGACTGCTTCTGCTTCTGCTGCTGAGGGTGCGTCGGGGTAGAATGCTGAACTGACGTCACTGAGGCCGCCCGCCTCGGAGCTCCAATGGTCAAAGCCCTGGCTGCCGAGGCTGGTGATGATGACTGATTCATCTGACCGTGGGATCGCTTCCGACCTCCGGTCCTATCCACGATCCTCTGGGAGGTATACTCATGCCTCCTAGCTTCTCAATACTGCATCAAAAGTCTGATGCTCAAACTGCTCTACTGCCAATAAAATCTCCAGGTGAAGCCCCTGCTGGAACTGCTGGGCCCTATCGAACTCGGTCGCTACCAAGGTGGGAGCAAACCGACTGAGTCTCGAAAACTTGGCCGCATATCCGTCGACCGTCCTGCCCATCTGCTTCAGTTTGGTGAAGCTTGTCTGTAGATCGTATCGAGCTACAACATCGAAATACTTGGTCTGGAATTCCTCTCTGAATATCGCCCAAGCAATGGGTGCCGATAATCCAACGGCCTGCGCCGCCCACCAGCTGCGGGCAAGATCCAATAGCTGTAGGTACACCACGGCCACCTTCTCGTTCTTTGGAGTCCTGGCTGCTTCTAAAATCACCTCTGTGTCCTGAAGCCATATATCTGCAGCGATCGTATCTTCACTGCCGTCGAAGAAGGGAGGGTTCAAGCGCTTGAAGCTGTTGGCCGCGCTATTACCCTGATGATCTCCTCTGGTCAAAGCGTCTGCCACCGTCTGGTGCAAGACATCCCTTCCACGATCCTGGAAGGCTAATAGTGACCTGATGAGACCCACCAAATGCCATCATCAGGCTCTGCAGGCTGGACGGGCTGAACTGGTGGCTCTCCTCCAGTAGGCATGACTCTGGAGGCTACTCCTGAATGTTGGGCTTGATCTCCAGGTTGCTGCTGGTCCACGGGAGGTGCTCAGCCTTGCTGATCGGCAGGTCCAGGAACAATGCCGCTGAAGAGACGACATAGGGAATAATAAGGAAGGACCATGACAGATCAACGATACAAGCATGTGATCAGGTTAAGATTACAGGGATTCAGAAGATACACAGAGATCAAGGGTGAGTGCTGATTGAGACTTCTATTCGGTAAACCCTCACATATCTTGATTTATAAGACCTGCATGGGCCACCACTTAAACCATGTCACGCCCCAGAACCAGAATACTGGAGAGCGGGGCGTACATAGCCAGCTACGTATATTGAAGTGCAACCCACCTCGCTATACGGTCACGACTGTCTAGATACATGAGGGTTTAACTACAAGCCATCAGTCTCCTATGGTCATAAACAAGCCTATTATCTCAATCTCAAGCAAGGAATAACAGTTACAAGATGTCAGAGCACCAAATATACAATAGTAAGGCGTCCCATACATTATTATTCGGATGATCATGAAGCTAGTCGTACAAAATGTCAAGACTAGCAAGAGTTTTGGTCATACATGATCAACCCTAGGATTTGTCAATCATGTTACAGCCCGTAGGCAGACAGTAAATAAAGGTGTAATACGAGCTAACACGTGCTCGCCGGCTAAACGTCTCAAAAGAATAATTTTTTACAATAAAGTGGGAGGACAAAAAAACCCACTCGTTGCCAGGGTTATACCTGTGGTCACCATCTGGCTGGAAGACAGGTGGATCCTCTTATGCTGCTCCGATATCTGGCCACACAACACCAGCTGGATCGGACCCCAGAAAGAGCAAGTGCCACAAAGGAGGCTTCGCTTAGGAACTAAAACCAGCATATCATAATAGAATATTGAAGGTAATAAATAAAGAACTGATAATAATAGAGATAACAACAGTAAACTGAGTACGAGGAAACCATTCAAGTAGCCAGGTCACAACCCTTAAACCAAACAAGGACCGGAGTTGCAGCCCTTCACCTAAATAGAAACCCTCTCAAATACTATTGGTACAGTGAAGACAATAAACGAAGGGGGACACAGAACTACCCCGGGAGCCAGGTTACAACCCTTAAACCAAACAAGGACCGGGGTTGTAATCCTTCGCTTGAACAGAACTGGACCTCCGATCTTTATCGCTAAGGCCAGTATAAATAATCATGGTATTAAGGTAAGGTAAAATATGACGAACATGGCATGGGATTGCAACAAGACAATAAACGAAGAGAGGACACAAAACTGCTCCGGGAGCCAGGTTACAACCCTTAAACCAAACAGGACCGGGGTTGTAACCCTTCGCCTGAACAAACTGGATCCCCGATCGTTTTGTTAAGGCAAGCATCAATAAGCATGTCATGTCATAATCTTGCACAGGATAGGATAAGAATAAGCTCGAATAAACTCCATCCAATCAATCACGGCCAATCAAGAGTACGGCTTGATACTTTGAACTAACAAGGTTATCACAGGCCTAGTTATTAGCAAGATGCAATGAGATTATCCCAACAGCCACAAGTCATGTAGACCATCCGGTTATCCAGGTCGAATGTCCGTTTATGAAGAATGCAACACGTGACTATGGGAACCCTAGAGGAGGGTGAATAGGGTCAAGCTAACTAATCAAGCACTGAGCACAAGCTAATTGGCAATTTAAAAATATAAGTGCAAGAGAAGAAGCAATAACAATACCGACACCCGATGTATCCAGGTATCCTCCCTAGAGGCAATCCAGTCCCGAACTCTCTCCGGATTTAATCCACTATTTGAGCAAATAGTTACACATGAGTTTGGATTCGAAGAACTCGCCAACTTCTTACACGGGAGCTTTAATCCGAAGGCCTCTCCGACTTTAACCGAGAGTTTGGATACGAAGACTCTCCAACTTCAACCGAGAGTTTGGATACGAAGACTCTCCAATTTCAACCTTTCACAATAGGTTTTGATCTCCTTATACAATAAGATGAAGATCTTACTTTCTAACTCAATAACACTAACACAATTTGTGGATGGCAAATGAAAGCTTTGTAGAGTTGTTTGTGGATAGGCTTTGGTGGTTTAGAAATTTTTAGGCACAAAGCATCAACCTTGAATGAAGGGTTCAAGGATATTTATAACCAAAGCAAAGGAAAGTACAATAATGTAACTTTCTCAGGCTGACGGATCATCCACCGGATTTCCGCAGAAATTCGTCGGATCATCCGCCTGTATAGTCCAACGGCTATAAATAGAGCCGTTGGGATCAATCATTCGTAAGATCCGACCGTTGGAATGCAAACGGTCATATGGCAGAAAATCTGCCGGAATTCTGCGGTTTTCCACCGGATATTCCGAACACTCACAGAAGGTATTCTGTGAGACCATTCGGATCTTCCGTCGGATTTCTCCGGAGATCCGCCGTCGGATTTCCGCGGAGATCCGCCGGATTATCCGCCAGGATTCCAAGATTGTCCTGGGTTATTTTCTACCCTAGCTTTCGAGTTTGCTATCTATTTCTTGTGTTTACAATGATTCCTAAAACTCATTACAGACTCCAAATATACTATAGTAGCAGGCTTCTGCAGAGTCTTGAAATGATGATGGCTTGGCTTGGCTTCTTTCTTTGATAGGTGCTGGCTTTTTTGCCCGAGTGCGTGGCTTCGAAGATGTCGTTGGATGGTTCAAAAATCTTGTGGGATCCGTCGTCTTTGGCCCACCATGATTTTTTCATTGCATATGTCCACATTGATCTTGCTTATAGCTTTTCTGCATGTACATGTTAGACAAACAAAGCAATATACATAGTAGCAAGTATAATAAGTTTAATGTACATTAGGACAATGCTTAGTTTAAGTATAAGTGCCAAGGTGATAGCATAAATGATAGTGATATCATAATGATTAAACTTAATTGAATGACCACAATCAAAAACATAGTTTTGATTTTGGTAACCCGATTAAATTTAAGATAGATAAGCTTATGTCACTAATAAAACCAATAGGCACATATCACCAAAGATATAAGTATAAGTAGAAATGCTTTAGCGATAGTATGAAAATTAGTGATAATGAAATGCTAAACTTAACAGATTAACCATATTCAAAAACATGATACAATCATTAGCCAACAGTGACCGTGTGCTGAAAATGTGCCCTACTTGTCGGTAGGCTACAAGTCCACTTAATGCGCCCAGATAACGGGATTGCCTGTAGCTGGAAATTTCTTCATGTCTACTGAATTATTCTAGTTTATTAGCCTTAGTCAATTACTGTAGGTATCCTTGACCGTGGTACTCAGGGATCCCTATCCTAGACATGATGTAAGACAGTACTGGTTTATTTGTATAAACGCAATCTCCTACGTGTCCAGGTCATTCAATTCTGTCATGACATGCTAGCCGTCGCAACAACATTCGAGATATATGTCAAATTCACTGTCAAGAGTGCGCCACGACGGGCTACTATCATGTCATATCATTCGTCAAAAGTGTACCACAACGGGTCACCATCGTGTCATGGAACATATTTAAAATTAACATTTAACCTGGTATAAGCTATACGCAATAACTAAATAAACAGGGTGCAAGAGCTGTGGAGGAATCATGCGGCTCAGGGGAGATGGGGAATAACTTCCACATACGAACCCAAAATGAGGTGCTCCAGAGATATTCGGAAAGGCAAGACAAAGATCTAAACTTTCATGTTTTAAGTTTTTCGAAATTCTGGCTAGAAAATAGCTAAACTAGGCAAAAACAGTCATTATGTGCACTTTTTACGCCAAAAATTTAATTCTGCGTAAATACGCAAAAGGGGAGGATTCCAGCATAAAATTTCACATTCTGGGTACCATCAAGCGTAAAATACGCAAATTCAGGGTTCCCTGCGTAAAATCTTACATTCTGGATGCTATCCAGCGTAAAATATGCAATTTCAGGATTTCTTGCGCAAAATCTTACATTCTGGATGCTATCCACCATAAAATACGCAATTTCAGGGTTCCCTGCTTAAAATCTTACATTCTGGATGCTATCCAGCGTAAAATACTTAATTTCAGGGTTCTCTGCGTAAAATTTTACTCAGCCGACATGAAAATTTAGAAAACTTATTTTGGCCATAAAAAATTTATTTTAACTCGAAATGAGGTGAATCAAAAACCAAATTCATACGAAATTTTGTGCTCTTGCTCATGGAACTATTGATTTTGAAAATAACAAGTTTTAGTAGATCAAAACCAAGAAAAACTCCATGAACTCATGAAACCCCAAGTTACAACGTAGATCTAGAAGAATCTATCCATAAAATTAAAAATTCCAAGTTCTAAAGAGGCTTATATTATGTAAAGAAGAGAATGAAACAATAAAACTTGAGATGCATCATGAAGCAAGTTGCACTTGCCTAGGGCTCTTGGGTGTAGTGGAGAGTAATGGTGAGGAAGAAGAAGTGAATGAGGGGAGAGAAAGAGTGTTGGGTTAATAAATGGGATGGTGGTGGTAGGTAAGGGTTCTCCCCTTGGTTCATGATGAACCAATAAGCAACCCAAGTCGAACCAAGCCAACCCAAACAAGCCGAACCAAGGCAGGAGACATGCAATACGAGTCAGATACGTACACGTATCCCAAAATACGTAATACAAACTATGGTCATCACAATATTATATATATATATATATATAATTATATATATATATTTTATATATGTTATATATAGCCTATATATATATATATATATATATATATATATATATATATATAGAGAGAGAGGAGGCTATATATAACATATAGGTAGAAACATTTGAATATAAAATTAGAGACTAATACCCACAAGTCCAAAATCTATCTAACTTCATATAACTCAGAAAATCCGAGTTAATTATCAGAAAATCGAATTATAACAAAACAACTCAAAATATATATAAATCAAAACCCGAAAATCCAACTCGAAGCCCGAACACAAAATACTCAACTAGAACTCGTGAAACTTGGCAAACACGAAGGTGTCTACGTGTGTGTAGAGCCTAAAAATCAAGTTGCGCCATGTTTTTACTACTCAGCAATCAAGTTGTGCCCCAAAAATCAAGCTGCGCCACTGTTATGAAGCTCAGAAGGTGACAACTCAATGAGATACTGCGTCAATCGGCAAGACGCAGAAGACCCTAGTTATTCAAGTCAACCAGACAGCCTACGAGAATATGATCAACACCAAGAGCAACAAGCACACGGTGGCTATCACCAAGAACAGAACTGTGTGGACTCCTAAGTCTTCTACAGTTGCTGTTGCGCAACCTGAACACTCGTGGCCAAGGTGCAGTCCGCCTCTGTGGCCCAGGCGCCGCCTGCTTCTGTTGCCTG
The DNA here is from genome assembly GCA_029216955.1 of Iris pallida. Taxonomy (NCBI): domain Eukaryota; kingdom Viridiplantae; phylum Streptophyta; class Magnoliopsida; order Asparagales; family Iridaceae; genus Iris; species Iris pallida. The sequence continues at coordinate 15,041,299 of JANAVB010036420.1, read as the reverse complement.
CGTGCAACCCACTTGTTCTGCTGCCAAGGCGCAGTCCACTCATCTTACTGCTAAGGCGCAGTCCACTCAGCTTGCTGCTAAGGTGCAGTCTACACACTCTACTGCCAAGGCACAGTCCACTCATCTTACTTCTAAGGCGCAGTCCACTCAGCTTGCTGCCAAGGTGCAGTCTATTCACCCTGTTGCCCGAGCGCAACCTACTCATCTTACTTGCCAGGGCGCAACCTGTAGCCCTTCTATTATGGCGCAACCTAAACACCCTGTTTCCCAGGCACTGTTTGTACAACATGCTGCTCTGGCGCAACCCAAGGGAACTAGTCTTTTGGCTATTCCTTCTTCTTTTCCAGTTCTGAACTTGGAGAAGCAAAGTTCTATTGCTAGCGCTAGACAGAACAAAGGGAAGGGTCATTTGACACTTCCTCAACTTGCACAATCTGCGCCTAATGTGGTTCAACAACAAAACAAAGGGAAACGCTTCTTAGCTAACCCTTCACAAAATAAAGGAAAACACCCCTTGGTCTTTTCTCAATCTTCCTCAGTCTATGACTCAGAGGAAAATATCTCACGTTGTATTCCTTTGAACAGATATTCCTTTATTTTTAACGAAGGTCTTCAAATCTCTGCTAGGGAAAAGAATACTGATCAAAGAGGCATCCTGCCTACCCCTATGGTAACTACTCAAGATCTTCCAACCTTGTATATTTCAAGATCGAAGCAAAAAAAAACTGCTGGTATCTCAAATAGATACACCGGGAACAGAATTCTCTGATTTGTGTGCCTATCTAAATATGCGTCAATCAGTATCAACCTCGGTGAAATGCAAGTGTCCTACGCCAAAGGCCAACTTGCACCAGAAACACAGTTTTGAAAAAGAAAGACCCAATCAGTTATGCTAATGAGTTAAGTACCTCTCTGTATACTCATGGAACTAAACATCTTAAAAATCGGAGGCATGTTCCTAATATCATTAAGGAATATGTTCCTCCGATTTCTTCTCATCCCGTGATGGTGACTGATCTCCGAGAACGTCCTACACAAAAATGGAAAATCACGGAGACATCTCACTCACCTTTAAATTACTCATCAGAACACCACTGCCTTCATGAAGTGGTCATCAAGTGTTGTTGCCAATCAGCTAAACGATCTGTCTTCGATCGTCTGAACTATGCTTCAACTACTGAACCTATGATGGGAGATGAAGATGAGCTATTATATGCTTCTGTCAATATGACTTCCCGAGACACTGGTAGAAAAACTTCAAAGAGGGGCACGTCTCGTAATCCGAGTCAGCAATACTTGGGTCAACTCCGTGAATCTAATGAAGGGGTCTTTCAACATACCAGATAGAAAGATCGAAACTTGAACCAGGATGCTTTTAATCAGGAAGATCTTTCCATCACTCATCTAGGAGAGGATGCTTTGTACGACTTTGACGCAGATAGTGAAAGCTCTGAGCAAACTATCTCGTCAATAATGGCAAGAGAGGTGACAGCATATGCCGTTACAGCAGACCAAGACGCTTCAAGTTCAACAAGTCAAGAACAACGAATTGCTGTACTGGAAGACAAATTGAAGTCCATGTCTGAAATGGTCGTAAGTATGCACACTATAATCGTTGCTCAACATGCCGTGCCACCAGTTATAAATCCTGGTACGAATCTCGAGCTCATAGCATCTTCTGTACCTGTTAATGTCGGTCTGGGGGTACCGCCTCCCCAGGTTGCTTCTGTACCAATTCAAGCCGCTCCCAGTCAGTCTGGTACTAGGGGTGGTAATTATTATGCTGTTCCTCCTCCTAACAATTCAAATCAACCCACTAATTCACAGACATCAGGAGATGCTAATGTGGCCGTAAAACTCTTACGTACCCAGTTTGAGGCCTTCAAGCAGAAGGATGGTCTACAAAGACTTGGAATAAAACAACCTTATCCTGCTGAATAGAAGGAGGTTCAATTTCCTCCTAAATACAAGCTTCCTACCATTATGCTGTTTGATGTCAGCACTTCTCCAAGTCTGTACATCAATCACTTTGAAGTGATGACTGATCAATTGCAGCCAAATGATGCTCTTCTTACCAGGGTGTTCGTCAGTTGTTTAGCTGGTACAGCATATGACTGGTATCGTAGTTTGTCTGATGGCTGCATAACTTCCTTTGCTGGTTTCAAGCAAATATTCTTGGAATAATTTTATGAAGGGATCAACGATATGACTATGTCTGCCCTTATTAAAATTAAACAAAGACACAATGAAACCACTGAGAGTTTTATTGAAAGATTCTGCCGGGAGGCACTTAAATGCCTCTAGGAACTCCATTTGCTGTAACAATAGACACTTGCAAATCAAACTTATTGCCTATTATCAGCATGTTGTAGCTGGCCTACCCAGAAAATTTAGAATATTTTTTATTATTATTTATTTTATTAGAATGGTGATTTTAGATTTTATAGATAAATATTTAGTTAATTATTACGGTAGATGATTTTAGCCATGATGGAGTTTTGGAGTACACGGTGACTAGAAATCGTGGCACAGATAGTGCCATGGCGTGCTTGGGCTAGTATATTAGCCCCGATGGAGAAGGCCGAGCCATAGTGATGTCCTAACTAGAAAAACCAGGCCAAGTTGTGGCTCAACTCTTACCGAAGATTTATTTATTTGTTATTTATATTATTAAGTTTAAGGGGACCCGGTTGTACCGAACTAGTCCAGATTGGACCCAAAGCAATATCTCTAGCCCATGTAGGTCATGCGGCACGTCCAATGACAATCATGTTGATAGAATTTGGGAAGATGGTATTGTATTTCATTTTTATGAGTTAATGAATATTTTCTAGTATTCGTAATTAAATATTATTATTAATTGGTATTCAATGACTATTGTATAAAATAGGCCCTTGCACATTTTGGGATTATTAGACTGCATATAATGGTATATAAACACCATTATTGATTTATTAAATTTTATTATTATTATTATTATTATTATTATTATTATTATTGTTATTATCATTATTACTGAGGTCATTATTATATATTATTATTATTATTAATATTGGTTATATTTATTTGGTTATCAAATAAATGTTATTAATATACATATTCATATTTATAAGAATAGGCCATACTCTAGGGATATATAATATTGGATTTTATTTAGATTTTTAGGGATATTATATTACTAGCATTCATATGAATATATATATATATATATATATATATATATATATATATATATATATATATATATATATATAGATTAAAAAAAGAATAAATAAAAGACCAAAACATTGTTCGTAAACAGTGGACATCCCAGCCTGAGTAGGCCCAAAGCCCAGGCTTTACAAATCCCAGCCCAGCGTAGAGGCCAACCAACAGAGCTATTCCCCCGACTGTTCCCAGGCCGAAGGGAATTCCTGTCACCCAACCCGAGATTTCTAACCGCAAATATATAATCGGATAGAGGATCGAAGAATTTCTCATCAAAACCCTAAGTCCTGTGACCCTGGCCCTAGGTGCACGCCACCACCGTGCCGTCACTGGATGGACAGTCACCGGAGGATGGCCGGCCAGCAACAGCAGGCGCACGACAGACCAGAACAACGAGGACAGCAACAACAATTGCAACGTCCGACTTCGCCGAAAGTTTTCTCCGCGCACGGGCGATAAATCTTTGAGCCGTTTATTCAGGTATAAACCTAACCTATACCCCTTCATCCCTGTAGGATAGTTTTAGTTTAAATTGAATCGAAATCGAGTTAAAAATTGACTCAAAGTCGATGAAAAACCTGTTTGGAAACCGGACATACAACAGTCCAATCGTCCATGTTTGAAGATCGATTTCGATCGATCTAATGCCGTATTAGAAATTATAATTGAACAAATTCTTAGACAACCTATAGGGCTTCATACCCCTTTTCGTAGAATTGGATTTCATCGACTGATCGTCGAGAAATCAGATTTCCAAAACCAAGAAAAAACCTGTTTTCGAAATATAAAAAATTCAATAAAATCTCTCGATACGACGTGCGTTCCGCCAATTCGGGCAACGTGGTCGCGAACCAAAAGCATCGAAAGTTGTGTATCGGCTTCGTGGACGTGTGGGCTTTGACGGAATTTAAATTGGTCGCGTGTGCGCGACGAATTTGATGCGTATCCGTCGAAATTCACCGTATCGACCTCTGTGCATATTTCCTAATTAGTTTGTGCACACTCGTCCGATCGAGATGAAACTTGCACCAGCAGGTCCGTATCATTTTTCTGGTCCTGTACGCCAAGTTTGGTCTGATTCTGGGACAGTTGATTGGATCGCCGTTTTGTGGGCTCCACGGTCCAACTCAACGGGCGATTTTGTGCACGGCCTCCCGGAATCCAACTTAGGACATACGGTTGGGTTCGTATCAAAAAATTGGATCCGTAGACATATAGTTTGACGACTTTATAGACCGTTGACTCTGGCACGCTTTTCGATGCAAAGCGGGTCCAACGACGGACACCGTTTTGACCCGAAATTACCGTTTTGTCCCTGTGTCCAGAATTGGACTTAAGGACAGATAATTTTAGATATTTTGACTATTCTGAGAACATTGGTAATATTTATTTCAGCTTCTGGGGACTGTTATACGGGTTTTGACTATTGTGGCACATTGAGTAGTTCAGACTGTCGGTTTCACCAGCAGAGGACCACAGGCGAGTACAGTTTATTATTTGTTTTCAGTATTGATCTTTACTATGCATCAGTGTTTAGTTGACAGATATGTGATTTCAGTTTTATGTTGATTTTGTTCCTTGTTGTGCCGGGAGGTTGAAGTACCAACGATGTGTGATCTGGCCTTAGACAATGTAGACAGTGCAGACAGTAATTTATTATTGCAAAGTAGACAGTATAGATAGTGATTTATTATTACAAAGTAGACAGTGTAGACAGTGATTTATTATTACAAAGTAGACAGTGTAAACAGTAATTTATTATTGCATTTATATCAAGTAGACCGTAATTTATTATTGCTTTATTCAATGTAGACAGTGTAACTTTAGACAGTATAGACAGTCTAACTTTAGACAGTGTAGACAATATAACTTTAGACATTGTAGACAGTGTCGTGTAATTGTCCCGAGTTCGATCACATGTCAAAGGTACTTCCGTCAGTCGGTGAGTGTTGTCTTTGTATTTATTTACTATTTTCCTTATTTAGTTTTATTTATCTTTTGTTTTATTTTATGAATCATATGTCTAAAGGCTAACCTCTGTCGTATAATCATTTTTATATATTGAAACTGCATTCAGTAAATTGTACTCGTTCCATTCCTGACTGGAAACCAATATTTTTCAGGTTAGCCGTGGATTCACTTAGCATGGGAGATACGGGGGTACTTGCAGATAAAAGCCTAGAAACTAGCTAGATAGCAGAGTTGTAGTCATTCCAATATTTGTACAAGTTTATATTTTTCTGCAAATGTAAAACTTGTGATCATTATAAAATAAATTAATCTTTGTTAATGAGCATTATTTATGATTTTGATCTTCATGGCCGTGACAGCGTTCTACCGCCGATACTGCGGCGTAGGCTGGCTTGGACACGTCTCGTATCCGTTTAAAAAAAATGGGTGCGGGTCGTGACAAGTTTTTTTTGGTGGCCCATGCAGGTCAGTCTTCGCAAATTATGCGAACTCGTAATAGTACTTAAGTTAGTCGTACTATTGCGAGCCTGCGACTAGGAAATGCTCATTCACGAATTAGGGATTAATTTAACTTAAGAGAATGACTAGGACTAGGAGTCCCTTAAATAAATTTACCGATGGGTAGTCTAGGCCATGCAATGTAGATGAGGAGTTATTAATTTTGATAGTTTGTCAGATCCCTATAGGTACACTATTATCTCTTGATATGACGATGTGATCCAATGTGGATAGATTATTCACTTGGTGAGATCGGGCTTCCTAGGATTGATGATCTAACCTTGATAAATTGTTCAGTTCCTCCTCTTTGCCTCTTAGATATCATTCCCATATCCTAGTCCGAATTGTCTATTTAATTCCTAGTTACCCTAAGAATCATTATTTTATAAAATTTTTGATTTTGTTATCCATATGCGGACCTCAAGTTAGTTTCAATTTAAGGTTTTCTTAATAGTTTGAATACACATGAAATAGATATTAGAATGTTTGTATTCCTTGCCTTCAGTTACTTCCTCTCCGACCAATCTTTTACTTTAAGGATTGAGATTTGTAGGCAGATGTTATGCCCCATTTCGTAGACAATTTGTTTGAATCTCTAGAAGCTCATAAACTTTTACAGATATAGTTAAAGGAATGTTAGTTAACTCATAATGGCAGGACAGCAGCGCACTGTCGCTATTTATTCAAATTATGGAGATTATGGATTCACTACAGCCAGCAGCGCACTGGCGAGACACGACCCCCAGAGTTGAAAGTAGTTTAAGAAAATATAGGTTATAGAATGTTACTAAAACTATGGCTAGTGGTCCTCTTTTGATAGTAGTCACCTTGTGTTAATATAAAGTAGAGTATCTGATAGGATATCACATCTGAGTCACGGAACCAAGAGTTTACCATCGCACGAGTATACGGACAAGGCGTAATCCTCGTTGAGTAACTTCAGACGCGATTACAAGTTAGGGATGCTATAGAGGATAGGACAGTACCCTGTATGTCCCATAAGATCCAAAGCCAATATTAGTGGAAGTTCTGTAAGTTGGGTAGCATGTCTCCCGACCTAGCATTCCGTGATCCTTGTGATCTATTGACGAGGTAATTGATTGACGCTAATAGGTTTACACCGAATATAAAATTTAGAGGTCCATAACCCATTAGTCGACCAAGGCTTTATGGATAAAAAGATAGTGGGAAGACTGTATACGCAAGAACACCAGGTAAGGTTTTGATTCTCTCAAACTCGAACTACTTGTAACTCCTTTCAAAAATCTCGCATACTTGTATTTTGACTACCTTGACCAATACTGCTATTACAGCCTAGTTTTGCAAGCTAACTCTGTTCTCGAGCTTGATTCAAGACATATGTTTAGTGGGGACGCCTACTAACATATTGTCTAATCAGAATCGATGTATTACGGTCTGATCAACCGTAGTGCACCCGGTTCTCTCTTCCTCTGATTTACCTACGTGGATTGAGATGTAGATGTATCTATGATCTCATCCGCTACTGCATTGACAATTCCTCTTGAAATTATACATTCGCCTTTGAATCACGAAATTGTACTCAGTGATATCTCTCTTGAACTCTTTATGATTTTTTGTCTTTTACTGATTTGGAAAGACGAAAGCTTATAACTGGTAGAGAGGTACGGAGTACCCCCATGGCTATGATAGTCGTATACACAAGTGTAGCTACCATCGGCCAGCCATGTGGCTAGAACCTTGCCTTGAGTTAATCGTTCTTCTCTCGACCCCCAAACTGCTATTGGGACCCTCTAGCCATCGGAATTTGAGAATGATTAGGGTTATCCTTGGTCAAATGAAACCTATGAGACTATCTATTCTCAAGAAACCCATTTGTTGTGGGTCTCTAATTATTTACTTGAAGCTTGCCTTAACTAGAAACTCTTAAGCCTTAACCCAACCCTTCCTCGACCAAACCTACAGTTTAGACATGAGAGAAATAGAAATTCACGACTCAGTTGTTAGAAATTCCTTCATGTGGTGTGCCTTAGAGTTGGTTACCCCGTCGACAGCTCTTGTGTACTATGGAGGAGCATATCACTCTATTTTAGCGACTATGTGTCATTGTACACACTTGTTTTCCATTTATTGAGGGACGATCCTTGACATGACTATATCTACCGTATCTCGTTACGCCGTACCTTATTCGTTATTAACTAGAGTCGGGGTACAGTATCCTGACTTTGGAAATTCTTCTAACCTCATCATTCCAAGACCATGTCCTAACTTCTAAGGTGGGTAGACTGTAAGCCTTCTAAAAATTTAGGATGTATGAGGGTTATCGATTGATTAGAATAATTTCCATTAGGGTGATAATTAGTGCCCCGTGGACTCCCACCTTCCCTTTAGATCATTTGGTGTCCCCGTCCGTGACATTAATATTCGGAGCACGAGACCAGCCAATACCTTCCAACAAATTGTATATGCAAGATCTAGACGAGTCCACCTTCATCTAGGTATATCATGTCCCACTCAAACACGTTCCCTTGTGCTCTATTTTTATGGTACGATTTTCAGGACGAAAGGACTAGCTATAACCCTTACCATGATACCAGTATACTTCCCGACTACCCATCTAACTCAACCACGTAGGTGGAAACCTATTCTAGGTTACCCTAACCTAGTAAAAAAAAAGTTTTACCATTGGGACCTTGTCCAGTCCATATAGATTAAAATCCTAGGTTCATCCAACCAGCGATTAATGTTCAATCAGAAAACCCATTAAGACCCAGTAAAAACCATCCGTGTATACCACTATATTTGGACTATAAAACCGAACTTTTTGAAATAGAAACCTATTATGTAGTTTCCACCTCCTAGAATGTATAGTCATTTGTAACCCTTATCCCATCTACCTGGAAGTCATGATACGATCTGGTATTGCATTTATATCTCTTACTCGTGTGTTTAAATAACCACGAAAAATATCACGATCTTGACTTCTCAAATTCTGTTCTATTATGGAACCTTGTTTAGATTAAATCTCGAGAACGGAACTTCTGTATTGCATGGATTGCAAGCCCCTCTAGGAAACGAAGAGTTCTTCGAGTTAGCAAGTGACTTGACTAGAGTAGTCTAATCTAGCAAATAAGTCAATGGTGCATGAATTTTTCTTCCTAGTTGTACTATTGGATACCGCTACTGCTCTTGAAACTCCATTTTACTTCGATTGTTCTTTCCTCATCTTCTTGTCCTTCCTATTTCGGAGTGACGAAGGTCATGCTTATTAGAATTTACAAATATTTCTTAGCCACTTTGTAAATTTGTTGCTTGTTAAATTTTGTGTTGTTTGATAGATAGGAGAGGATTATAGATACCATAAGCAGTAGATATCTATTGGTAGAAATTTTAGTAAGTAGTTGGAAGATTTTAAAGTTTTAGTGACATGAGATTAAGAAAGTAGTGTGACCAAAGGTGGGTAGAAGTTCTCGGAGTTTCGTAGTTACAAAATGGGTAGGAGGAGGATATAAACTGTTTTTGAGGAATTAAAAATTCGAGGAGATTAAGGTAATGGTAGATTTTTTTTTTTGAATTTAAGGGATAGTTATGAATTAAAATTTCAAGGACGAAATTATTTTTTAAGGTGGGTAGATTTGTAGCTGCCATTCCCAGAAAATTTGGAATATTTTCTATTATTATTTATTTTATTAGATTGGTGATTTTAGATTTTATAGATAATTATTTAGTTAATTATTACGTAGATGATTTTAGCTATGATGGAGTTTTGGAGTACACGGTGACTAGAAATCGTGGCACGGATAATGCCATGGCGTGCTTGGGCTAGTGTATTAGCCTCGGTGGGGAAGGCCGAGCCATAGTGATGTCCTAACTAGGAAAACCAGGCCAAGTTGCGGCTCAACTCTTACCGAAGATTTATTTATTTGTTATTTGTATTATTGAGTTTAAGGGGACCCGGTTGTACCGAACTAGTCCAGATTGGACCCAAAGCAAGCCCTAGCCCATGTAGGTCATGCGGCACGTCCAATGACAATCATGTTGATAGAATTTGGGAAGATGGTATTGTATTTCGTTTTTATGAGTTAATGAATATTTTCTAGTATTCGTAATTAAATATTATTATTAATTGGTATTCAATGACTATTGTATAAAATAGGCCCTTGCACATTTTGGGATTATTAGACTGTATATAATGGTATATAAACACCATTATTGATTTATTGAATTTTATTATTATTATTATTGTTATTATTGTTATTATCATTATTACTGAGGTCATTATTATATATTATTATTATTATTAATATTATTGGTTATATTTATTTGGTTATCAAATAAATGTTATTAATATACATATTCATATTTATAAGAATAGGCCATACTCTAGGGATATATAATATTGGATTTTATTTAGATTTTTAGGGATATTATATTACTAGCATTCATATGAATATATATATATATATATATATATATATATATATATATATATATATATATATATATATATATATATATATATATATAGATAGATAATATATAGATTAAAAAAAAGAATAAATAAAAGACCAAAACACTGTTCGTAAACAGTGGACATCCCAGCCTGAGCAGGCCCAAAGCCTAGGCTTTACAAATCCCAGCCCAGCGTAGAGGCCAACCAACCGAGCTATTCCCCCGACTGTTCCCAGGCCGAAGGGAAATTCCAGTCACCCAACCCGAGATTTCTAACCGCAAATATATAATCGGATAGGGGATCGAAGAATTTCTCATCAAAACCCTGAGCCCTGCGACCCTGGCCTCAGGTGCGCGCCACCACCGTGCTGTCACTGGCCGGAGAGTCGCCGGAGGACGGCCGGCCAGCAACAGCAGGCGCGCGACAGACCAGAACAGCGAGGACAACAACAACAATTGCAACGTCCGACTTCGCCGAGAGTTTTCTCCGCGCACGGGCGATGAATCTTCGAGCCGTTTGTTTAGGTATAAATCTAACCTATACCCCTTCATCCCTGTAGGATAGTTTTAGTTTAAATTGAATCGGAATCGAGTTAAAAATCAACTCAAAGTCGATGAAAAACCTGTTTGGAAATATGACATATAACAGTCCAATCGTCCATGTTTGAAGATCGATTCTGATCGATCTAATGCCGTATTAGAAATTCTAATTGAACAAATTCTTAGACAACCTATTGGGCTTCATACCCCTTCTCGTAGAATTGGATTTTATCGACTGAGCGTCGAGAAATCAGATTTCCAAAACCAAGAAAAAACTTGTTTTCGAAATATGAAAAATTCAATAAAATCTCTCGATACGACGTGCGTTCCGCCAATCCGGGCGACATGGTCGCGAACTGAAAGCATCGAAAGCTGCGTATCGACTTCGTGGACGTGTGGGCTTTGACGGAATTCAAATTGGTCGCGTGTGCGCGACGAATTTGATGCGTATCCGTCGAAATTTACCGTATCGGCCTCTGTGCAAATTTTCCAATTAGTTTGTGCACGCTCGTCAGATCGAGATAAAACTTACACCAGCAGGTCCGTATCATTTTTCTGGTCCTGTACGCCAAGTTTGGTCCGATTCTGAAATAGTTGATTGGATTGCCGTTTTGCGGGCCCCACGGTCCAACTCAACGGACGATTTTGTGCACGGCCTGCCGGAATCCAACTTAGGACATACGGTTGGGCTCGTATCGAAAAACTAGATCCGTAGACATGTAGTTTGATGACTTTAGAGACCGTTGACTCTGGCATGCTTTTCGGTACAAAGCGGGTCCAACGGCGGACACCGTTTTGACCCAAAATTACGGTTTTGCCCCTGTGTCCAGAATTGGACTTAAGGACAGGCAATTCTAGATATTTTGACTATTCTGAGAACATTGGTAATATTTATTTCAGCTTCCGGGGACTGTTATACGGATTTTGACTATTGTGGCACATTGAGTAGTTCAGACTGTCGGTTTTACCAGCAGAGGGCCACAGGCGAGTACAGTTTATTGTTTGTTTTCAGTATTGATCTTTACTATGCATCAGTGTTTAGTTGATAGATATGTGATTTCAGTTTTATGTTGACTTTGTTCCTTGTTGTGTCGGGAGGTTGAAGTACCAACGATGTGTGATCTGACCTTAGACAGTGTAGACAGTGTAGACAGTAATTTATTATTGTAAAGTAGACAGTGTAGACAGTGATTTATTATTACAAAATAGACAGTGTAGACAATAATTTATTATTGCAAAGTAGACAGTGTAAACAGTAATTTATTATTGCATTTATATCAAGTAGACCGTGATTTATTATTGCTTTATTCAATGTAGACAGTATAACTTTAGACAGTGTAGACAGTATAACTTTAGACAGTATAGACAGTGTAACTTTAGACCGTGTAGACAGTGTCATGTAATTGTCCCCTGACCGATCACATGTCAAAGGTACTTTCGTCAGTCGGTGAGTGTTGTCTTTGTATTTATTTACTGTTTTCCTTATTTAGTTTTATTTGTCTTTTGTTTTATTTTATGAATCATATGTCTAAAGGCTAACCTCTGTCGTATAGTCATTTTTATATATTAAAACTACATTCAGTGAATTGTACTCGTTCCATTCCTGACTGAAAACTATTATTTTTCAGGTTAGCCATAGATTCACTTAGCATGGGAGATACGGGGGTACTTGCAGACAAAAGCCTAGAAACTAGCTAGATAGCAGAGTTGTAGTCATTCTAATATTTGTACAAGTTTATATTTTTCTGTAAATATAAAACTTGTGATCATTGTAAATTAAATTGATCTTTGTTAATGAGCATTATTTGTGATTTTGATCTTCATGGCCGTGACATCGTTTTACCGTCGATATTGCGGCATAGGCTGGCTTAGACACGTCTCATATCCGTTTAAAAAAAAGGGGTACGGGTCATGACACATATGGACAACATCGACACAATTACAAGATTGGCCTTCTTTCATTGTGAATGCCAAAGCTGCAGAGGTTAGTGCTGAGAAGTTCAAACAGTTAGGGGTTCAAATGGCTAATCCTAACCAAGTTGAACATCCCACATTCGGAACAATAATCGACAGAACAATCGCAAGGATAAGAAAACGTTGGCCATCAATCTTAAGGGCAAAGAGTCGTTGGCTGTCAATGTTGCTCAGACTGCACCCACTCCATCAGCACCACCATAAAAAGTACCTCGTTCAAAAGAAGATTATTCTTTTGATGAAGATGATATTATGAGCATCTTCGATTGCTTGATCAAAAGCAATAAGCTTCAACTACCAGAGGCAAAATGGCCAGAAGAAGTGGGTAAGACTGGCCACCGTAAATATTGTGTTTATCACAGGTTTATAGGACATCCAACTCGAGCATGTTATGTGCTCAAAGGCAAAATCCAAGAAATGGTCAACTCTGGTGCTGTTACTCTTCAACAGGATGAGAAGACTGTGACGACCAATGTTGTCTCTGTACAATTTGGTGACTTTCTACCACAACTAGTGCAAGATGGTGTTGTCCCCATTCCAAGGGCTACTCTCAAGATCGTGAATCTTCCACCTCCCCAAAATAAAGGTCTTGTTCCACTATCTACTGATAAAGGAGAAATCATGTGGATTCATCCTGATCTAGTGGCAGATTTTGAAGCGCCTTCTTCTTCTAATCAAAAGAAGTATCCCAAAACTAAATCAAAGAGCTGCAACATGGTATCCTTTGAACCAGTAGCAGAAGAAGAAATTCTAATCGACACCAGATCTGGAAAACCTTATCTTCGAGAGTATTTCGAAACTCAAGAGAATCCTGCCCCTTCTCCTGATATTCTTCCTGCATCATCTTCCTCTGCTGAGAATATACCATCTACATCCTCGTTGGTAGTGGAACCAACTTCTCTCAAACCAACATCAGCAAACAAGGGAAAGCAACCTGTCCGCTTTGACAAAGTATTGAAAAAGTCCTCATCTCTCGGACTTGAAAAGCCATATAATTTTGACATACTAGCTCAATTGGCTAACAATCCAGCGAGATTGTCAATCTTTGAACTCTTACGTCTCTCAAAAAAAACTCGAGAAACGTTAAGTGAAGCCTTGATGCAGGCTGATGCTTGTCTTACTCTCCTCAAGAAGCCTGAAAAGGAGCCTGTCAGCTGTACACATTATTATAGTGTATTTGAACTAATGTCTAACATTACTTTTACATAAGATGACATGCTGTTAGAAGACAATCGTCATGATCGTCCTCTCTACTTCACGGGATATGTGGACACCATGAAAGTTGATCGTATTCTGATTGACCCAGGGTCTGCAATTAGCATCATGTCGAAGACTCTGCTGGACACCCTGAAGATCTCGGTGCATAACCTTTCTACAACTATTACTACTATCTTCGGGTTCAATCAAGGAAGAAGTGAACCTTTAGGGAAGATACGCCCGAAACTTCAAATCGACAATCTTTGCACGAAGGTGACTTTCTATGTGATTGATAATCATGGCTCATACAATGCTTTACTGGGAAGACCATTCCTTCATGAACACAATATTATACCTTCCACTCTCCACCAATGTTTCAAATATGTGGATGGCAATGGAGAAGTACAGAAAGAAGTTGCAGACCTAAATCCTTTCAAGGGGGTTAAAGCGTACTGCAACGACTCTCGTATGTACAAAGAGGAATTTATGATGGTGGTATTGGCAATGGATACTGATGAAGAACAGAAGGGCGTGCCGAATGATACTCTGGTGATCCCTGTCAAAGGGCGTACTTCCTGTCCTCAGTCTTCCAAGACGTTGACTATTTACCTTCCTTCTCACAAGAAGCCGCCTCCTGGTGTTAGTCAGGAACAAGGGGAGCTCTCCTCTTCTGAGCCACTTGTAATCGACCTTCGTCGTAAAAAACCCCTTCCTCCTTCTCGTTCTTCTTCTCCTCCTCTGGTTATCAATCTGACTAAGCCTGTTAAGGCTAAAGGTCCCGTTGTAAATGATGATGTAAAGATCAATAAAGCATCTCCTTTGCAGTATACTGATGTCTCTTATTATACTCAATGTTATTTGGATATGCTTGATAGCTTTGAGCCACTTACAATAGGAGTCATATCGTCTCTCCAAAATATGGTATCACTGGAATTAATACAAGAATCATTCTTCCTAGTACCGTCTCGAAAGAAAGGCGAAACTCCTATACTTTTTAATAAAAGAGAAGAACAAAAAATCATGTCCGACAGCGATAATAAGGATGATACAGGAAGGCTACAATTACGTCGCTATAATACACAATCTAAAGCAATCATCCGTAAAATGGGTTATGATTTTAAAACTGGTCTCAATATCGGTAAAGGAAGACGAACTCCTATTCGTGTTTCTGTTCCAAGAGGAAAACCACAACAATACTATAGTAAAATAAAGCGGGAATTAGGTTATACTTCACCAATTCCGACTCCAGAAGCTTTCGAATTTGATGAAGAAGAACGATCTAATTCTTCTGATTCTATCTCATGGGATTCTGATACCAGTATTGGTCATGTCCATCGGATGACAGTATCTTCTAATATGGTGTCTGCTGAGTTCTCAGACGATGACGAGGATAATATTGAAGAAGCTCCTGAAGCGGATCCTTGGGCACAAAGGATGGACAATCAGTGGGAACTCCATTTTAAACAACGAGAACCACCTACCGAGGATCAACTAATTCAGATCGATATTGGAGAGAAAGATGTACCACGACCGATCTTCATTAGCAAAAATCTCCCAGAAGATGATAAACAAGAACTAATTCACCTTATTCGTGAATATATCGATGTCTTCGCCTGGAGTTATGAAGATATGCCGGATTTAGATCCCCAGGTCACAACTCATAAACTTAATATTTTGCCTAATGCTAAACCAGTCAAACAACAACAACGGTGATTCAAGCCTGAGATGATGGATACGATAGATGATGAAGTCAAAAAGCTTATCGCTTGCAGTTTTATCAAAGAAGAACAACATCCTGACTGGGTAGCCAACGTTGTACCAGTTTTGAAGAAGATCGAGAAGGTTCGGGTGTGCATAGACTTTTGGGATCTCAATGATGCTTGCCCTAAAGATGAATTCCTTCTCCTAATTACTAATGTCATGATCGACAATACTTGTGGATTCGAACGAATCTCTTTCATGGATGGATTTTCTGGATACAATCAAATCCGGATGAATCCTGAAGATGAAAAACATACTTCATTCCGTACTTCTTGCGGAGTATACTGCTATACAATCATGCCTTTCAGTCTTAAGAATGCGGGTGCAACTTACCAGCGGGTAATGAGTACTATCTTTCGAGATCACTTGCGAAAGACCGTCGAATGCTATGTTGACGATATTGCTGTCAAAAGTCGTCTAAAGGAAGATCACATCCAAGATTTAAGAACTATCTTCAATCTAATGTGCCAGCATCAACTCAAAATGAACCCCACCAAGTCTTTCTTGGGAGTCTCTAGTGGCAAATTTTTCGAATTCGTCATTACCTCTAAAGGTATACACGTTGATTCCGAGAAGATCAAAGCCATTCAAGAGATGCGTCCTCCACGCAACCTAAAAGAGCTACGAGGATTCTAGGGTCAACTTGCTTACATCAGGAGGTTCATTTCGAATTTATCTGGATGTTACAGACCATTTACTCAGTTAACGAAGAAAGGTATATCTTTCATTTGGACATAAGAATGTCAACGAGCGTTTGATGACATAAAGCGATATTTGATGAGTCCACCAGTGCTAGTGCCACCGATCTCAGGAATACCCTTCTTGATGTATGTCCGGGCGATGGACCATTCATTGGGAGCTTTGCTGGCTCAGAAGAACAAAGAAGGTCATGAATAAGCCATCTATTACCTTAGTCGGACGATGATTGGAGCTAAACATCGTTATAGTCCGGTAGTGAAGGAATGCTTATCCTTAATGTTTGTTGTTCAAAAGACAAGGCATTACATTATCGGCCAAACTATTCATGTTATTTTCCGAGTCAATCCTCTTCAGGTCTTAATGAAGAAGTCCAGTACACTTAATTCTAGGCTTGGTACATCGGCCATATTATTAGCACAATATGATATGGTGTATGTTCTCCAAAAGTCTGTGAAAGGCCAAGCATTAGCTGATTTCTTAGCAGCTCATCCTGTCCCTGAAACATATAAACTCTATGACAAAATTCCAGACGAGACATTGGAATCAAATATGGTCTCAGAAGAATTTCCTGCTTGGTGTTTATTCTTCGACGGAGCGTCTAGAATTGGACCTAGAGGCATCCTTATAGCTGGAGTAGGAATTGTTCTTATTTTACCAGATGGACTAGCTATTCAGAGAGCTTATTCTTTAGATGAGTCGTGCTCCAACAACGTAGCAGAATATAATACTTTGCTCATTGGACTCTAATTAGCTAAACAACTGGAGATTTAATATCTCGAAGCATATAGAGATTCTAACTGATTGTTAATCAGGTTAGAGGCACATACGAAGTCCGACATCAAGATCTGGTACCATACCATGAAGCGACAATCAGAATAGCTTCCTCGTTTAAAGGATTCTTTATCGAACATGTACGTCGAGCATGCAACACAGAAGCTGATGCCTTAGCTAACCTGGCTGCGGTCCTAGCAATTCCAGTCAAAAGACAATAAATGGTTGTTATCTCCAATAGAGAACTGTTTTGTGTTAAAAACAACCATAACATCAAATTTAGTAATTCAACTGAAGTCAATGTCATTGGCGAAGACTGGAGAATACCTTTCATCGACTTTGCAGTACATGACATACTACCTGAAGATCCTAAAAAAGTTACAAGTATTCATCGACGATCGCTTCGATTCTATTATAATCTTACCACCAAAACTCTCTTTCGATGAACTTTTGATGGATTACTTTTGGGATGTCTTGCTGGTAATGAAGCAAAGCAGATATTATGTGAAGCTCATGATGGCATTTGTGGAGCACATTAGCCTGGTCCCAAATTACAGGATCGTATCCGACATATGGGCTACTACTGGCCCTCTATGGTATCAGATGCCATTGACTATGCAAGGAAGTGTAGAGCATGTCAAATCCATGCAGATTTCATTCACCAACCGTCAGAATTTCTTTACCCAACTGCTGCCTCATGGCCCTTCGAAGCTTGGGGCATGGATGTAATTGGTCCAATCAATCCCCCTTCGTCTAAAGGACATCGGTTTATTTTAGCTATAACCGACTATTTCTCTAAATGGGCTGATGCCATACCTTTAGCTGAAGTGAAGACTGGTAATGTCATCAACTTCATCAAACATCATGTGATATACAGATTTGGCATACCTCGCCGGATCATCCATGATAACGGACCACAATTCGTCAGCCAAAAATTTTCTAGATTTTGTGATGACAACAGAATCAATAATATTGCTTCTACGGCCTATAATCCTGCAGCTAATGGGTTAGCTGAAGCATTTAACAAGACTATCATTAAACTCCTTAAAAAGTTTGTTTGTATCAACAAACGTAATTGGAATAAAAAAGTTGGAGAATGTCTATGGGCTTATCGCACTACAGTCCGTAATTCTACAGGTTGTAAACCTTTTTTCTGGTATATAGATGTGAAGCTGCCTTACCACTGGAAATTCAAATTCCATCCTTGAGAATTGCTATTGCTAATGAACTTACCACAGAAAATAATGATCGTCTCCGGCTTCAAGAATTGGAGGCGCTCGATGAGAAAAGGCTACTGGCCCAACAACATATCGAAGTTTATCAGGCCCGTATCTCAAAGGCTTTCATTCGTAAAGTCCAAGTGCGAACATTTTAGAAAGACGAGCTAGTTCTTACGATCAGACGTCCTATGACTATGACCCACACGAACAAAGGCAAATTTGAGGTGAAATGGGAAGGTCTGTATGTGGTAAATAAGGTTTTCTCAAATGGAGCCTACCAATTTACGGATATGGATGGCAAAGTTGCTATGATGCCTATCAATGGCAAATTTCTCAAGAATTATTATATATAAACGTAAAATATTCTTCATTCAGAGAAATGATGTAAATAAAACTTATTTTTTATTTCAAAAGCAGAAAAGAGTTACATAATATCAAGGATGGGGACGAGGACTCGATCCTTCATGATTAAATACATGATTTGCCAGCAAGTTAAATATCTCATTGTCTGAACACACTAGCAACTCACAGGTGGCAATCCTTACAGCTTCTTCTTCAGCAGTCTTCCCAGGCTCCACCAACTTGGCAATCAGGTCCTGCTCTGGTACAAGAACGGTCGAGCCTTCACCCACTTCTTTCTGAGGAGGCACCGGAGGCTCAGCAGGAGGCGTCTCAGTCATATCTTTGATCTTCGGAGTGAGCAAATCTTCGAAAGGCATTTTGTACAGAAAGAAAAGAAGTTGACGATATCTACAAAAGTTTTGTTCTATTTATAGACAGAATGACTAGATGATCAGCTTCGAGAATCGATGCGACTTTTCCTCTTCAAAAAAAGTCTAACTATTCATTCATTTATTTCTTCCCCCTAAAAGAGATGACTGTTCATTCATTCAGTAACTTCTTCTCGAAAATCGAGGTGACTGTTCATTCATTTATTTCTTTCCCCTAAAAAGAGTCTGACTGTTCATCCATACATTCATTAGTCTTGGCATTTATTGTCTTTTATTTACTTTCTCATAAATAAAAAGAATTCACGTTCTTCACACCTCTGAATTCCGATTATCTACATAGCAACCTATCACGTCCCTATTACCTCTGATAAAGTTGTCTATTGAAATAACAATATTTCTAAACATTATATTCTGCCATGTCCATATTACCTCTGAGCAGATATAATAAATATTATTATTTTTCTAAATCAAGAAATATATCTTGTCCAGTACCTCTGAATATGTTTCTATTCTATTACTTATATCTATAACAGAATATGCAACAAGTAATAGAACCACATAAAAAGTTTATCATTTCATTTCTATTTCAAAAAGAGATACATCATAATGAAAAAGACAACAAGTTTTGATTATTCTACTCGGAAGAGTAAGTGATAAGTTATACAATTCGCTTCTTCAAAACTTGGGCTCTTTTATTACAAGAATCTAGTACCCGCTGCCTGGCTTCAACCCTTCCTGACACGGGATCGAATGGGTGCAGAGCAGCAGTTTAACGTGCTAGTTCTTCATTTTGTAGTTGTTCAAATTCCTCCTTTTGGTGTTTCAGAGCATCTATGTCGTTAACAGCAGCTTGTTGTAGCTGAGTTTCTGCTTGATAGCCTTAAGCTCTGTCTGAAGCTGGGCAATTTTAGTCTCTAGATCAGCAGCTTTCTTCTCTTCATCTGCAGCCTTAATCTTATGACTTTCAGCAATAGAAGCTGCATCAGCAATTTGAATGTCCAGTTCAGAGGATTGTCTAGTAAAAGCCAGTAAAAATGCTTCAAAATTGGCTTTACTAGTCTCTGCTTCTCGAGCCATAGCCTCATATTCTATCTTTACTAGCTGCTCAATATCCCCTCTTTTAAGCTCCTTATAAGCTTTAATAGATCTCTCCAGCTCATCCAAAATGTGTTCCAAGAAGGTAGCCTGAGCCTCGTCTCCTTGGCTACGGATGCCTCCGATCAAAAATGAAGAGGGAGTTCTGATTGTACTAAATGGAACATCCTCTCTCTCTCCATTACTCAGTGGACTAAAGGCTCTAGAGATGTAAATAAGACTTTAGTAAAGGAGGCCACCATGAACTTATTAGTTGCTACAGCACCTGGGGTGGCTACCACTTCTGCTGGAGTTTTTGCAGCTTTAACTGATGGAGGCTTTTCATCTTGAGCACTGATGTGGGAGGAGCTCCCCTCTCCTGATATAGTTCCAGAAGGTCCTTCTGTAATTTACATATGTCATTTGTTTGAGCAACATACAATGCTGAAGGAGTTATGATAAATAGATCATGTTTAGAAATTTACCTGAGCTGGGCATAGCATGGGGAGTCTCAAGAGGTTTGGATGCTTCCGGCTGAAGCTTTGACAGGGTATCCGCAGACATCGTAGCTTGGCTACTTCCATCCCTCGATTTAGTCTGAAGTGGCAGAGTGATTGGAGTTTGATCTGTTAATTCTACTACCACTCCAGAAGCCTCGAGTTTCTCAAAGATTATGGGTTCATTGATTTTGGGACTGGAGTGTCCTTCATCGATAACCACATTTTCTTTGTCCTCAGCAGTTGAGTGGTCTTCATTAGCTGGGAGTTCTTGAGGTGATGGTACATCCACTAAAGTTTGTCCCTCTTTAGTGTTGTTATTCCAGTCGTCACCAAAAGAGTCATCGCCGTAATCACAATCGGCTAAAGCTTCAATCATCACCCGGTCCTCTTCAGAATGAGTAGGATCTTGCACCTTCGGAGAATTTATCGTTTCTTCTTGCGGAAGCAAATCCTTCTTTAGAGAGATGACTTCTGGAGTCATGGGAGTTGGTGATGGAACCGTTATCCCCGTCGTAGCAAGTACATTGGCGGAAATACGTACCATCAAAGCTTCTGATCTCGAGGCTTCTACGGTGGTAGTAGAAGGCTGGACATCCGCTGAAGTAGCTACTACAAAGAAAGAAATTAATTTAATAACATCTTTAAGAGAAAAATATATATTAGGGTATATCACAATCTTGATATTACCTTCCGGAGATGGTACCTCTTCAGCAACTACCAACTTTCTCCTGACCTCTCTGTGTGGTGATGCAACCGGTTCTTCTTTATGATCATCCTCCAGATTGATCAAAGTGGTAGATAGTCCTCCTTCTATAACACTTCCTTGTTTCTGAATAGAAGTATGAGTGGTTTCCTTGTCTCCAGAGGAAGTACCGAGAAGCATCTGTTTCGATTGAGAATAAGTTGTTCTCGTAGTCATTGGTTCATTTATAACCAATGATGTCCTCTTCTTCTTCTCCGGAGCTCTTGGTGAAGCAGGTCTACTATCCAGTTGAGGCAGGATTATAGTCTCCTTAGCTTTTCTTTTTTTTCAACCCCTTGGCAAGGGATTTCTCTTTCTGTACTTTTAAAGATACGTCCAGAGGATCTTGAACTTCATCTGGATAATTCTTTAAAATAGAAGCCTCCAGGGGTGGATCTGCAGGATCTCTATCCTCTGCATCCTGAAAAGAGTGAGCAGTGTGTTTTCCAAATTTGGATCTCTTTTCACTTGCAAAGCTATGTACAGGATGGAAGCTTACGTATATTACATATGCGGGTCTTGCTGAAGATTAAAGGGCATAGAAAATATCGCTTTCGTATCCCTGGTATTGTAATATCTCCAAGCCCTAGCCCCATCGATCAGATAACCTTTAGCCTGTAGGCAAGTGGTGGCGTTACCTACGTAAAGCTGATCATAGCCGAACTGTCGTGTAAATCGACTTGGCAAGTACGGTTCTAAATAACATTCTTCCTCAAATTTATAGACCAAATGAGATGGACGGATCACCTGCAACCATAAAAAGATAGGGGGACTGAGGCAGAGTGATTCTGCGTTCAGATCCATCAGCTGTGGAGGCATATTCTTATATCCGTGTGGAGGATGAACACACTGAAATCTCCATCCTGATCTGCGATTCAATGCAAATCTGCACTCTGAAAGAGCAGTATATTGCCAATAAGCGCTGGAGTAGCGTCTGATGAAGTCTTCGCTGATATTTCCCATATTAGGGTTCATCAAACAAGAATGGTGAAGCAATAGCCATCCGAACAAATAGGTGTAAGGCATCTCAGTACGAGGAAAGTCTTGCCTCGCCGCCTTGTCGTGAAGCATGGTCTGTACAAAAGAACGCAATCCTACATTCAAGCGGCAGGTCATTACCGATAGCAGATCCATCTTATATCCAAAAACAAGACGTACTGCATCAAACAGAACGCCTCGATGGAATCTGTCAATTGTGCTGGCTTCTGGAACTATGAAGCGTTGCAGCCATATAGAGAGAAAACCCGCTCGTTGGGCCTCTTTGGACATGGGTTTGTAACCCTATCTGAGATAACTCTGGAGGGTGTCACCAGCCTTGAACGGATGCAAGTCCTCATCCAGTCTGATATCTCCATGCTTATGTTGCTCCATCAAATAATGCATGTCGCTCTGACTGAATGGTTCAAAGAAACGAGGAGCACAGGCTTGACTATCAAGTGGCTTGTCCTCCCGTACATGACCCAAGAAGAGGTACGGCATCCACTTGGTGGTATAACAAGTACCTGCAGTGGCACTTTTGTAGAAAAGGGAGCAGATCTTGTAGTGACACAATAATTCTTGGAAGATGGTGATCATCTGAGGGTTCTCCTCTGTCATAACATCCAATTCTTCATTTGTAGGTACATATTCTTCGTATAGATTATCGTCCGTCGAAAGATGAGAGAGATATTTCATCTCATGGAGTGCAAGTCCTATTTCTTCATGGGGAGTCATGAAAGTTCCAGTACTTTCGTTATACCTCTCTACTAAGGCCAGGAACATATGAGCGTTCGGGCGAATGTCGTAGACTGTAGTCCAGATGGCATTGTAAAGGTTTAGATCGAGGAGTCTATCCTTAAACTGATCCAAAATCCAGATATAGTTAAGCTGCTCCAACGCTTCATATCTGGGTTTAGCAGACCAGTCATACGCATGTTGCGATCTGGGTATCTTCCTTCCGCCTTTGCGAATGTGTTTGCAAATATTGGTATTCTTACTGGAAGGAACAAAGAGGAATCCTCAGGAGGAATACAGCCCGGCTTCAAACCTCTCAAGTGGGTGCTGTACTTCTCAGAAGTACTGTAAAAAATGCCTTTGTGTTGCGGACCCATTCTATAACAGATTCTTCCGACTCTTGCCTGCTGGATTGGAGTCAAATCCTATGACATTCTTCTGGGATAGCTTATAAATTTATATTGTGATAAAGCCATAGACCTCGATATTTCTTTGAGGTATATGATCTTGTCTTCATGTTTGAATACTCTCTCTTCTTTTCTGGTCTTGGATTGGGAAGTCTTCTTGATGGCATCTCCAATAAGAAAGGCAGGCTTCTTGTAGACCACACTATCAAGACTTTCCAGAGGTTCCCTGTTCATTAAGCTCAGCAGGATTTGGTTTTCTTGGGCCACGAGGAGGGTCTTTCGTGCTTCAGGGCCATCGTACTGAGGGAATGTAACATGAGATAACTTCTCCTTGCACTTCGGGACATTAAATGCTGAAGCAAATCTTTCAGCATTAGGGTCTTCCCTGAGATCAACTGCAAAGAAATACATGAACAAAAGTTAGAAGCAACAAGAGTGTGCAATTTTATAAAGATCAAACAATTAAGTTGCACAACATCCTAGGTTCCACAAACGATTAAGTTGCGCAACATCCTGAGTTGTGCGACATTCTGGGTTGTGCAACATTTTAGGTTGTGCAACATCCTAGGTTGCGCCAATAATTAAGTTGCACAACATCCTGAGTTGTACGATATTCTGGGTTGCGTAACATTTTAGGTTGCACGACATCCTGGGTTGCGCAATAATTAAGTTGTACAACTTTCTGAGTTGCGTGACAATCTGGGTTGCACGACATACTGTGTTGCGCATAACTTAAGTTGCGCAACATCTCAGGTTGTGCTTCATACAGGTTGCGCCATAACTTGGTTGCGTAATATTTTTGATTGCGTAAAACAACTGAGTTGCGCAACAGTATGTGCAACACTGTTCGTAAGAACGAACAATGCTCAAATAAAGTAACCACACCCTAATAAGGGGTGGCGCAGAGTTCGTGATGCGCCAAATACTCTAAGAAGAGGGGCACAAGTCAATTGAAGATCAAGTCAGCTTCCATAGTGTTCGTTCTTGGTCACCTTCCAGAGCTGTGTGATGACCATAGTTTGTATTACGTATTTTGGGATACGTGTACGTATCTGACTCGTATTGCATGTCTCCTGGCTTGGTTTGGGTTGGCTTGGTTCGGCTTGGGTTGCTTATTGGTTCATCATGAACCAAGGGAGAACCCTTACCTACCACTATCATCCCCATTTATTAACCCAACACTCTTTCTTTCTCCTCATTCACTCTTCTTCTTCCTCACCATTACTCTCCACCTATATCCAAGAGCCCTAGGCAAGTGCAACTTGCTTCATGATGGATCTCAACTTTTATTATTCCATTCTCTTCTTTACATGATTATAAGCCTCTTTAGAACTTGGAGTTTTTAGTTTTTATGGATAGATTCTTCTAGATCTACGTTGTAACTTGGGGTTTCATGAGTTCATGGAGTTTTTCTTGGTTTTGATCTACTAAAACTTGTTATTTTCGAAAACTAAAAGTTCCATGAGCAAGAGCACAAAATTTCGTATGAATTTGATTTTTGATTCACCTCATTTCGAGTTAAAATGAAGTTTTTATTGCCAAAACAAGTTTTCTGAATTTTTCATGTCGGCTGAGTGAAATTTTACGCAGGGAACCCTAAAATTGCGTATTTTACGCTGGATAGCATCCAGAATGTAAGATTTTACGCAGGGAACCCTGAAATTGGGTATTTACGCTGGATAGCATCCAGAATGTAAAATTTTACGCAGGGAACCCTGAAATTGCGTATTTTACGCTGGATAGCATCCAGAATGTAAGATTTTACGCAGGGAACCCTGAATTTGCGTATTTTACGCTGGATGGTACCCAGAATGTGAAATTTTACGCTAAAACCCTCCCCTTTTGCGTATTTTATGCAGAATTGAATTTTTGGCGTAAAAAGTGCACAGAATGACTGTTTTTGCCTAGTTTAGCTATTTTCTAGCCAGAATTTCGAAAAACTTAAAACATGAAAGTTTTAGATCTTTGTCTTGTCTTTCCGAATATCTCTGGAGCACCTTATTTTGTGTTCGTATGTGGAAGTTATGTCCCGTCTCCCCTGAGCTACATGATTCCTCCACAGCTCTTGCACCATGTTTATATTTAGTTATTGCATATATGCTTATACCAGGTTAAATGTTAATTTTAAATATGTTTCATGACACGATGGTGACCTATTGTGGTGCACTTTGGACGAATGACATGACATGATAATGGCCCGTCGTGGCACACTCTTGACAGTGAATTTGACATATATCTCGAATGCTGTTACGACGGCTAGCATGTCATGACAGAATTGAATGACCTGGACACCGTGGGCGATTACGTTTGTACAAATAAACCAGTACTATCTTGCATCATGTTTAGGATAGGGATATCTGAGTACCATGGTCAGGGATACCTACAGTAATTAACTAAGGCTAATAAACTAGAATAATTCAGTAGACATGAAGAGATTCCCAGCTACAGGCAATCTCGTTATCAGGGCGCATTAAGTGGACTTGTAGCCTATCGACGAGCAGGGCACATTTGCAGCACACAGTCACGTGTTGCATTCTTCATAAACGGGCATTCGACCTGGATAACCGGATGGTCTGCAGGGCTTG
This sequence comes from Iris pallida, assembly GCA_029216955.1. Lineage (NCBI taxonomy): Eukaryota > Viridiplantae > Streptophyta > Magnoliopsida > Asparagales > Iridaceae > Iris > Iris pallida. Next base: position 15,015,278 of record JANAVB010036420.1, on the reverse strand, counting down.
TGGCTTTTGGGATAATCTCATTGCATCTTGCTAATAACTAGGCCTGTGATAACCCTAGTTAGTTAAAAGTATCAAGCCGTACTCTTGATTGGCCATGATTGATTGGATGGAGTTTATTCCAGCTTAGTCTTATCCTGATCCTGTGCAAGATTGTGACATGACATGCTTATTGATGCTTGCCTTAACAATAACGATCGGGGTCCAGTTCTGTTCAGGCGAAGGGTTACAACCCCGATCCTTGTTTGGTTTAAGGGTTATAACCTGGCTCCCGGAGCAGTTTTGTGTCCTCTCTTCGTTTATTGTCTTATTGCAACCCCATGCCATGTTCATCATATTTTACCTTTCCTTAATACCAGGATTATTTATACTGGCCTTACCGATAAAGATCGGTGGTCCAGTTCTGTTCAGGCGAAGGGTTACAACCTTGGTCCTTGTTTGGTTTAAGGGTTGTAACTTGGCTCTGGGGCAGTTCTGTGTCCCCTCTTCGTTTATTATCTTCACTGTACCAATAGTATTTGAGATGAGTTTCTATTCAGGTGAAGGGCTGCAACCCCGGTCCTTATTTGGTTTAAGGGTTGTGACCTGGCTACTTGAATGGTTTCCTCGTACTCAGGTTACTGTTGTTATCTCTATTATTAACAGTTCTTTATTTATTACCTTTAATATTCTATTGTGATATGCTGGTTTTAGTTCCTAAGCGAAGCCTTCTTTGTGGCACTTGCTCTTTCTGGGGTCTGACCCAGCTGGTTTTGTGTGGCCAGATATCGGAGCAGCACCAGAGGATCCACCTGTCTTCCAGCCAGATGGTGACCACCAGGCGTAACCCTGGCAACGAGTGGGTTTCTTTTTGTCCTCCCACTTTATTGTAAAAATTATTCTTTTGAGGCGTTTTGCCGGCGAGCACGTGTTAGCTCGTATTGCACCTTTATTTACTGTCTGCCTAGGGGCTGTAACATGATTGACAAATCCTAGGGTTATTCATGTATGACTAGAACTCTTGCTAGTCTTGACATTTTGTACGACTAGCTTCATGATCATCCGAATATCTAATGTATGAGATGCCTTACTATTGTATATTTGGTGCTCTGACATCTTGTAACTGTTATTCCTTGCTTGAGATTGAGACAATAGGCTTGTTTATGACCATAGGAGACTGATGGCTTGTAGTTAAACCCTCATGTATCTAGACAGCCGTGACCGTATAGCGAGGTGGGTTGCACTTTAATATACGTAGCTGGCTATGTACGCCTCCGCTCTCCAGTATTCTGGTTCTGGGCGAGACAAGCTGGGTTTGCCATCTCTCTTCCAGAAGAGGGCGGCGCATACTGTAGCGCACGGATCGACGGAGCACGAGTCGAAGGGGCGGCGACGCTATTTTCTTTGTCAGCGGCGGTCTTCTTGGGGGCCATGTCGTCGAGGAGATGGTCGGAGAAGAGGGTTGTAAGAGTTCAAGGTATTCTCTCAGAAGATTAAAGTGAAAGTAAAAAGTTAAAGTCGGTTAAACAAGGGTTATTTATAGCCTAAAAGACAGAATCCTAATAGTCACCCTTAGTTGTGCGTAAAAATCGTAACAAATTGTAACAGACTGCGCGAGATAGGCGCAACTTGACTCAGTAATTATCATAATTCAAAGTATTTCGAAGTTTTATAATAATTCAAAATTCAAAAACTTTGAAGGGGGTCTTATAGAGCCTAAAAATCAAGTTGCGCCATGTTTTTACTACTCAGCAATCAAGTTGCGTCCCAAAAATCAAGCTATGCCACTGTTATGAAGCTCGGAGATCAAACTGTGCCACTTATCAGGTTGCGCCATATATCAGACTACGCCCAATCACATTGTGCCAAAGTCTACGTGGTGCCTGATAATAATTTTCATCATTAACTGATAGTACTGATAATTGACAGCACGATAAACGAAGAAAATCTCTTCGAAACCCGTAAAGCGTGGCTCTCGAGACGATTTGATTGACAGCTGTTCTACGCACTTTGTGAGTTGCGCCTAGGCGCAACCCAATCAAACTCTCTTCGCAGATTGACATGTAACCCAAATGATGCCACGTGCCTATTCATTGGGTTGCGCCTAGGCACAATCTTATCAAGCACAAATTGACTCATTGATTGAAGCTCGCGCAATCTGATAAAGTTGAGACAACTTACGTTCTAAAGCAGGATGACGTGGCGCACATGCCACTAATCTCTCAAAACGTGTCCACTACTCTGTACACGACCATGCGCATCTCAATCATATGATGCAACGCATCTAAATATAGTTAGTACACGTTTGTGTAACTGAATGGAAGTTGGCGCAACTTAAGATTGGCGCAACCCAAAGTGGTGCAGTTCAACCTCGCGCACATCAGAATAACAGCTAAAACAGTTATTTCCAGAACTCTATAAATAGAGTTTCCAATCATTATCAAGGCAACACAGAGATCAAGAATTCTTTCAAAATTGCTGATGCATTCTCCAGAGGCTCTAGTCTTCAAGTTTACACAGTCCAAGGGATAAAGTGATCGTCTTTTGATCAGATTCCTAAAGTTGTACTTTTCTAGAATTTATTGTACTTTATATGATTCTTTTAAAGTTTGTTATAAACTTTTTGTTTATGCAAATAGTGTATGACATGCTCAGGTACTCACGGGGTCGAACCCGTGTCCGTACCGTGTCCACGAAGTGCGCATCGTACGGGCACGTACGCGCGTGCACGGTATCAGCCGAATCAGTGCAGATGCGATAACTGAATACTCAACAAAATCTTATAAAATTTTAAGAGCACGTGGGCAGAGGTGGCCCCCACGTGTCCATAAAATTTCACGTGAAACAGAGTCATATCCATCGAGTTATGACACACAGACTGCAGGGCTGTACACACGCGCGTACGAGGCCTCGTACACGCGTGTCGACGTCCGTAGCTTACGATGCGAGCCACGTCGTGCCACGTGGTTGAGTCTAAGGTTATCGTGGGTCTAGAAATTCGTGCTCGTTCTTCTGGAATGGGTCCTCGTCGCATTGTGTTCGCGTACGAAGGCCGTATCAGCGGCACTTTTCAGCCGCATGAACAGTACGGGCTGACCCGTGCACGTTGGATTTCTCTGCACATGCTTCACAAAACATCATGAAATTTTAGGAGCACGTGGGCAGAGGTTGCCCCCATGTTTCCATGAAATTTCACGTGAAACGGAGTGCTGTGCGTCGAGTTATGACACTCGGACAACAGGGCATGCACGGGGCCGTGCACGGGCCTCGTGCACGCGTGTCCGTGTCCGATTCGGACACTGAAATTGCGTCGAATCAAGATTCCTCTTCACGAAAGTTATTTCAAATCATAACAGCAATAAATTCATGAAAACAGAATCAAAAAATACTAACTTTCAGTTCTAAGTGGCATTTCGTCGAACACGTGTTCCATAGGACTGACACGTGTCCGATACGGCTATCAAACGAAATCACAAACCTACCAAACTTTATGCATAGGTCCGGGGTACCTATATGGATGCATCTATGAAGAAAAAATAGAATTAACAAGTGTTTAGAGAGATTTACCTATTGAGTGTCAAAACTCAATAAAACAAGCCTCCAAATACGTCGATGCCGATTTTCTCCTGTCAAAGGCCTCCGATCCCTCGCTAGAAAGTCTCCAGCAGGTTCCTTTCCTCCCAACGATCGCAACACACTTCGTTTGGAAGAATTTGGGTGAGAAACGAGAAAATGGGACCTTTGGAGGAGAAGGGAAAAATAGGGTTTGTGAACTTGTGACGGCTACTAGGTTTAAACACAATAAAAGGGGGAAGCTGCTGTGTTTGGTTGGCCAAGTCATGGGGGGATTATGGTTAGGGTTTAGTCGTGGGCCAAGCACTCCTTAAGTTGGTTTAAAGGCCCATTGACAAAAAGGCTTAAAGGCTATGTGTAAAATGACTTAAAAATGATTTAAATGTTTCCTAAAATTGACAATAGCTCTAACTTAAAATCTAAAAAGGCAAAAATAATTCTAATCACATGATTAGTCTTCTAATCAAGGTTGACTAAGGTTATACCACCTTCTACTACCCAAAACACCAATCAAAGCTACACACCAATCAAATTAACTAATAAAATAATAAAATTCAAAAATATCACAAAATTACTAAAATACCCCAATTTAGAAAAGTGGTAGTGACAAATCTACCCCCTTAGAAAAATTTCGTCTTTGAAATTTAAGATGGTTGTACTCCTTCAAGGTCAAACCCTCGACAAACAAGGTCAAGAAATTAATATCTAAAATATGCAAAACATGGTCCTACTGGTCATAAGTCACATTCTCGAACAGGGTCACTATACTATCTAGCATATCACAAGAATATCTTGACAGGTACTAATGAAATCACACACAACAAGATGGAAAAAAAGGACAGATCAAACAAGAGGTCAATAACGGTACAAAGATGATATCATCAAGAAGGACAGGTATGAAGTAGATTATTTAGATTTGAATGAGTGTCAGTAGATTCAAATCCATAGAAATTTCCTAGTTGTGATTGAGTATCCTCTCATCTAAAGCCTATTCCTTAATTCCTATTATAGGCTCGTAGCAGTACAACTAAGTCTCCGTACTACCACGATATCGCACTAATGCGACTCTCGACCTACATGGGCCTCCACTAAAAACGTGTCACGACCCGCACCCAGTGTAAGGGTACAAGTGCGTAACAACGCCCAGCCTACGCCACAGAATCGATGGTAGAACGCTGTTCTAGGTCACTATCTAAACCAACTCATGCAATTATATAATGTACTTGTCTTAAATCTCTACTCCGAACGGAGGACAAGTATAGAAATAATATAACTCAATCACAGTCTAAGCACGATAGGATAACACAAAATTCTATTACTAAAAGAAAACAAATAAAAAGAACTAAATGATAGTATCTCAAAACAACTCAAAATAAGTCAACTCTCAAATTATTACAACTTAAGTTCTAGTAAAGAAATCTAAAATAGTCTACTAAACTAGTCTCCCGATCACTCCTAAGAGTCGGGGCCAAAGGTAGCTAATCCCTCTCTAGATCCATAGTGAGTAGGGCATGCATTCTCAGGGCTAACATCTGTAATATTTTCAACAGGTCCAATCAGGACAAGAATGAATACATCTCATCAAGTAAATCCAAGTAAATGACAAAGACTATAAAACAATTATAGACAGTTATATTAATGAAGCATAGAAGTTCGAGACAGTTTAAGATGTAAAATAATAGTTAAAAAATGAGGAAAGTAAAAGCTGTGAAACAGAATATCATGTCAATGAAGACTGTAAATAAAAGCTAGCTGAACTAGAATAATGTGATATGAGTCCAGTGGTACAATATATATCAAGTATGATTCCAATTAATGATTCAAGTAGGGAGATTCTTTAATGGTTCTTGTGATGATTCCAGTAAGATTCTTGTGGTGATTCTAGTAAAGATTCTTGACAATACTCACAGTGTGTTTTAAAATACTGAGATCGACATGTAAACGGCTAGGGGTAATCCAGCACATCACACACTGGCCAAGTGTGGGATGGCTATCATTCTTGTATAATTTACAGGAAGGTGGTTCGAGTATTTAGGAATGTTTACATGTCTACTCAAGTATTTCCCCGCCCGACAAATATGAGTGAATCCATAATACGACACATAAATCGAGAATAAATCTAGCCATAACATGAAGGTGCTTGTAGGTGATTCTTGTAGTGGTTCTTGTAATAGAGGCTAGACAAGTAAGTATGTGTGTCGTATACATGAATTCCAAAAATATCAATCCGTGTTTGTAACCGAGAATCAAATAGAACTGACTAAAACTGAAATATAGAAATTGACAAGTAAATGAAAGAACTATCAAAGAATGTACTTGCCTGGTATTTCGAATGCCTGATGAGAATATGAGTCCAAACTGGAGTCACAAAGTCCTATTTAGAACAACCATAGGTTACAAAGTGTCTAATATGTGTTGGCCCATTCCATGGTCACACCCGATTTTAATAATCGACATAAACTTAAGTCAATACACAAAATATACGAACTGCTGCTAATCATTTCAGTACATATGAAATTAATATCAACAAGCGTCGTACTGCATCATCAAGCATATATATCATCAATTTGAAGATTACTTTCAATGGGATCCAGTTCGAGTCATTTTATAATTTATTATGTATTTTATCTTTATTGAGTCTAGGATTTAAATTGTAAGATCGACTAGGTAATACTGGCTTAGGTTAATCTCAGTCCGCATTTCTAAAAAGCCTACCAATTCCTATTTCATCTTTACCAAATGTTCAAAATTATTTTTGCAATAGAATTTGACAAATATTTTGAAATTCTTCTAGACAGAACTCAAAATCGAGTTCGGCCCGAGTTCGGTCCGAACTCTGCCCGAGTTCGGTCAGTTTGAATTCAAATGTCCGTTGCCTCCAATTCTGTATGCAACGTACATATGTAAAATATTTACATCAGAACTCTGCCAGAACTCTGCCCGAGTTCGGTCCCAGAAAACACCTATAAATAGGAGAGAGTTTTTCATTTCAAATTATTCATTCATTCTTCATCTTCTTTTCTCTATTCAATAAGTATTTTCAATCGATCAAAAGCTTTCAAATCACACCTATACTCCTCTTAGCCAAAAGCCAGTAATATCTACTTCGATCTAGAGTCTTTTGGTGTTCAAGAGTTGTAAAGAGGTTGTTTAAAGTACAGCAATCATCATTGTTGTGGAGCCGGTCGTGCGCTCGTCACTAAGTACGGTATTGTAAAGTTGGTCCTACACTTATCACCAAGCACGGTGTTGTAAGAGACTACAAGCTCTCAATTAGCTTGTGCCTTAGTGGATTAACATCGAGTAAGAGTACTCGAGACTGGATTAGTCCTCTCAGAGGGATACTAGTATACATCGCTGTGTCACTGAGTTTGATCTCTCTGTCTCTTGCTGCATTTATTTACTGTCTCTTATTTACTGCCATAGTTATAACTTTAAATTTTTAAATTGGTGATTATTTTTTGCTGCACACACATACACTCTATTCATCCCCCTCTAGAGGTGCTCAACGGTCATACAATTGGTATCAGAGCAGGTTATATCCTAATATAATAAACCTCAGAGAGTATATATGGCAGCCGTGAAATCAATATTCAACGGTGAAGGACAATCTTTCTTCTTGAAGACTCTTGACTTTGATCTTTGGTCTATAGTGATTGACGGTTATAAGAAACCGGCACCTATAGTGGTTGACGGCCAGCTTGTAGACAAGCCTTATGATAAATATACAGAAGCTGAAAAAGCTAAGGCTAGTCTAGATGCTCGTGCCATCAATGCACTGTTCTGTGCAATTGACAAACGGAGTTCAACAGAGTTTCAACCTGTAAAATGTCTCACGAAATTTGGAAACTTCTTGAGGTAACTTATGAAGGTACTTCCCAAGTGAAGGAATCCAAAATTAGTAGACTAACACAGGAGTATGAATCTTTCAAGATGAAACTCGGTGAGTCAATTACACAGATGTTCACACGTTTCTTTGATATTACTAATCCTTTGCAATCTCTTGGTAAGGATTACAGCAATCATGAGAAGATGAGAAAAGTGCTGCGGGCTCTAACCAAGAACTAAAACCCGAAGGCAACAACAATCATTGAAGGAAATGATCTCACCACCATGTCGCTGGAAACACTGATGGGCAAGCTCATGACCCATGAGCTTGATCTGCAAGAATTTGAAAAAGCAACTCCAAAAGAAAAATCTATTGCCTTCAAAGCTCAAGACAGAAAATCAACATGCAATGATTCTGATGAAGAATCATCAAGTGGTGATGAACTAGCCCTACTAGTGAAGAACTTCAGAAAATTTCTAAAGTTTGAGAAATCAAACAGAAGGAAGAGAGATATCCAAGAAAGCAATGAAGATGAAACCATATGCTTTGGATGCAAGAAGTCAGGACACATGAAGAAGGACTGCCCAACTTCCAAGAAAAGCAGTCCATATGACAGATCAAGATCAAGCAAAAAAGCAACCAGTCGAAAGTATGCTAACATAAGCATCTGGCATGAAAGTGATGCTAGTGATACAGAGGATGAAGACAGACCCTGCAGAAATGCCAATATCTGTCTTATGGCATTTGATAAGGTATCCTCAAACCCTCTATACGATGATTTTACTTTCGATGAATTAGAAAATGCCTTTAGCGAATTACTTGAAGATCACAGAGCTGTACTTGACAAGTATAAGCAATCTCAAAAAGAGATTAAGGCATACACAACCGAGATAGCTAGACTGTCCAATCTTATTGAAGATATTAAAGAGACGTCTACTACCGGTAACACGGAAGAAATAGTCAAACTCAAGGTAGACTATCATGAGGCTATCCTCAAGATTGAAAAGAAAGAAAGAGACTATGTCAAGATACAAGAGTTATATGACATAGAGAAGAAGAAGCACTTAGTCACAGAACAAAGACTCTCAGATATGACTGCTAGATATGAAGAGTCTGTTACGATTTCTAAAAAATTAGAAATTAAGTCAGGCAAACAGGCAATACCTGTGACACAGTCTAAGTTTAGTCCTAATGCTAAGCATACACCTAAGAGGACTAAAAATTAGAAAGCACGGAAGAAACACGACTATCACCATGCTTTCACTTATAGGTTTTCCAAGAAACCAAACAAGCATGTCAATACAGTTTCAAACACTACTGGTTCTAGACTAACTTTCATATATTGTGGTACACATAGACACATATCACAGTATTGCTTAGCAAGGAAACTTGTTGACAATCATACTTTATTCTGGAGACCTAAAACTAATCAATATGGACCCTTCAGTAAATGGGTACCAAAGGATTCATCTACTTGTTTTATAGGTAGACCCTTAACCCTCTCATGCTAAAAGCAAATGGATCTTCGATAGCGGATGTTCGCGACACATAACTAGTGATGCATCTTTGTTCGCCACGCTATCGATGAAGAAAGAAGGATACGTCTCCTTCGAAAATAATTTGAGAGGTGATATTAATGGTAATGGCACTGTCGGTATTTCTCCTTATCCAGTAATAAAGGATGTTTGTCTAGTAACAAAATTAAAACATAACCTACTGAGCATAAGTCATTTGGCTGATAATGGTTATGGTATCAATTTTGTGAAAGATAAATATACCATATATGATATGTCATCTGGTGATCCCGTATACAAAGGGATTAGAGAAGACAACATTTATGTTTTCTTTTTGGAGAGTACTAATAATATAGGAAGATGCCTAGTAGCTAATCTAGATGAAAGCTGGCTATGGCTTATGAGACTAGGGCATGCAAATATGGATACTATCTCACGACTAAGACTAAGAAGTTGGTAAAAGGACTCCCCGAGATTCCATTCAAGAGAGATATGGTATGTGCTGACTGTTAAAAGAACAAAGCACATTGGTCTACATTTAAATCCATCAACACTGTAAGTACTTCTAGACCTTTGTAGTTGATACATATGGATTTATTTGATCCTAGTAGAGTCGCTAGTCTTGGCGGTAAGCTCTACGCTTTTGTAATTGTTGATGATTTCTCTCGCTTTACTTGGGTTTACTTTTTATCAAACAAAAGTGATGCTATTTTGGAATTTTAGATATTTTGCAAAAAGGTACAAAACAAAAAAGGCTTCATGATTACTCGTATCCGAAGTGATCATGGTGGCGAATTCGTAAATTCTGACTTCAAAAAGTTTTGTGATGATAGTGGATATTACCATAAATTTTTTTGTCCTAGAACTCCCCAACAGAATGGTGTTGTGAAGCAGAAGAATCGTACTCTAAGCGAAATGGCTAGAGTCATGCTGAATCAGCATAATCTTCCTAAGTATTTTTGGGCAGAAGCTGTTAGCACAGCCTGTCATATTTTAAATAGGGTGTTAATTTGACCTATCTCAAAGAAAACACCATATGAACTTTGGTTTGGAAGGATTTCAAACATTTCTTACTTTAAAGTTTTTGGATGTCGCTGTTTTATCCTAAACACCAAAGATAACTTGGGAAAGTTCGACTCTAAAGCAGATGAAGGAATATTTCTCGGATATGCTGCTAAGAGTAAGGGATATAAAATTTTTAATAAAAGATTTATGATTGTTGAAGAATCAATTAACGTTACTTTTGATGAGCTCAATAGTCACAGATCTAGCGACAGTGATGATGAAGATATACAAACGAAAACTGAAAAGAGTCCTGTGGAAGATCTGACTCAAAAATTTGATTAATTAAAATTCTTACCAGATCATCCAGAGACACTCATTATAGGTGATGTATCAAAAGGTGTAAGTATACGCTCCTCTCTTAGGGATTCTGAAATAACAGCAACTATAGCTTTTATTTCTCAAATAGAACCTAAGAATATAGATGATGCCTTTTCTAATGAGTTTTGGATTGATGCCATGCAAGAGGAACTAAATCAATTTGAGAGAAACCAAGTTTAGGAACTTGTTCTTAAACCTATTGGTCAATCAATAATTGGTACCAAATGGGTGTTCCGAAATAAACTTAGTGAAGATGGACAAGTTCTACGCAACAAAGCACGTCTAGTGGCACAAGGTTATAATCAAGAAGAAGGTATTGATTATGATGAGACATATGCTCCGGTTGCTAGACTAGAAGCCATTCGTATGTTTTGTGCATTTGCATGTTTTAATAATTTTAAATTATTTTAAATGGACGTAAAAAGTGCATTTTTGAACGGATTTTTAAAAGAGGAAGTTTTTGTGAAACAACCCCCTGGTTTTGAAGATTTTCAAAAACCTGATCACGTCTTCAAGCTTAATAAAGCACTCTATGGACTCAAACAGGCACCTCGTGCTTGGTATAAACGCCTAAGTGCCTTTTTACTTGATAATGGTTTTTCAAAAGGAAGAGTTGATACAACTTTGTTTATCAAATCTTTAAATGATGATATTCTCCTTGTGCAAATATATGTAGATGACATTATATTCGGTTCTACTAATGAAAAACTGTGTCAAGATTTTGCTAAGTGTATGCAGAGTGAATTTGAGATGAGTATGATGGGAGAGCTAAACTTCTTCCTAGGACTTCAGTCAAACAACACTCAAAGGGAACATTCATCAACCAAGCCAAGTATACGAAGGACATACTGAAAAAGTACGACTTCGATAATGTAAAGCCAATCGGAACTCCAATGGCTATATCCACAAACCTTGATTCTGATGAAAGTGGCAAACCTGTCGACTAGCGTAAGTATCAAGGTATGATTGGTAGCTTATTATATTTAACTGCTAGTCTCCCTGATATTATGTTTAGTGTTTGCATCTGTGCACGATACCAGGCAAATCCTAAGGAATCACACCTAAGTGCTTTTAAGCGTATCTTTCTGTAAACCCCAATATTTTCTAATTATTTTAGTGCTTTAAAAATTTCTTTTGTTATATTATTTAGAATTAAAGAGGTAGTGGATATATAAGCAGGTAATATTCAATATATATATAATATATATGATTGTGTGCTTGATATTTTAAAATACAACTATATATAGCCTACCTTTGTTACAAAATATTTTTAGTACTTAATTACGAATTATAGAATTTTTTCTTGCGAATATATACATACATACATATATATATATATATATATATATATATATATATATATATATATATATATATAGTTATTGTAAAAAAAAGTAAAAAAAGAAAAAGAAGCATTTAGGGTGGTGGGTCGAACCCCCCACCATCAGCAGCAGCATAGCCGCGGTTGGGCCCGACCCCCCTAAAACCATAACTCACCAGCAGCTAAGACCCGAGCCCTGCATTACTAGTAGTATTTGGAGATAGCAGTGGCAGCAGTATTTATACTGCTCCGCAACAACCGAAACCCTAACCCCCCATAACTCATCTTCCTCTTGAAGCCCCTCGACCTCGAACCCCCGGCGAACCACCCCGACGCCCTGAGAGCCGCCGCCGTCAACTGGACGATCGCCGGAGAGGCTCGACAAATCGACCGCCGCCCCGCTTGGTGTTCGCGCGCGCGCAAGGTACTGTTTTCAACCCAGTATTTCTTCCTCCATGCTTAGCTAACTCTCGCACCGTAACTTCCTAGGGGTAACCAATATAACCATCTAGGAGTCCCTTCAATTAGATTAGAGAGTACTCGACTAGATTTCTTAGGAGATTGATTTAAATTTCCCGAGAAAACTCGCAGAAAAATAGTATAGAAGGCAGTCCCAAACCCATATTTGGAAGCCAAAATCTTGGCGATTCTTCGACAGTTTGGTAAAACTAATTGAACCAACCTCTAGACAACTTATACACCTTTTAGACGCTGTTTGCAGAGTTTAAATTCGTCTATTAGACATCAAAAAATACCGATTTAAAAATCAAGAAAAACTTACAATTCTGTTTTTAAAACTTAATGAATAATTTCCGATACGGCACGTGTCCCGAAAAACCGGACGACGTGGTCGAGCGCTATATGCATCGAAAGGCACGTATGGACGTTGTCGACGTGTGGGAACCGACGGAACTCAGTTTCGTCGTGTATGCGCGACAAAATCAGTCTGTATCCGTCAAGATACCCCGTATCGGCACTTTGCAAACTTGGCCATAACTTTGTACACGTTTGTCAAATTGAGACGAGACTTGTGCCAACAGGTCCAAATCAAAATTTTGGTCCTGCATGCCAAGTTTGGTCCGATTCTGAGAAGGTTGATTGGAACCCCTAAATTGGCAGGCCAGCGACCCAATTCAACAGGCGATTTTGTGCCCGGCTCATTGGAATCCAAAACTGGACATACCGTTGGGTTCCTCTCCTCAAACTGAATCCGTAAATACGTAGTTTAACGACTTTAGAGACTATAGAATTGGCACGCATTTCGGTGCAAAGCGGATCCAACGGCGGATATCGTTTTGACCCAAAATTATGATTTTGTCCCTGTTCCAGAATTAGACTTTTGGACAGGCATTTCCTAGGTATATCTTTTACACCGAGTGCATTTTTGATGTTTGTTTCAGCATCCAGAGGTGTTTGGAGATTGTAACGTTTTTTGGCTGATATTGTGATTTTCTGGACTTGCCATTTTGTACCATCAGGCAAGATACCTTGCCACCTTACTCTGTGATTATTATATTCTTATTTTCAGTTGTTATTTTCTACATTCCTTATTTCTTAATATTATAAAACTGTGCGTCCAAGTCACACTTGGGTGCAAGCAACTCCACCAATCGTCTTTCTCGCTTTTATTTATTTTCTTGCATTGACTTAGTCTAGTGACCACCCATTGATGATGAGGTATTGGTATATCTCATACAGCCTTGACACTTGCTTTACCACGTGTTGTGAGTCACATGTAGGACACGTACCCGCGTAGTCGGCTGGCCACCGATACGTATCGAGCGTACGACGGATAGGAGTAACTGCCAATAGAATTGCATGTTAGAAGACTTGGCGGTTACTAGAGGTTCTTATCAGTCATGGAGATGATGATACTAGGCATTGGGTGGGGTGAACAATACCTGACGTATGGGCTTCTTTTCACTTCCCTGATTACCTGTGCGCTCCTCCGGAGACGCAGGCTCCAGGCGCCCTCTGACGTTTCGCAGAGCGTTATGGACGTAGCCCTTGCACATGGTGCCCTCTGACGCTTCTAGAGCGTTATGGACGTAGGCCCCTGGTGCCCTTTACGGGAACTATGCCGATCCCATTTACAGCCAGGGTCATGCGTCGAAGGATTGTATCTCAACTGCATACTCACAGTAGAATGGTCAGGAACCCGATTGTATGCATACCTTTTTCTCTTATTATATTATCACAGTTTATATGGTATGGTATTTTCTTGTATCTTGCTACGTCCCTCTGAGGACCTGGTTATCTCTCCAGGGTTAGACGATCTTCCACAGGAGTACGGAGCAGCGTTGGAGCTATCCTACATAGATGACGAGGCAGTTCTTACTGATTTCTAGTCTATCCTTTATTTGAGACATTTGTGGACATTATTTTTATATCTCTTTTCTTTCTATTTTGCGGAGGTTGGACTCCGATCTTGTGAGACTGTTTTCTATAGCTGTTTGGAGTGAGCATGTTCACCCGGCTATCTTTTGATACTCTTATTTGTTTATTTATTTGGACTCTATTATCTTCTGTGTTGAGCTGTGATGAGATTAGATTATGTTATTCTGGCCTGTGATTATTTTATTTATAGCTTATGTACATATATGAGAATTCCATATATTGGAGTATTCTTCGTATATGTGCAGCTGGCATGTTCACGTACTTGGTCCTACGTATTTTGGGACTGGGGTGCTACATGTTTTTGTGGTGGCCCATGCAGGTCAATGTTAATATTATTGGGTTACATGACTGTGCCCAACAAGCCTGGATATAGAAATAAGAATATCTCCTCCAGAACTACTACCTCTTGACTTCCAATCTTTTCGAAACTTCTTTGATTCTTTAATTTACCTCATGTCTAATCTTTCCTAACATCAACTTATCTTCCTCGTGCCAACAGTATGCATTTAAGAAGCGGACGCACATCTGTCTTGGGCCTCACATCTGGTGAAGAGGCTACTCCGGAGGGACAGAATCCTCTCATGACTCTAGCGACACCATACCAGCCAGGACAGTCGCAGCCTACTACGACACCGACGACGGAGTACCCGGAGAACGCAGCACCCCCAGGCAGCCAGGCTGGGCAGACTACTACCATGCCACCAGAAGGGAATGTACCACTGCCACCACCACCACCATTCCCTCAGCAGTTTCCCCCACAGTCGGGAACTTAGATGCCTTCACTACCGACTGATGGGAGCCCTACTTCTCAGTTTATGTACTCATGATGCAGGCTCAGTGGCAGCAGACTGAGCTGATAAGACAGACAATGATGACAGCATTGGCTAGACCTCCACCACCATCTCCAGTACCAGCACCAGTACCGGCTCTGCATCCTTATGAAGGCTCTATCAAGAATTTCACAGATATGAACCCCAAGGCCTTTAGAGGAACGGAGAAGCCATTAGAGGTGTCACAGTGGCTTATTAGTACCGAGAAGCTACTGAAGGCATCCCTGTTGCCAGCTCGAGATTGGATGACAGCAGTGGACCTACTGTTAGAAGACAATGCTCACCACTGGTGGAAGGCGGAAGAGAGACGATTAGGCACTGGGATCACCTGGAAGCAGTTCTATGATGCATTTTATGAGAGGTTTTTCCCTATTCATGTTCGAGATGGTCTCTATGACCAGTTCCTTCATATGAAGCAAGGGAATATGACAGTTGATGAGTATGACTCGGAGTTCAATCGCCTGAGTCGATTTGGTGCGGGATTGATTCCGACAGAGTTAGAGAAGGCAAGAAAATTTCACCAGGGGCTTGCACCAGAGCTCAAGTCTTATATGACTACCCTGTCTCGAGTCTCCCATTTAGATGTCTTGGAAGAAGCTCGTGCTCAGGAGATTCTTCGCAAAGAGCAGCAGCAGACCTCGAGACGTCAAACACCAGCAGTTACACCAGTCCGAGCTACTCAGAGTGGACCTATTAGGAGGGCCACATGACAGTTCCAGCAGAGGCCCTCACCTTACCAGAAGCCCGTTTGCCATTACTATGGAAAGCAAGGACATCTCCAGAATGACTACAGGACTCGTCTTGGATTGTGCTTGAGATGTGGATCCAATCAGCACATGCTCAAGGACTGTCCGGAGCAACAGGCGATAGTACATGCTCGGTAGAACCCGAAGACTATAGCTCCAGCTCTTCCAGTACCACGGCCCGTAGCAGGAGCACCTCGTCCACCATTGCCTCCCCAAGGCGTACAGTACAACAAGGCCAGAGGTTATAGCAGGTATGGTTTTAGTTGCATCTTTTTCGGCTACTACTGTAGATCCTAAAAATCAAGTTGCATTTATCAAATAAATAGAGGAAATTAAATTGTGCACTCTTCAAATGGACTGCACAGGAGGCAGATTGCGCTATAATTCAAACGCGCAAGCTGAACTGCGCTACCATCCAAGCGCGCTATGTTGACGTGGCAATGCCATCATTACCTGATAAAAATCTGATCTTCTGACAGCTGACAGCCCGATAAACGAGGAGTCCTTTCGTTTCTTGTGCAGCACAGCGCTCGAGGACAGCTGTACAGCCAGTACAGTATGACAGCTCAACTTCAGCGCAGTTGGACCAAGCCCGAGTCTCAGCGCAGTCTGATGCTAGCGCTTCTCAAGTGGCGCAATCCATCAAGATAGCTAAAATTTATTACGTGGCTTATATGCCATCAATTGCTCGCCACGTGGCAATCGCCTGTACACGACCATGCGTATTTCAATCAAACAATGCCACGCGTCTAAACAGTTGGTCCACGATCGAGTAACTGCCAGCACAGTTCGCTGTTTGCGCAGTCTGTTGCTAGCGTAGTTCAGCATGCGCAACCCAGAATAACTACAAATTAGTTATTTCTAGAACTCTATAAATAGAGTTTTAAGTCCTTCATTAAGGGGATCAGATCATTATTATCATCATAGATCAGGAGTTCTTGTCTTCAAAGTTCACATCGTCCAAGGGATAAAGTGATCGTCTTCAGATCAGATTCCTATAGTTGTACTTTCCCAGAATTCAATTGTAATCTTCTTATAAAGTTTATGAAATAAAGGACTTTTGTTTTTGCAAACAAAATGGCGACACTGCTGGAGACGACTTTCTCCTCTGACGAGGAAGTGACAACTCAATGTGATGTTACATCTATCGGAAAGACGCAGAAGACGCTAGTTGTAATGGTCAACCAGACTGCCTACGAGGTAATGGTCAACTCTGGGGCTACTCGTCGCACTGCAACCTCTGCCAAGAGCAAAGTTCGTTCAGTGTGGACTCCAAAGTCCTCTACGCAGTCTTCTGCATAATTATCTGACATGCTATCTTTGCTGCCAAGGAACCAGTAGCAACTGTTGCCCTTGCGCAACACACTGCTCTTTCTGCCACAGCACAACCCACTTCCTATGCTACTCTGGCAAAGTGCAAGACTCCTCTCCTTCTGGCGCAGTTGGCGACCTCCTTCCCTCCTGCACAATCCACTATTCCTGCAACCAGAGTGCAACTTAAACATTCTGAAGCCAGGACTCCTGCTGTGCAAACTACAGTTTCTGTGGCCAAAAGGCCATCTGTCAAAGCTTCCCAAGCGCAATCAGCCAATGCGCCTATTGCCAATTCAACCTCTGCGTAAGCTGTTCTAGTGCAGTCTAATAGGGATAGTCCTTTGGCTAATCTCCCTTCTTCTTACAGCAAGGGGAAAAACTATGCTCCTCTTCCCAAGCATCCTGTTGCTCCAGCATAATCCACTGGGGGTAGTCTGTTGACTGTTCTTTCTCCTCCTCAGAACAAAGGAAAAGACCCGTTGGTCTTTTTTCGAACTTCCTCGTTCCACGACTTGGAAGACAACAGAGGAAAATGCTTTTTAGCCAACCCTTCTTCACAAAACAAGGGAAAAGGTCCTTTGGTCTTTTCTCAGTCTTCTCCGGTTTTTAACGTAGAAGATCCATCTGAACGTGCCTCGGCGCCAATCAGTACAAGAACTCTTTCAAACAAGAGCTCTTCTCTCCCTGCTAAAGGGAAATATACTGATCAAAGAGGTATTATGCCTACTCCGGTAGCAGAACTCCAAGATCTCCCAACTATCAGGATATCTCGCTCAAAACAGGGAAAATTACTGGTGTCTCAGACAGAAACCCCTGGGGGTGAATTTGCTGATCTATGGACTTATCTCAATAGACCAACTTCTATGAAACGCAAGCAACCAATGCCGAAGATCAACCTACATCAGAGACGAATTTCCAGGATGAAAAATCCTGACACCTATGCTAATGAAATGAGTACTTCTCTATATACTCACGGGACAAAACATCTGAAGAAACGAAACCATGTTCCGAATGTGGTCAAAGAACATATCCCTCAGACTTCTTTTCGTTCCGTCATTATTTCTGACCTCCGATAGCACCTCAAGCAAAAACGGGACTACATCTCAACACCTCCAGTTCAACCACTTGAACACCATTGTAATCACAAGGTTGTCATTAAGTGCTGTTGCCAGACAACAAAACGATTTGTTTTCGATCGTCTAAATTTTGCAACTCCTGAACCAATGTCAGAAGATGAAGATAAAGTGTTGTATGCTTCTATCTACATTGCTTCTCAAGACACTGGGGGTAGAAAGTGCTCCAAACACGGCAAGCCTCGCAGGCCCAGCCAGCGGTACTTAGATTTACTCCAAGAATCTTCTGAAGGAGTATTTCAACACACCCGATCCCCAAGTTGAGACACAATAGGGCATGGGAATCTTCTCTAAGATCCTTCTAGTCATCTCCTTATTTCTTATTCAGGAGATGATTCTTTCTCTGATTATGATGCATACAGCGAAAGTTCTGAACAGACAATATCTTCTACTGTACCTAGAGAAGTGAAAGCTTATGTTGTCACTGAAGACCCAGATGCTTCTAGTTCAGCAAATCAAGAACAACGAATAGCTGTACTGGAAGACAAGCTGAAGACTATGGCTGAAATGGTCGCAAGTATGTATTCTATTATTGTAGCCCAACATACAGTACCACCGACCGCACCTGCTGTAAATCCTGAGATTATAGCATCATCGGTGCCTGTCAATACAGGTCTGGGGGTAGTATCTCCTCAAATACCCCCAATACAAATTCAACCCACACCTAGTCAGTCAGGAGCTGGGGGTAGCACTTATCATGCTGTTCCTCCTCCTAACACTCAGCCTGCTCCTTCTTCATCATTGGAGGATGCTAATGAAGCTGTCAAACTCTTGCGCACTCAATTTGAGACTTTTAAAGAGAAGGACAATTTACAAAGATTGGGGATCAAACAACCCTATCCGGTTGAATGGAAGGAAGTCCCATTTCCTCCAAAGTACAAAATTCCCACAATTTTACTGTTTGACGATATCACTTCTCCAAGTCAATTCATTAACCACTTTGAGGTAATGACTGTTCAACTTCAGCCAAATGACGCTCTTCTTAACAGGGTGTTCGTTGACTGTTTAGTCGGTGTAGCATACAATTGGTACAGGAGCTTACCTGATGGTTGTATCACCTCTTTCTCGGGTTTGGAACAAATCTTCTTAGAGCGATTCTACGAGGGAATCAACGATATGACCATGTCGGCCCTCAACAAGATCAAACAAAGACATAATGAAACCGCTGAGAGTTTCATTGAAAGATTTTGCTGAGAAGCATTAAAGATGCCTCCTGGAACTCCGGCCGCTGTCACGATAGATACCTGCAAGGCAAATCTTTTGCCTATCATCAGCATGTGGACGGGGTCAACTCAATTTCAAGACTGGCCATCATTCATTGTCAATGCTAAAGCATCCGAAGTTAGCGCTGACAAATTCAAGCAGTTGGGGGACACATGTCTAACCCCGACCGGGATGAACACCCGACAGCTAGTAGCGGTAATCGCCAGAACAACCACAAGGGTAAAGAAACTTTGAACATCAATCTAAAGAACAAAGAATCTCTGGTTGTCAACGTAGCTCCACCTACGTCTGCTTCTACTCCTTCTGCCCCTCCACCAAGGGAAACTCGTCCGAAAGTAGAATACTCCTTTGACGAGAATGACACCGTGAGCATCTTCGATTGCTTGATCAAAAGCAATAAGCTCCAACTTCCAGACCTGAAGAAGCCTGACGAGGTCGGTAAGACTGATCATCCCAAATATTATGATTATCACAGGTTCATTGGGCATCCCACTCGAGCATGTTATATGCTCAAAGACAAGATTCAAGAGTTAGTCAATGCTGGTGTTGTCACTCTTCAACAAGATGAGAAGACTGTTACCGCGAATATAGTCTCAGTACAGTTCAGTAACTTTCCTCCACAGATGGTACAGCATGGTGTCATCCCTATTCCCAAGGCCACCCTTGAGATCGAGAATCTCCCTCCTCCACGGAGTGAAGGTCTCGTTCCCCTCTCTCTTGATAACGACAAGATTATGTGGATCCACTCGGACCTTGTTGCAGACTTCAAGGCTCCTTCTAAGCAAAAAGATCGCCCCAAGGGCAGAACAAAGATCTGCAATATGGTGTCTTTTGACCCCATAGTTGAAGAAGAAATCCTGCTGGGTACCAGGTCAGGGAAAGCCTATCTGTGGGAATTTCCTGAAACTCAAGAAAAACCTGCTTCTTCTTCTGAGTCCGCTCCTGTGCAACCTGCTTCTACTGAGGGCATCCCTGCTGTGTCTTCACCAGTTTTAGAACCCATTCCCCCTAAGCCGACAGCAGCCGACAAAGGCAAACAACAAGTCCGCTTTGACAAGCCTTTGAAGAAGTCATCCCCTTCTGGACTTGAGAAACCATACAATTTTGATATTTTGGCTCAATTAGCTAATACACCGGCTAGATTGTCGATCTTTGAGCTCTTGCGCCTCTCCAAAGAGACTCGAGAAACTCTGAGTGAAGCTCTCATGCAGGCGGAAACCTGTTTAACTTTTCTAAAGAAGTGTCACTACCACTTTTCTAGCTTGAGGGTATTTTGGTCATTTTTCAAATTTTGGAAATTATTTGGAATTATTATTTATTATTTAGATTTATTAGAATTAATGTGATTTTTAGTGATTTTTAGTATAATTGATTTTGGTCCTATAGTTGACTTTGACTAGTGTTGACTAGGAGACTAACCTAGAGGCTAACCTAGGTCATGGCTACTTGGTTAGGTTATGTAACCCTAGCTTGACCTAAGTTAGTGGCTTTTAATTTATTAGAATTTATTAGGAGGAATTAGGAATTTATTTGATTAAGGAATGGCTTGTGATTTCACAAGTCATTATATGACTTAAAGCCTTAAAAGCCCATAGGCCCACACCATGAACCAAACCCTAACCCTAATCAGCCCATGGCTGGTCATATTGATCCCTTCCTCCTATTTAATCCCCTCCTAGAAATTAGGACTAGCCTCCATTGGGATTATTGCAAGTTTGGAAAGAGGTGAGTCCCCATCTTCCTTAAATCATAGAAATTCCTATTTAGCTCCTTTTCCACCCAAATCAATTGCAATAGGACCTAAATTTACTGTTCTTGCTATTGGTATTGAGTATTTTCAGAAAGAAAACAATTTGGGGAAGTTTTGGTGGATTGAGGAACCACTTCCATTTGAGGCTTTTGAGCCTTTGCTCATCAATAGGTATATTTCAATCCCCTCCATGAAATTATTCTTTATTTGCATTACTAGGATGCCCTAGCCCTAACCTAACAGTAGGATTAGCTAACCCTAGAATTTGAGTCCATTACGTGTCCGTATCGGACACGTATCAACATGTATAGGAATGTGTTCGACGAAATGCCCTAAAGGATATTTCGGTTGAGTTTTAGAAATGTGTTTGAATAGAAAATTAGGATTTGATCTCGCTTGTGTGATTCTTGTGTTCTGAACATGTTTTTGTGTTGTGTCGTGTCAAATTTTGGACACGTACACGCTGTGCCCATACACGCGCGCGGGCAGGTGGCTTATCCTGCTGCTCGGGTGCATTTGCTCAGTGCACACGGCATTTTGGCCCACGAAATTTGACACACATATCGTGTCCACGACTGACACGGGGTCCCCCAAGTGGCACGACCCCTCGTGTCGTGTTGGACACGCATTTGCACGTGTACGAGTGTGTACTGTGCGTGCACAGTGTGTACCAGTGTGTGGAGTTTGGTTTTCTGTTTTAATTCGATTTTTAATACTTTTAATTATGTTTTAACTTACTAATTAGATCCTAAATGTGTTGTTAATCTCTGTTACATTAGGTTACATATTAATTTAGGTTTTAATGAGGAACTTGTTTCGAATGGGGGTTTGAACTACATGTCTGATACCCGATTCTGATACTGGGTTCTTAGAACTCCTTTAACTGTTAAATCCTATTTTTTTCATGATGTTTCTCACTATTAAAATTCCCCCACATGTTATAGTTCATGTTTAGTTCATATTTGCATTTGAAATGGGCTTTTGGATTCGTAAATTGAAATTGGGCATGTGGGATTCAGTGCACATGGGTTTGCTGAAAACTGGAAACTAATATGAGTTATGTGTTTACATTTAACTGTCATTAACCTGAGATTTCCAAATTTTTCCCATTGTTAACTTAGCACTGTTGACTTTTTTGAATATGGAATTTGGCATGTGTAGTAGTTTATTCGAATTGTTAACTGATACTGAGATGGGTTTCAGTTCTTCATGAACTAATTTCCTTTCATTTTCGAATATAAACCTGAGAATGGATTTTGGCACTGGTGTTGTATTGAATTTGGGGTATAGTTTGAGAATGAGATTTTGATTTCCATTTTCCTTCCTTTAGCATTCACTGATGTTTCCTGTCACTGTATTTAAAACCTGAAATTGATTGAATGGGTTAATATTCACATTCGAATTAGTTGTTTTAGAATGGTATTTGAAATTAGAGAAAGTGATTCCCTGTTTCCAGATTTCTGTAAACTGGGAATGGGGGGAAAGTTATGCAATACCTGGGAATGAATGTTCATTCACTGAATAGGATTTATGTACACTGATTTGTATTCACTAATTATTTCCAGATTTCATTTTGCAATCATTCACTATTTTCTCACATTGTTCACTGATTTTTCCCTCATGACACTCACTGTTGTTCCAGGATACCTCTAGCTTATCACACAATGCATTTCACTGTTTCTCTACTGTTCTTGCTCACTATTTTACTATTTTGTCTAACACTCACATGTCATTTCCTATACACCCTCACACCCACTGTTTCCTACATGATACACACACAAGTGTCTCATGTCTCCCACTCACTGGACACCTCACTGAACACAGGTTTATCACTCACTCTTAACTGTCACACTGCTTCTTCACTTTTCCTCACTGTTTTGCCTCACTTCACTGTCACACACATACAAGTCACCCACACACACATGTACACTCACAATCTGGTAATCTAATACCCTCACACCCTCAAGACTCACACACACACCCATGGACATCATCATGTGTTCCCCTCTCTCTTTACATATGTATATATATATATATATATATATAAATTGAGATATATATAAGTTTCCTATATATATGAGTGTGTGTGCTTTTATATAAATATTAGATATATATATATGTATGTGATATATATATATAGGTAGCCTACATGTTAGGTATAATCCTATATTAGATTGTATAATATATTAATGTGTGTATTATAGTTAGGCTTATAGTTTGACTTGTGTATATGGGTTGTGGGTTGGCTTATGGCATGGTATGCCTAGTATGGACTCTAGAATAAACTGTTAGCCTTGATAGGACCTAGAATGGCTTGTTTGACCTAGTGAGACTTGGTTAGACCTAGTTGACCATAGTTTGACTTAGGTTTGACTTTAGGGTTGACCAGAGTTGACCAAGAGTTGACTTTGGTCTAGATTGACCTAGATTCATGTAGAATGTATTGATTTGCATCTTATTATCATTGTAGACTCATAGTGACTTGTACTGTTCTATAGGAGACAGACACCACTCCTCGGACAGTATATTGCTTTCAGATTCTTCGGATACAGGTGAGTATATTCTCTGATCATTTCATATCCTGTATTAGGAGTATATTTCCTGCTTTAGATTACTTTACATGATGCTGACACGTTAGAAACACAGATTAGTACTATATGGATTTTGTTGTGCGATATTATCCCCTTAGCGGATACATCGGGTATTCGTGTTCGTGTACTTTATCGTGAACATCGTGTACTCCTTGTATTTGTGACATTCGTGTACGAAACGTGTGAAATCGTGTATAATCATGTATTCACATGACCTTCGTGTACAATAACATAACTTAACTAGATCCTTGTGTATTGATTGGGGCAGGGGAGTAGAAGTGGTTATGTATTCAATCCAGTAGATTACTCGTGTACAACCTCTGTAGATTACTCGTGTATAACATCGTACCGTCTACATAACCATCTTGTGCTCTGACTCACTAGCACTGTTAGTTCTCTATATACTGTAGCTATTTATTTACAGTCTCTCTCTTTTTATCATATATTTTTTTTAGTTTCTTGTATCTTACTCTATAGCATGATTATATATCCTGACCTGCTATGATTTGATGAGATGTACTGTGCTCGCTCCTGTCCTGACTGGACCTGTTAAAAATTTTACAGAGGACGAGGCTGAGGCGTTCTGCTCTACCTACTACGGTGCTACATTAGATCAGTGCCTGGACTTGGACCAGTAGCAGGATCCACTAGCAGTAGATGACACTCCCTTAGATTAGGATTGTCTTTACTTTACTTGGATTACTGTATATAGATTCTGAGATTTGGGACATATATTTATTTATAGACACTTAGAATTCTGGATTGTATCTCTGTGATGTTTCTTTCTGGATATTATCATCTTTTATCATTCTATCTTATCATGTTCTACCTTAGATGTGATTGAGATATATTCTGTTATGTCACCCCCATTCGGGGAGTATAACTGTTTATTACCTTTAACTGTTAGATGTTGTGACCTAGGACATCGTTCTACCGCCGACACTGCGGCGTAGGCCGGACGTACCACGTCTCGTGCCCTTACTCTAGGGTGCGGGTCGTGACAAGAAGCCAGAATCAGAGCCTGTCTCTTGCCTCTACTGTCACAGTGTGTTCGAGTTAATTCCAAACATTACCTTCACACAGGATGATATGCTGATGGAAGACAATAGGCATGACCGTCCTCTATACTATACAGGATACATCGACACGATGAAGGTCGATCGTATTCTGATAGATCCCGGGTCAGCACTCAGCATCATGCCGAAGACAATGCTAGACGTACTAAAAATCCCAGTACATAGTCTTTCTAGCACAATCACTACCATCTTGGGGTTCAACCAGGGAAGAAGTGAGCCTCTGGGCAAGATTCGCCTAAAACTCCAAATAGGCAATCTTTACACAAAGGTGACCTTCTATATCATAGATAACCATGGTTGCTCTTACAATGCTCTTTTGGGAAGACCATTCCTTCATGCACACAACATTGTTCCTTCAATACTCCATCAATGTTTTAAGTACGTTGATGACAATGAAGAGGTTCAAAAAGAGGTGGCGGATCTCTACCCTTTCAAAGGTGTCGAAGCATATTGTAACGATGCTCGCATGTATAAAGATGAGTTCATGAAGGTAGTATTGGCTTTAGATACTGAAGAAGACTAAGAAGCAGTGCCCAATGACACCCTCATCATACCTGTTAAAGGGCGTGTTTCTCATCCTCAGTCTCCAAACCACTGGCTATTCATTTGCCAGTCCGGAAGCAACCAACCGATGGTGGTCAAGATCAAAGGGAGCTCACCTCTTCTGAGCCACTTGTTATCGACCTACGTCATAACAAGGATAAAAGGCAGCTCACTTCTTTTGAGCCACTTGTTATTGATTTATCTCGTAACAAGGATAAAAGGGAGCTCATCTCCTCCGAGCCACTTGTTATTGACCTTCGTCGTAGCAAGCCTCCTCCATGTTATGCTTTTCCCCCTCTTGTAATCAATCTGACCAAGCCTGCTAAGGCTAAAGGTCCTGTTATAAATACAGATGTACAAATCAATGAAAAAGCATCTCCTTTCCAGTATACTGATGTCATTTATCATACTAGATGCTATTTGGATATGCTAGATAGCTTTCAGTCATTTACAATGGAGTTGTACAGTGTCTTCAAACAGAGGTCTTACTCGAATACCCAGATGATTCATACTTTGTTGTCCCCTCTCGAAAGAGAGGTGAGAGTCCAATACTTTTTAGTAAAGGGCCAGAACAAAAATTCAGCTATACGGATGATAGCAAAAATAACGATATGGGACGTCTCCAACTTCGTCGTTATAGTCAACAATCAAAAGACATCATCCGAAAGATGGGTTATGACTTCAAGAATGGCCTCAACTATGGTAAGGGTAGACGAACTCCTATCCGTACGGCCGTTCTGAAAGGAAAATCAGAGATGTAATACAGCAGAACGAAAATAGGTCTCGGATATGCATCACCTCCGGTCTTATCTCCAACAGCCTCCGAGTCTGATAGTGAGGAGCGCTCTAACTCTTCTGATTCCAGATCTTGGGATTCTGATATCAGTATCGGTCAAATTCATCGATTGATCGTATCTTCTAACATGGTCTCCGCTGAACTTCCGGAAGGTTATGACGAAGATATCGAAGAAAATCCCGAAACAGATCCTTGGGCTCAACGAATGGACACCCAATGGGAACTCCGATTTGAACAACGAGAACCTCCTACCGAAGATCAATTGGTCCAAATTGACGTAGGAGAAAACGGGTCACCTCGTCCAATATTCATCAGCAAGAATCTCCCCGAGGCGGATAAGCAAGAATTAATTCTTCTTATTCGAGAATACATTGATGTCTTCGCCTGGAGTTATGAAGACATGCCAGGTTTAGATCCCAAAGTTGCTACTCATAAACTGAATATTTTACCTAATATAAAGCCAGTCAAACAGCAGCAAAGGAGATTCAAGCCAGAAATGATGGACACAATCGATGATGAAGTCAAAAAGCTCATAGCTTGTGGCTTTATTTGAGAAGAACAACATCCGGATTGGATAGCCAACGTTGTCCCAGTCTTAAAAAAAATGGCAAAGTTCGAGTTTGCATCGACTTTCGGGATCTTAATGAAGCCTATCCAAAAGATGAGTTTCCTCTCCCTATCACAGATGTCATGATTGACAACACTTGCGGGTTCGAAAGGATATCCTTCATGAACGGATTCTCTGGATACAATCAGATTCGGATGAATCCTGAAGATGAAAAACACACTTCTTTCCGCACTCCTCGTGGAGTCTACTGCTACACAGTGATGCCATTTGGTCTCAAGAACGCTGGTGCAACTTACCAACGAGCTATGAGTACTATCTTTCAAGATCATCTGCGCAAGACTGTCGAATGCTATGTCGATGATATTGCTGTCAAGAGCCGTCTAAAGGAAGATCACATCCAAGATTTAAGAACTATCTTCAACCTAATACACCAACATCAGCTGAAAATGAATCCCACCAAGTCATTCTTGGGTGTCTCTAGTGGTAAATTTCTTGGCTTCGTCATTACCTCTAAGGGTATACACGTGGATCCCGAGAAGATCAAAGCCATTCAAGAGATGCGTCATCCACGTAACTTAAAAGAGCTACGAGGATTCCAAGGTCGACTTGCGTACATCAGGAGATTCATTTCAAATTTGTCTGGACGCTGCAGACTATTTACCCAGTTAATGGAGAAGGGTGTATCTTTCATTTGGACTGAAGAATGTCGACGAGCATTTGATGATATAAAGCAATATCTCATGAACCCACCAGTCTTGGTGCCACCAATCTCGGGCATACCATTCTTAATGTATGTCCGCACTGTGGACCATTCATTGGGTGCTTTACTTGCCCAGAAGAACAAAGAAGGCCGTGAACAAGCCATCTACTATCTTAGTCGTACTATGATTGGTGCTGAACACCGTTACAGTCCGGTTGAAAAAGAATGCTTAGCTCTTATATTTGCTATTCAAAAGACAAGGTATTACATCATTGGGCAAACTATTCATGTTATATCCCGAGTTAATCCTCTTCGGGTATTAATGAAAAAACCCAGCACACTCAATTCTCTGTTAGCTACATGGGCTATTCTGTTAGCCCAATATGATATGGTATATGTTCCACAAAAGTCTGTTAAAGGTCAAGCACTGGCGGACTTCTTAGCAGCTCATCCTATTCCAGAAACATCTAAACTTTACGATGAAATTCCAGACGAGACATTGGAATCAAATATGATCTTAGAAGAATTTTCTACTTGGCGTCTATTCTTTGATGGTGCATCCAGGATCAGGCCGAATGGTACCATTGTCGCAGGAGTTGGCGTTGTTCTTGTTTCTCCAGACAGGTCAACTATCCAAAGAGCCTATTCCCTCGATGAACCCTGCTCCAACAACGTAGCAGAATACAATGCTCTACTCATTGGCCTTCAATTAGCTAAACAACTAGACGTCGAATATCTTGAAGTCTATGGCGACTCCAAACTGGTTGTTAACCAGGTTAGAGGAACCTATGAAGTTCGTCATCAAGATCTAGTACCTTATCATGAAACGGCAATTAATATGGCTACATCATTTAAAGCCTTTTTTATCGAATATGTCCGCCGAGCTTGCAATATTGAGGCAGATGCTTTGGCCAATCTTGCAGCAGTCTTAGCCATACCTGTCAAAAGACAACAGATAGTGGTTGTCTCTAATTGGGAATTGTTTTACATCGAAAACAATCACAATATTGAGTTCAGTAATTTTACTGAGGCCAATGTTTTCAGTGAAGATTGGAGAGCTCCCTTCATCGACTTCGTGGTCCATGATATACTTTCTGAAGATCCCAAGGAGGCTACGAGTATTCGTCGATGGTCTCTGCGATTCTACTACAATCAGACTACTAAGACTCTCTACCGGCGGACTTATGACAGTCTTCTCTTACGCTGTCTTGCTGGTGATGAAGTAAAGCAAGTATTACGTGAAGCTCATGATGGTGTTTGCGGAGCACATCAACCCAGCCCTAAGCTACAAGATTGTATCCGACGCATGGGTTATTATTGGCCCTCTATGGTATCGGATGCCATCAGATATGCAAGAAAATATCGAGCTTGTCAAATCTATGCAGATTTCATCCATCAACCGTCGGAATTTCTGCATCCAACTGCTGCTTCCTGGCCTTTTGAATCTTGGGGCATGGATATTATAGGTCCTATCAATCCTCCTTCTTCTAAAGGACATCGGTTCATACTAGCTATAACCGATTACTTCTCCAAATGGGCTGAAGCTATACCTCTGGCTGAAGTTAAGACCAGTAGCGTCATCAACTTTGTCAAACACCATGTCATCTATAGATTTAGTGTACCTCGAAGGATCATTCACGACAATGGACCACAGTTCATTAGCCAGAAGTTTACCAGGTTTTGTGACGATCATCGGATTGACAATGTCGCTTCGACAGCTTACAATCCTACTGCTAATGGTTTAGCTGAAGCATTTAACAAGACTATTATCAAACTCCTTAAGAAGTTTGTATCTACTAACAAACGGAATTGGAGTAAAAAACTTGGAGAATGTCTATGGACCTACCGTACTACGATCCGTAACCCTACAGGCTGTACACCTTTTTCTCTTGTGTATGGTTGTGAAGCAGTTCTACCTTTGGAACTTCAGATCCCATCCCTGCGGATTGCCATTACCAACAAGCTCACTACAGAGAACAATGACCTCCTTTGACTTCAAGAATTAGAAGCGCTCGACGAGAAACGGTTATTGGCTCAACAACATATTGAGTTATATCAAGCCTAAATCTCAAAAGCTTTTAATCGTAAAGTTAAGGTCAGAGCTTTTCAGAAAGGAGAACTGGTTCTAACCGTCAGACATCGTATGACCATGACTCATATGAGCAAGGACAAATTCGATGCGAAGTGGAAAAGTCCATATATTGTGAGCAAAGTCTTCTCAAATGGAGCCTATCAACTTACAGGATTGGACGGTCGAGTTGCAATGATGCCTATCAATGGCAAATTCCTTAAAAAGTACTATGTATGAATGTAAAAGGAATTTTTTGTAAATACGACAAAACAGTTCATATATAAAATTTTATTTTATTTCATCATAAATGGTGCTACAAGATATCATGGACGAGAATCATTATCATCCTTCTTGAAGACAGGACGAAGACCACTACCGTCCTTTTCAAAAATGTAATCAGCAAAAGAGCCAAGAATATCCTTGCTCGAACGCACCAGAAATTTGCAAGCGGCCATCCTCATGGCTTCCTTCTCGTCCTTCGTCCCTGGTTCAAGTAGGAAGTCCAAGATATCCCTTGGTTGCTTGGGTGCAAACGAACCTTCGCCCGCCTCTGTCTGCTTGGGCTGGGTCATCTCGACTGGACGTTCTTCAGTAACCGCTTCAACCTTCGGGGCGATCTCAGCCTTCTTCGATGCATCTTCAGACGACATTTTCTTGTTAAAAGTGAAAGTGATTATTCCATCTAAATTTCTGCTCTATTTATAGACAGAGATTCTTGAAACATCGAAGCGACGCGTTCTTCGCCCGTTCATTACATTCATCCGACGGTTCACCCGTTCATTTGACGGTTCACCCGTTCATTTGATGGTTCGCCCGTTCATTACATTCATTCGACAGTTCGCCCGTTCATTACATTCATCCGACGGTTCACCCGTTCATTTGACGGTTCGCCCGTTCATTACATTCATTCGACGGTTCGCCTGTTTATTACATTCATTCGACGGTTCACCCGTTCATTCCATCCATTTGACGGTTCACCCGTTCATTCCATACATCTGACGGTTCACCCATTCATTCAATTCATCTGACGGTTCATCCGTTCATTCCAACGATTCATTTCGTTCATACATTTTGACGATTCATCCATTCATTCATATCAGCAACTTGTCACGTATTTATTTCTGATTAAGTTGTCTATCGAAATAATAATATTCAACGAATTATATTCTGCCACGTCCACATTACCTCTGAGCAGATATAATGAATATAATTATTTTTTAAATCAAGAAATATATCATGTCTTGAACCTCTGAATATATTTTCCATCGCTATTATTTATATCCTTATTGGGATATGCAAAAAAAAATAGAGCCACAAAAATAATGTCTTTTCATTGATCAAAATAAAAGGCATTACAAAAAGACATATCATAAAAGAGAAAATACAAAAATTTCCTTATTCAGCTGGAGGTGTCATCAAACTAGCTATCTGCTGCTTCAATGATTGGAGTCGTCCTTCACGCGAATCCAACACCCGCCTTCTAGCTTCCGCCATTCCAGATTCATCATCAAAGGATGACAAGGTCACTAGGCGGCGAGCGATTTCATCTTGATGGGAAGTGACAAACTCATTCTTCTCATGGGTTAGAATGTCTAGTTGCTGGACGGCAGCTTCATGCTGTGTCGTCTCTTCCTCAAGAGCAAGCTGAACGATTTTTAACTCTTTCTGAAGTCGAACAAACTTTGCTTTCAGCTCAGCAACCTTCTTTTCTTTTTTTCCAGCAGCAGACGCTAACGCCTCCATCCGGGAATCATACTCTGAAGCCTTTGTGGCATAAGTGTCCAAAAAAGTCTGAAAAGCAGCTTTTATAACTTTAGCTTCGCGAGTCATCCTTTCGAACTCAGCATTTACTAGGGGCTCTACTTCCCCCCGATTAAGATCTTTGTAGATCTTAATTGATGCCTCCAGCTCATCCAATATGTGTTCAAGATAGGCGGCTTGAGCTTCATCATCTTGACTTCGGATAGCACCTATCAGATAAGTAGTTGGGGTTCTAACGGTAATGAAACCAACATTCTCTCTTTCCATTACCCTTTCTACTAAGGGTCCTAAGGAAGTGAAGAAGAGGTTGGTGAAGGAACCAATTATAAATCTGTTAGTAGCCGCTGCGCTAGGTGTAGCAACTACTCCT
This sequence comes from Iris pallida, assembly GCA_029216955.1. Lineage (NCBI taxonomy): Eukaryota > Viridiplantae > Streptophyta > Magnoliopsida > Asparagales > Iridaceae > Iris > Iris pallida. The sequence goes on along the minus strand of JANAVB010036420.1, from coordinate 14,983,812 downwards.
GTGGAAGTTGAAGCAGCAGATGCTTGTATAGATGGACGTTCAGCTTCTTGAACATGAATTGAGGTCTCTCTAGACAAGGGAGCCATGGTGGAGCTAGTCGCCCCTCCCAGATGTTCCTCTGCGAAATCAAATAAACACCATCAGTTTGCTGTCATTAACGACTATCAAAAAGGATCAAAAATAAGAGCAAGCTTACCATTGCTGGGTCTAGCGACAAGTTTGTCGTCTGTTGACATAGGTTGCAGCCTAGCAGAGGTAGCTTCAGACATTACTGCCTGACTACTTCCTGCTTCGGAGCCGTCTGAAAAATGTCGGCTGCTGCTAGCTATTGCTGTTGTTGGCACTATATCAGTGTATGCTAGAGGGATTGGAAAAGATTGAATTTCTTCATAAATGAAAGATAAGATGTCAGTTATTTAATCTATAAAAGAAGATTATCAATATCTGCCAATACCTCTTGGATCAGTGACAGTAGCTTCCTCCGGTGCTATGTCATCAACAACATTCTTTTCTTGGGATGCATGAGCATCAGCATCCTCTTCCGAATTTGGAGTATCATCAACAGTCTATGCTGATGTTTCTTCATCATCCTTCGCACCTTCTTCTCGGGCTTCCTCGCTATCACTTACGACGACCGGATCTATGTCATCATGAAAACCGAAGTCACAGCCTTCTAGAGCCTTAATCATTAATTTGTCTTCTTCAGCACGAAGTGATCTTGGAGAAGCTGGAAGATGGGCAGTTTCTGGTGCAAGTGTAGGAGATCGCAATACGTCGAGAGATGTTTCTGACTCGTTGATTGTAATCAGAGTTGCAGTCACCTCTCTTGTTTTTGCAGCTTCATCCTCTGTCTCCGCGATCTCCTCTCTTATCTCTACAACCTCTCCCTCTTCTCTGCACTGGAAGATTCCTATCTGGGCTCAGCGGCAGGTGTAGGAGACGACATCATAATTCTGGCGACCATACTTGTCAGGACCGATGCCAGGATAGGTCTTGGAGGAGTGACTACTTTCTTTCTTCTGAAGACTATTTTCTTTCTGTGTAGAGGTCTCTTCGGGCTCTCTACGTCTATAGCATGATCTTGTCTTTGAATGGAGGTCGAGGTTGTCGCCTCTTCTCTCTGAATTGACTCAGCCTGTTGCCGAGATTGCGACCGGGTAGTGACCCTTTCCGATGATTCAAAAAAAATCTTCTTCTTAGAAATTGGAGAAGAAGGTTCTTCGGCCTTCCTCTTCTTCTCCTTGGCCGGAGATCTTACAACTTTTAGGGAGACGCGCAGCGGCTCATAAACTTCTTCAGGGAAGTTAGCTTCCCTCGAAGCTTCTAATGGTGCATCGACCGGCTCATGCTCCTCATCATTACTAGGAAGCACCAGAACATGTGCTCCTTTTTTAAATCGAGTCGCAGTTGCGAAGCTGTCTGCCAGATTAATTTTTTTATCAAAAGTGTTTACTGATGTATAGAAGATCGAGTACGTATACAGCATACGAGGACCTCGATCATTTTTGGACGGCATCGAGAACGTCGTCCTGGTGTCCCGAGCATTGTAATATGCCCAAGCCCGGGCTCCATCAATTAAAAACCCTTTTTCTTGTAGGCATGTGATAGCATTACCTACATGGAACTGGTCATAACCGAATTGGCGTGCAAAACAGCTAGAAAGATAAGGCTCGAGATAGCATTCATCCTTGAACCGATATACCAGGTGTGACGGCCGGATTGTCCTCAGCCAATCGAAAGCTGTGTGGCCCAGAGGCTGTATCCTCCTGGAGTCCACAAGATTTATAGACATATACTCATAACCGACCGGAGGGGTAACGCAGTAGAAGCTCCATCCTCTCCCGAGATTCAGTACGCGTTGGCAATCTCTCAAAGTGGTGTAAATCCACTTATATCCAGAAAATCTTCTCAAAAAGCTGCTACCCACTGCCCCCATATCCGAATTCATTAGTGAAGGATGGTGTAGAAGCAGCCATCCGAACAAGTATGTGTATGGCAGTTCCAGCCGGGGGAAGTATCCTTTCTCGTCTTTCCCTTTAATCATTGAATCGACGAAGAGGCGAAGGCCGGCATTCACTCTGCATGTCATTGCTGACAGCAGATCCATCCGGTAGCCGAAGACCAGACGGACAGCTGCAAAAAGTACATCGCGGTGGAAGCGGTCGACTGTACTGGCCCCAGGGACGACGTATCGTCAGAGCCAGTAAGTGAGGAAACCCGCCAACTGGGCCTCCTTCGACATGGTCCTATAGCCCATCCTCATGTAACTCTCAATAATGTCATCTTTCTTAAAAGGGGGATATTGAAGATCATCCTCGATCTTGATATCCATATCTCCATGTGTCTCCATTAGCCCTATCACTTCACTATTACTGAGTGGTCAAAAAAAAGTTAGGATTGCAGTTTTCGTGTTCCTTGGTCTTCTTCTCAATGATGTGGTTGAGGAAGAGATATGGAAACCATTTAGTGGAGTAGCAGGTGCCAGATGTGCCACTCTTGTAATATAGAGAGCAAATCTTGTAGTGGCAGAGGAGTTCTTCAAAGACAGATACCATATCAGCATTCTCCTCACGTATTTGGTCCAATTCATAGTTTGTTGGGACAAACTCTTCATAGGGGATATCCCCCATTGGCAGGCTGGAGATGTACTTCATCTCGTACAAAGCTAACCCGATCTCTCCGCGAGGCGTCATAAACGTCCCGGTTCTATAATTGTATCTCTCGGCTAACGCGAAGAATAGATGAGGATTGGGGGGAAAGCCATAAACAGTGGCATACACTGCTTGGTATAGATTAATCTCCTTAAGCCGCTCTTCAAATTGGACCAATATCCAATTGGCTATACAGATCCATCTCTTGTTATCCGGGTTCACGAGGCCTGTCAGCCGCAACTCCTGATCCGGATACCTTCCTTCTACTTTCGCAAACTCATTTGCGAATATCGGAGTTATCACAGGTACCAGCAAGAAAGAATCTTCTTGTGGGATACAGCTGGACTTTAGTCCTCTAAGCAAGGAGCTATGGCACTCAGAGGAACTGTAGAATATATCCTTGTTGTCAGACCCCTTCTTGACACAGATATTCCCTGTTCGGGCTTGCTGAAGTGGAGTTATATCCCATTCAATTCTTTTCGGATAGCTTGCAAAAGCATATCGAGATAGAGAAAGGCATCTAGAAATCTCCGGCAGAAGGATTGTCTTCTCGCCCCTCTGGATAAGTTTCTATTCCATTCGAGGTATTGGCTGAGAGTTCTTGTCAAAGGCCTCACCAAACAAGAACAACGACTTCTTATGATTAACTGTGTCAGCAGTTTGAAGAGGCTGCCCGTTCATCAGGTACAGTAAAGTCTTATTGTCCTGTGCAATCAATACGGCTTGCCGAGATGACGGTAAGGTGTACTGAGGAAATGTCACATGAGATAGATCTTCTTTATATTCAGGTTCAGCCAAGGATCCTGCAAAGACCTCATAGTTGGGGTCTTCCCTGAGGTTAACTGCATCAAATAAAGAAACAAGGATCAGTACATACAAAAGTAAAATTCTACAAAAAGATAATCAATTTGCGCACGTTGTCAGATTGCGCCAACACAGTCAGCTTGCGCAAGTTATCAGATTGCTCCAGCACAACTGACTTACGCAAGACATCAGTTTACGCTAACATACTTGCGCAAGACATCAGTTTGCGCTAATATACTTACGCAAGACATCAGTTTGCACTGGCACAACTGACTTGCGTAAAATGATGGATTGCACCGAATATTTTGTCAGCGCTTTCCATCCGATTGCGCAAGAGTATAGTTTTCATAAAAATGAAAACTGTTGTGAATGCAACCGAAACCCTAAATAGGGTGGCGCAAATACCATCAATCTCTAAAAAGAGAGAGGTATGAAGGTCTAAAAATATTAAGAACCCTAAAAAAGGTTTCGATCTTCGTTCGTTATTTACCTTGCAATGCTGGATGACATGTTTCATGACGAGAAATTCGGGGCACAACTCGAGTTGAAGGCTCGATGGGGGCTTTCCCTTCTCAGTGGCTGTACGCTTGGGAGCCATCGCTATCGTCGGCGGGAAGGAGAAGGAGTAGTCGGAGAAGGAACGGAAGCTTTTGTCTCTTGATCAGTCGAAAAACAAGTAAAGGATGAAAGAAAGAAAAAAAGAAACTATTTATAGTTTTTCAAGTGTAACGGCCACCTTCGATTGCACCACAAAAGTCGGAGCTAATTCCTCCAAACGCGCTGTCAGAGCGCAACTTGCGCAACTTGATTTTAAATTCGGAATTCAAAGTATTTCGAAACTTTGAATATTTTCAAATTTCGAAAACTTTGAAGGGGGTCTTGTAGGTCCTAAAAATCAAGTTGCATTTATCAAATAAATAGAGGAAATTAAATTGTGCACTCTTCAAATGGACTGCGTAGGAGGCAGATTGTGCTACAATTCAAACGCGCAAGCTGAACTGCGCTACCACCCAAGCGCGCTATGCTGACATGGCAATGCCATCATTACCTGACAAAAATATGATCTTCTGACAGCTGACAGCTCGATAAACGAGGAGTTCTTTCGTTTCTTGTGCAGCACAACGCTCGAGGACAGCTGTACAGCCAGCGCAGTATGACAGCTCAACTTCAGCGCAGTTGGACCAAGCCCGAGTCTCAGCGCAGTCTGATGCTAGCGCTTCTCAAGTGGCACAATCCATCAAGATAACTAAAATTTATTACGTGGCTTACATGCCATCAATTGTTCGCCACGTGGCAACCGCCTGTACACGACCATGTGCATTTCAATCAAACAATGCCACGCGTCTAAAACAGTTGGTCCACGATCGAGTAACTGCCAGCGCAGTTTGCTGTTTGCGCAGTCTGTTGCTAGCACAGTTCAGCATGCGCAACCCAAAATAACTACAAATTAGTTATTTCTAGAACTCTATAAATAGAGTTTCAAGTCCTTCATTAAGGGGATCAGATCATTATTATCATGAGAGATTAGGAGTTCTTGTCTTCAAAGTTCACATCGTCCAAGGGATAAAGCGATCGTCTTCAGATCGGATTCCTATAGTTGTACTTTCCCAGAATTCAATTGTAATCTTCTTACAAAGTTTGTGAAATAAAGGACTTTTGTTTTTGCAAACAATTACATTATTTGATACTGGAGCCACGCATTCATTTATAGCCACTAGTTTTGCCATGAGACACAGCATTCCCATCACACCCTTAGCTAAGAATGTTAAAATCCTCACTAGAGGAGGAATTGTACCTATTAGTGGTGTTTGTAGACTTTGTCCTGTAGTGATAAGTGGCAGGGAGATGATGGCACGGCTTCTTGTATTCCCTATGCCGACATTTGATGTGGTTCTCAGAATGGACTGGTTGAGCCAGAATTTCGCTCTCATAGACTGCCATAGGAGCAGTATTATCTTTAGACCATCGAATGCGGCAGAGTTTGAGTTCACCAAAGAAGGCAGAGAGAGTTGTGATGCACCCGCATCGGAGACTCATATGATGATGCATGACACCCTTCAGCACCCTATTATCACCGAGTTCGAGGATGTATACCCCGAGGAATTGCCAGGACTGCCACCTGACCGAGACATTGAGTTTTCTATTGAGCTTATTCCCGGAGCCAAACCTATTTTATCTCGAGTATATCGTCTGGCACCCAAGGAGTTGGTAGAGATGAAGACGCAGATTGATGACTTGTTGGAGAAGGGCTTTATTCGTGCTAGTGTGTCACCGTGGGGAGCACCCGTTCTTTTTGTGCCTAAGAAAGACGGAACAGTGCGCATGTGCATCGACTACAGAGCATTAAATACAGTGACGGTGAAGAACAAGTATCCCTTGCCGCGTATAGATGATCTATTCGATCAATTGAGTGGAGCAAAAGTATTCTCCAAGATTGACTTACGATCAGGCTATCACCAATTGAAGGTCCGCAAGGAAGATATTACAAAGACAGCTTTTCGATCGAGGTATGGACACTACGAGTTCTTGGTCATGCCTTTCGGTTTGACCAATGTCCCCGCAGTCTTCATGAATATAATGAACAAGATCTTTCACCAGTACTTGGACAAATTTGTAGTAGACTTTATAGATGATATCTTGATTTACCCCAAGAGTCAAGAGGAGCACGAGCGGCATCTACAGATAGTTTTAGGAACATTAAGGAATGAGCAACTTTTCATGAAGCTTAGCAAGTGTGATTTCTTTCTCAAGGAGGTATCATTTCTTGGTCATATTGTTACGGGTGATGGTATATCAGTAGACCCAGAGAAGATCACAACAGTCAAATCATGGCCCGCTCCCACATCAGCTTCTGAGGTGAGAAGTTTCCTCGGACTTGCGGGTTACTACCGACGGTTCGTGGAAGATTTCTCTCGAATAGCGGGGCCTATGACTCGATTAACTTGCAAGGATCAGGAGTTTGTATAGACAAACGAGTGTCAAGCCGCATTTGATGAGTTGAAGAAGCGATTGACCACAGCACCAATCTTGACACTACCATCGGGCCCGGGAGGATTTGTGATCTACAGCGACGCATTCGGGAAGGGATTAGGATGCGTATTGATGCAGCACGGTCAGGTAGTAGCATATGCATCGCGACAGTTGAGAGTGCACGAGAAGAATTATCCAACCTACGATATTGAGCTCGCAATGATTATCTTTGCTTTGAAGCTATGGAGGCACTACTTGTACGGCGAGAAGGTTGATATCTACACTAATCATAAGAGCCTCAAGTACGTGTTCACACAAAAAGAGTTGAATATGCGACAGCGACGTTGGTTGGAGTTGATGAAGGATTACGAGATCGAGCTTCATTATCATCCGGGCAAGGCTAATATCGTGGCAGACACATTAAGCCGTAAGCCCATGGCACACTTTTTGACTACGCAGAAGGAGTTGATTAGAGACTTGGAGCAGCTTGGCATTAAGGTAGTATTGCCTGGAGAAGATGGCGTATTAGCCAACCTCCAAGTGCAATCATCATTAGTAGAGCGCATCAAGGCAGCATTGCCTACTGATGCTAGATTTCGGTGGCTCAGAGAGAGGACTGAAGTAGGAGAGCAGACAAGATTGAGGATCCACCCCGATGGGACATTGCGATGTGGTGATCGCATTTATGTTCCCAATGGAGAGCTACGGCAGGAGCTGATGGCAGAGGCTCACAGTTCGACTTACTCTATTCACCCCGGAGGAACCAAGATGTACCGCGACTTACGACAGCCTTATTGGTGGGCATAGAATAAAGCGAGAGATAGCTCGTTTTGTTGCTAAGTTCTTGGTATGTCAACAAGTGAAGGCGGAGCACCAGAGGACGGTCGGATTATTGCAGCCGCTACCCATTCCCGAGTGGAAGTGGGAGCACATCACTATGGATTTCGTCATGGGTTTTCTTCGGAGTCCTAGGGGACGTGATGCAGTGTGGGTGATTGTTGATAGACTTACCAAGTCAGCCTATTTCTTACCTTTTAGAGTGGGCCAGTCGACAGAGGTATTGGCAGAGATGTATATGGAGCAGATTGTGAGATTACACGGTGTGCCTGTTAGTATTGTGTCGGACCACGACTCGAGATTTACCTCATACTTTTGGAGGAGCATACAAGAGAGTTTGGGCATCCGATTGAAGTTTAGCATGGCATACCATCCTCAGACAGATGGTCAGTCAGAGCGTAGTATTCAGACACTAGAGGATATATTAAAAGCATGTATGCTAGACTTTGGTGGTTCATGGGAGGACCATCTTCATCTTGTTGAGTTTTCCTACAACAATAGCTATCAAGCGAGCATTCAGATGGCTCTGTTTGAAGCGTTGTATGGTAGAAAGTGTCGGTCTCCTATTTGTTGGAGCGACATAGGAGAGCGACAGCTATTGGGTCCCGAGTTAGTCTTGAGCACAGTGGAGACAGTGAAGAAAATTTAGGGCCACCTGCGAGCAGCACAGGATCGTCAGAAGCAGTGGGCAGATAATCGTCGTCGACCCTTGGAGATGAAAGAAGGCGACTATGTGTTCTTGAAGATATCTTCATGTCACTTCCCATTCCCAGAATACGTATTTTTAGAATGCATGTACTATTTAAATATAAATATTTTATATTTATCATGTATTGCTCTGTATTTAAATTCCTTTAATTTCATGTTAATTAATTTCCTGTAATTTCATTTCTGCACTTTACTTTCTACTTTTATACTCTGCTTTAGCTTTCCTATGGGTTCGGCTCAGATTGGTTTAATTATGTTGGTTCATCATGAACCAAAATAAACCCCCACCTACCACCACCCCATTTAAAGCCCCAAACCCTTTCTCTCTCTTCATTACTTCTTCTCATTACTCTTCTTCTTCTTCATAACTCTCCCACCAACCTAGGAGAGCAAGGCAAGTGCCAACTTGCTTCTTGATGGATCCCTATTTTTATTGTTCCATCATCTTCCTTATTTGATTCTAAGTCTCTTTAGTACTTGGCATTTTCGATTTCCATGGCTTCTTTATTGTAGATCTAAGTTTGTTGTATTTTCGGATTTCTTAGGTTTTAATCTAGTAAACTTTGTTATCTCTAAATTTTGATGGTTCCATGTTGTAGAGAATTTCGTTCTACCCCATTTTGACCTATGGAAGTTCAGATTTGGGCTTAGAATGAAAGATTTATGGAGCTTGGAAGCAATGGCTTCCATGGTTCTGTTCTGAGAAAAATTCGGAGAGGAAGAACAGCCACAGCGCATGCGATTTATTTCCTATAGCCGCATGAATCTTTCTACATCAGTGTCACCGTCATTCCCGTATTTTGCATTTATACTCGTATCTAGATTTTGGCATGTATTTTTTTTATTTTATTTTTCTCAGCTTGTGGAATTTCGGTATTTCTCGTATTTTGGGTTTTTGGCTTGGCTCAGTTTTATTGGATTGGTTCGGTTTGGTTTATGTATTGGATCACCATAACCTATGCTACCCCCTCAACCTATCATAACTCACCCTCTTTATAACCCCCACCTACCACTCTCTCTCCTCATAACTTCCACCATTAATTTCCTTCTTCTTCTTCTTCTCCTTCCTCCACAACTCTCCTAACCCTAGGCAAGTGCATCTTGCCACTACATGAGAATCCTCTTTTCCTTGTCCATTTGCTAGATTAGGACATGGTGATCAACATTAGAACTTGGGTTTTTGTAATTTGGAGCCTCCATTGTTCTAGATCTAGGTTTTTCCTATTTTCAAATTTTGCATGGTTTGAGCTACTTTGGTTGGATTTTCTTGGGTTTTGATGTTTCCATGTGGAAGAGCATTCAGTTTCACCCAAGTTGGAACTTTGGAAATCTGGATTTGGAGTTCGGATGGCCAAGTTATGATGCTTGGAAGCTTTGGGTTCATCCATGGTGTTCTTGCTGTTTGGAGGAGACAGTGAGCAGTGTGCAGAGCTATTTAGCTTACGCACACTGAGCTACGCGCGCTCTTTAGCGCTGCGTACGCAGACTTGAGTACGCTTCCTGTTGGAAGCGTGTCTCCTTCAGCGTGCGTGACTTTCACGCAGCTGCTTCCTTGAACGTGCGTGACTTTCACGCAGCTGCTCCCTGTAGCGTGCGTGACTTTCACGTACACTGCTCCTTGAGCGTGCGTGACTTTCACCTACGCTGCTCTCTCAGCGTGCGTGACTTTTTACGCAGCTGCTTCCTTGAGCGTGCGTGACTTTTCACGCAGCTGCTTCCTTGAGCGTGTGTGACTTTCACGCAGCTGCTCCCTTGAGCGTGCGTGACTTTTCACACAGCTGCTTCCTTTAGCGTGCGTGACTTTTCACGCAGCTGCTTCCTTGAGCGTGCGTGACTTTTCACACAGTTGCTCCCTTGAGCGTGCGTGACTTTCACGTACACTGCTCCCTGTAGCGTGCGTGACTTTCACGTACACTGCTTCCTGTAGCGTGCGTGACTTTTACGTACACTGCTTCCTGTAGCGTGCGTGACTTTCACGTACACTACTCCCTTGAGCGTGCGTGACTTTCACCTACGCTGCTCTCTCAGCGTGCGTGACTTTTCACCTACGCTGCTCTCAGCGTGCGTGACTTTTTCGTATGCTGCCCCTTGATCCCTTGCTTAACCCATTGGCTCTTGAAGTTTTGGTCTTATTTCTTTAAGCTTGGCTTTTCTATAGTCCTGTATATTGATATTTTATTAGATATTTTATGCCTATTTTATATCCTTACGCCTTTTGTCATGAACTTGATTTTACTTAATGTGTTTGGAATGACTATTACACATGGCCTGGTATGACAAGGAACTAGCATAACACGACAGTGACCCGTAGTGGTGCACTCCCGACATGACCCACCTGACATGATTTATCTTGATAACTTGATAGTGGCCTGTGGCGACGCACTCCTGACTTGACATGACTTGATAACTTAACTTGACCTGTCTTGATACCGTGGGTGGTTCTTTCTTGCTTGCTTGTTAACTCACTTGTCCAATCTTGCATCATGTCTAGGAAGGGACTCCTGAGTACCACGGTCAGGAGTACCTACTAAAATGGATTAAGGCTAATAACTAGAATAACACAGTAGTCATGAAGAGATGACACAGCTACAGGCAATCCCGTTACCTGGGCGCTCCAGGGATTTGTAGTCTGCCGTCGAGTAGGGTGCATTTCCAGCACACTGTCAGGTGTTGCACCCTCTAAGTCACCTAAGGGTACATGCGTCTCCTGGACGATGTACCCACCTGAATTCAACCCTAATCTTTCGTTCTGGGTAACTTGGATGGTCTGCAGGGTTTGTGGCTGTGGAACAATCTCACTGCATCTTGTTAGTAATTAGGCCTGTGATAACCCTAGTTAGTTAAAGTAGTAAGCCGTAGGATTTGCTTGGCCGTCATTGATGGAATGAGGTATAACCAGTCTAGTCATGTCTTGATCCCATGCAAGATTGCTTCCTGTCTTGATTACTTATTTACTTATCTTGTCGATAAATGGGAGGAAACCAAGCTCTGTTCAGATGAAGGGTTACAACCCCGGTCCTTGTTTGGTTTACGGGTTGTAACCTGGCTATCGGAATAGTTCCATGGTTATCTCGTAATATATCACCCTGCCATGTTTTTGTAAGTTTTAATTTTAATATTAGATTTTCTTGTGCTGATTGCTGGCTTTTGTTCTTATTTCGTGGCCCCCTTGTGGCACTTGCTCTTTCTGGGGTTGACCCAGCTGGTTTTGTGTGGCCAGATTTCGGAGCAGCTCCCGAGGATCTACCAAGCTTCCAGCCCAATGGTGAACACTAGACGGAATCCGGGCCAAGAGTGGGTTTTCTATTTTGTTTCGCTCACTCTATTGTAAAAATTATTCTTTTGAGGCGTTTAGCCGACGAGTACCTGTTAGCTCGAAGCACTTTTACTTACTGTCTGCCTACGGGCTGTAAACATGATTGACAAATCCTAGGGTTGATCATGTATGACTAAACTCTTGCTAGTCCTAACATTTTGTAACGACTAGCTTCATGATCAGCTGAATATGTAATATTTGGGATACCTTATTATTATATATTTAATGATCATACATCTTGCGACTTTACTTACTTGTGGTGATTGAGACACTAGGCTTGTTCATGACCATAAGAGACTGTTGGCTTGTAGAAAACCCTCACATATCTAGACAGCCGTGACCGTATATCGAGGTGGTTTCCATTTTAATATACGTAGCTGGCTATGTCTGCCCCCGTTCTCCAGTATTCTGGTTCTGGGGCGTGACACTCAGGCGCATGAGATTATTTATTTCCCAATCATTCCTACAGCGCATGAGATTTATTTTCCACAGCCGCATGAATCTTTCTTCCTCAGGCGCATGAGATTATTTTTTTTCCAATCATTTCCCACAGCGCATGAGATTATTTATTTTCCAATCATTTCCCAAAGCTGTATGAATCTTTCTACCTCAGGCGCATAAGATTATTTATTTCTCAATCATTTCCACAGCGCATGAGATTTATTTCCCACAGCCGCATGAATCTTTCTTCCTCAGGCGCATGAGATTATTTATTTTCCAATCATTTCCCACAGCGCATGAGATTATTTATTTCCCAATCATTCCCACAGCGCATGAGATTTATTTCCCACAGCCGCATGAATCTTTCTTCCTCAGACGCATGAGATTATTTATTTCCCAATCATTATTTATTTCCCAATCATTTCCCACAGCGCATGATATTATTTATTTCCCAATCATTTCCCACAGCGCATGAGATTATTTATTTTCCAATCATTCCCACAGCGCATGAGATTTATTTCCCACAGCCGCATGAATCTTTCTTCCTCAGGCGCATGAGATTATTTATTTCCCAATCATTTCCCACAGCGCATGAGATTATTTATTTTCCCAATCATTTCCCACAGCGCATGAGATTATTTCCCAATCATTTCCCACAGCCGCATGAATCTCTATTCCTCTGGTGCATGATATTATTTATTTCCCAATCATTTTCCACAGCACATGAGATTATTTATTTCCCAATCATTATTTATTTCTCAATTTTTATTTCCCGAATTTGGCATTAATTAACATTGATTGTTATCTTGATTAATTATTGATCATGCGTTCCTAGATGGAACTAAGAGACTGGCTAGTCGTCTTATTGAATTAAATGGAATAAGACACGTTCATATTTGCAATCGATTGGCCAATTCCGAATATTGACATATAGATACATACAGGCTACAATTATTTATTTATTTTACGAAAGCAGCATGTGTACTCTATGGTCAAGGCATGATTATTCCGTGGTTAGTTTTAATTGTTGTATTACGCTATGTAAGACCTATAACCTAACCGCACGGGTATCGTTGTAGAGTTGAGCATATCGTACTTTGTACGGAAGTACTCATTCTGAAATGACCATGATCCACGGCATGGAATTTTACTTAACATAGAGGCTACTAAGTTAAATAAAATAATGATTGCATGAAGGGAATGGATCTCCGAGTTCTTACATGGCAGCCCTCTTTGGGACTATTAGCGCCCAACAGGCCGGCTGGTTCCCACAGATACTGCAATTCTGCCACATGGGCAGGAAGCGGTATCTGCTTATATTATTGTATATTGTATATTGATGATGGACGTCCCGCTGGGACTCGTCTAATTCAAGATTGGCGCAATTGATTGATTGGATCGACTAGCCTTGCTTGTCCATAGTAAGAACTGAGAAATCCTTATTGCATAATTCCAGGATAACTTGGGACTCACAGTAGTAAGCCGTAGGAGTTGGATGGCCGTTTAAGTTGATTTGTTTGTGTACTGTACCTACTCTGTTACCTAACTGAGATGATCAGAGCATCAGGACATGACGGGCCAACTTCTGTCCTTGTTTGGTTGGGAAGTTGGTTCGAAGTGTCGTGATGTTACGTGAATCCCAGTAGCAAGCAGAGATCTATTATTATATTCGCTTATTCACTGGTTTAAATTCCTCATATCGTGCTTCCTTGCGGTACTTGCTATTAGAGGTCTAACCTCTCTGGTTTTGCATGGCCAGATTTAGAGCCGGTCCCCGAGGACTCAGCTTACTTCTACCTCCAAGATGGTCAATACTAGAGGAATGATCGCAGGAGGACTCGAGTGGGTTCCTTACTTCCCCGCTCGTTTTGTTAATTACTTTATATTTTGCCGTTTGGCACCGACATGTTAGTCGGATAGTCTTGCACTTACTTTTACATAATTGTAATTAAGTCAGACTGCAGCTGATAACAATTGTGTATATGTTGCTATATCATCTGGCTATGTTTTGTAAAGCCAGATCTCAAGAATATTTTGACTAAGCATTTGGGACGCCTTATTGCTTTATTTTAAATGTCCTCTGTCATTGCTTCTTGTTTGAATGATTGAGACAATAGATGTGAAGTGACCATCGCGAGACTTTCATGTAGTATGCACCCCTTGTCTTTTAGACAGCATTGATCGTATTATACGGTATTCATCTACCCGTAATACGTAGCTGGCCGAGTCATTCCTCCGCTCTCCAGTATCCTGGTTCTGGGGCGTGACACTTCCACTAGAGGCACGATTCGATTCGGAGGACGTGGCAAGTTGAGTCCAAGGTACATCGGGCCTTTCGATATCTTGGAACGTGTTGGAGAGGTTGCCTATAGATTGGCCTTGCCACCGTCACTAGAGGGAGTGCATGACGTATTCCATGTATCTCAGCTGAGGAGGTACATGGCGGACAACAATCATGTGCTCGATCACTCCGAGATCACCGTTGGACCGAGCCTGTTGTACGAAGAGCAACCAGTAGGCTTTTTTGATCGTCGAGTGATGGTGTTGCAGAATCAATCTATTCCATTGGTTCGCGTGGCTTGGAAGCATCACTCGCCAGGAGAGTCTACTTGGGAGCGCGAGGACGACATCCGAAATCGCTACCCGCATTTGTTCGAATACGAAGGTATGTCTTGCATTAAAAGCTCTTAAGTTACTATTATTTTCTTTGCATTGCATTTTGAACCCCCGATCCTAGTTTAATTTCGAGGACGAAATTTTTTTCAAGTTGGGTAGGATGTAAACCCCAAATATTTTCTAATTATTTTAGTGCTTTAAAAATTTCTTTTGTTATATTACTTAGAATTAAAGAGGTAGTGGATATATAAGCAGGTAATATTCAATATATATATAATACGTATGATTGTGTGCATGATATTTTAAAATACTACTAAATATAGCCTACCTTTGTCACAAAATATTTTTAATACTTAATTACGAATTATAGAATTTTTTGTGAATATATATATATATATAAAAAAATAATATATATATATATATATATATATATATATATATATATATATATATATATATATATATATATATATATATATATATTATATATATATATATATTTTATATATATATATATATATATATTTTTATATATATATAAAATATATATATATATATATATATATATATATATATATATATATATATTATATATATATATATATATATATATATATATATATATATATATATATATATATATATATATATATATATATATATATATTTAAAAATATATATATATATATATATATATATATATATATATATATATATTTTTAAATATATATATATATATACATATAAAAATATATATATATATATATATATATACATATATATATAGTTATTGTAAAAAAAAGAAAAAAGAAGCATTCAGGGTGGTGGGCCGAACCCCCCACCATCAGCAGCAGCATAGCCGCGGGGGCGCCCGACCCCCCTAAAACCATAACTCACTAGCAGCTAAGACCCGAGCCCTGCATTCCTAGTAGTATTAGGAGATAGCAACGGCAGCAGTATTTATACTGCTCCGCAACAACCGAAACCCTAACCCCCCATAACTCATCTCCCTCCTGAAGTCCCGCGACCTCGAACCCCCGGCGAACTACCCCGACGCCCTGAGAGCCGCTGCCGTCAACTGGACGATTGCCGGAGAGGCTCGATAAACTGACCGCCGCCCCCGCTTGGTGTTCGCGCGCGCGCAAGGTACTATTTTCAACCCAGTATTTCTCGCTCCGTGCTTAGCTAACTCTCGCACCGTAACTTCCTAGGGGTAACCAATATAACCATCTAGGAGTCCCTTCAATTAGATTAGAGAGTACTCGACTAGATTTCTCAGGAGATTGATTTAAATTTCCTGAGAAAACTCGCGGAAAAACAGTATAGAAGGCAGTCCCAAACCCATATTTGGAAGCCAAAATCTTGGCAATTCTTCGATAGTTTGGTAAAACTAATTGAACAAACCTCTAGACAACCTATACACCTTTTAGACGCTATTTGCAGAGTTTAAATTCGTCGATTAGACATCAAGAAATACCGATTTAAAAATCAAGAAAAACTTGCAATTCTTTTTTGAAAACTTAATAAATAATTTTCGATACGGCACGTGTCGCGACAAACCGGGCAACACAGTCGCGCGCTATATGCATCGAAAGGCGCGTATGGACGTTGTCGACGTGTTGAAACCGACGGAACTCAGTTTTGTCGTGTATGCGCGACAAAATCAGTCTGTATCCGTCAAGATCCCTCGTATCGGCACTTTGCAAACTTGGCCATAACTTTGTGCACATTTGTCAAATCGAGATGAAACTTGTGCCAACAGGTCCGAATCGAAATTCTGGTCTACATGCCAAGTTTGGTTCGATTCTGAGAAGGTTGATTGGAACGCCAAAATTGGCAGGCCCGCGACCCAATTCAACAGGCGATTTTGTGCCCGGCTCATCGGAATCCAAAACTGGACATATCGTTGGGTTCCTCTCCTCAAACTGAATCTGTAGACATATAGTTTGACGACTTTAGAGACCATATACTTTGGAACGCATTTCGGTGTAAAGCGGGTCCAACGGCGGACATCGTTTTGACCCAAAATTACGATTTTGCCCCTGTTCCAGAATTAGACTTTTGGACAGGCATTTCCTAGGTATATCTTTTACACCGAGTGCATTTTTGATGTTTGTTTCAGCATCCGGAGTTGTTTGGAGATTGTGACGTTTCTTGGCTGATATTGTGATTTCCTGGACTTGCCATTTTGTACCATCAGGCAAGATACCTTGTCACCTTACTCTGTTATTATTATATTCTTATTTTTAGTTGTTATTTTCCGCATTCCTTATTTCTTGATATTATAGAACTGTGCGTCCAAGTCACACATAGGTGCAAGCGACTCCATCAGTCGTCTTTCTCGCTTTTATTTATTTTCTTGCATTGACTTAGTCTAGTGACCACACATTGATGATGAGGTATTGGTATATCTCATACGGTCTTGACACTTGCTTTACCACATGTTGTGAGTCACATATAGGACACGTACCCGCGTAGTCGGCTGGCCACCGATACGTATGTAGCGTGCGACGGATAGGAGTAACTGCCAATAGAATTGCATGTTAGAAGACTTGGCGGTTACTAGAGGTTCTTATCAGTCATGGAGATGATGATACTAGACATTGGGTGGAGAGAACAATACCTGACGTATGGGCTTCTTTGCACTTCTCTGATTACCTGTGCGCTCCTCCGGAGACGCAGGCTCCAGGCGCCCTCTGACGTTTTTCAGAGCGTTATGGACGTAGCCCTTACACATGGTGCCCTCTGACGCTTCCAGAGCGTTATGGACGTAGGCCCCTGGTGTCCTTTACGGGAACTATGTCGATCCTATTTACAGCCAGGGCTCATGCGTCGAAGGATTGTATCTCAACTGCATACTCACAATAGAATGGTCAGGAACCCGATTGCATGTATACCTTTTTCTCTTATTATATTATCAAAGTTAATATGGCATGTTGTTTTCTTGTATCTTGCTACGTTCCTCTGAGGACCTGGTTATCTCTCCAGGGTTAGACGATTTTTCACAGGAGTACGGAGCAGCGTTGGAGCTATCCTACATCGATGACGAGGCAGTTCTTACTGATTTTTAGTCTATTCTTTATTTGAGACATTTGTGGATATTATTTTTACATCTCTTTTCTTTCTATTTTGCGGAGGTTGGACTCCGATCTTGTGAGACTATTTTTATAGCTGTTTGGAGTGAGCATGTTCGTCCGGCTATCTTTTGATACTCTTATTTATTTATTTGGACTCTAATATCTTCTGTGTTGAGCTGTGATGAGATTATATTATGTTATTCTAGCATGTGATTATTTTATTTACAGCTTATGTGCATATATAAGGATTCCATATATTGGAGTATTCTTCGTATATGTGCAGCTGGCATGTTCACGTACTTTGTCCTACGTATTTTGGGACTGGGGCGTTACACTTTCGATACCTTAAAGGAACTTCTACAGTCGGCTTGTAGTATCCTAAAACCAAATCCTTTGACCTGATTGGTTACTCGGATACGGATTTTCCAGGATGCAAAGTAGACTGTAAAAGTACCAGCGGTACGTGTCATTTCCTAGGAAAAGTCTTAGTCTCTTAGTTTAGCAAGAAGCAAAATTCTGTAGCATTATCAACTACTGAGGCTGAATATATTGTCGTAGGACGTTGTTGTGCTCAAATTTTGTGGATGAAGTAAACCCTAGAAGACTACAATTTGTACTACACTAAGATTCCCATTTATTGTGATAACACTAGCACCATTAATCTAACTAAGAACCCTGTATGTCACTCACGCACAAAACACATTGAGATACGTCATCACTTTTTACGAGATCATCAATAACACGGGGATATCTGCTTAGAGTTTATTGACACAGATCATCAATAAGCAGACATTTTCACAAAACCAATGGCGGAAGATCGTTTTATCATAATGAGGCGAGAGCTCGGTATACTTGAATTTTCAGATTCATAGTGTAGTATGGTAATTAAATTTAATTTTATGACCCAAAACTTCGTAATTTATTTAACAAAAATTACTTTTTTGGTACAAGCCTACAAAGGGTCTGTCTGTCACTACGACTACGGTCGAAGTGAAGCGGTATTTAAGAGTTCTTCGGTGAACTTCCGTTAGCTGGGACAGTACCCCTACAGCTAACCCAAAAATAATAAACGTTATTTAATGTAGAAGTCAAAAGTCATAAAGTTACAGTTCAAAATACCAAAACTGTATTTATTACCTCGAAAATGCAAGTAGCCGAACTCTGACCGAGTTCGGGCCAAATTCGAGCCGAGTTCGGTCGGCGCTGTTCAGCTTCCAGAACCGAACAGCCGGCCCTAACCCCTTTATAAATACTTCTTCTCTTCATATTTTTTCACACAAACACTTCGTGAAAAATCCTCTACTCCTCCCAAAACTCTTTCCTACTCCTTCCCGTCAAGATTTCTAGGAGATCCAGTGGGATAATCAACTTCATCTTCTTCCTCCTCTTTCAAGGTACTTCAATTTCTTTTTCTTCTCATCTATGGCTCCCAAACGTCAGAGAAGACCGGTTGATCCTTCACAAGCAGGATCTTCCTCGTCTGACTACGTCTCTACTAGTATTTTCAGTCCTGCTAGACCATTAGGGTCAGATGACTTTGATTTCGGTTTATTTCCAGATAAGAAATTTTCTGACCTATGGTTGGATTCCTCTCTGGTCGAAAAATATGTGCTAGAACTTTTGTTAACTTTACTATTTTTTCTGAGTACGCTCCCACTTTTGACCATCTCGGCTATCGTAATTTTTTTGAAGTAGCCGAGAACATTTTCAACAATGCAGTCTGTATGTTTTACTACAACTTACAGGTAAAACCAAACATCAACTTCTATTCTTGCGTTACTGGGCAAGAATTGGAGTTCAGCGCCACTGACATCAGCGAATATTTCCATGTTTCTGATGTGGGTGAAGCTCTTGTGGATATCCATCATATCCAATTTTCAGAAGATATCACACTTAACTCTTTCAAAGAACTGATTTGCCATCCACACCCTGTTCCTAGAAGAGTCTTTTCAAAAGACCTTAACCAAAAAATTTATGAACTCCATCGTTTTATTTTCTCTGTTCTCCTTCCAAAGAAAGGATCATCTGATGAGATCACTTTCTTAGAGCTGTCTACTATGTATCATATCCATTTTGGCATTTATTTCTCTATCCCCAAGACCATGATGGCCTGGATGCTGAACTGCAAAAATGCAGGACGCAACCTGGTCTATCCTATGCACCTGGCCTCAATCTTTCGCAGGTTTGATATTGATCTTCAAACCTGTGCCTACTCCTCCACTCCTATAGAGCTCACCAGATCTCGTAGATACCCTTGTCCACCTCTGCCTCATGGAGCTCAGCGTGCTCCAGCTGCTGATGCTAAGGCTCCTCCCCCTGATGCTGCTCCAGCTCATGCTCTAGCCCCTGCTCCGGGATTTGATCTAGGATTTTATCAAAGATTTGATGACTTTATTGCTCTCTCTGCGCAACGTCATCAAAGCTATCTCGACTCGGAGTTCCGCCACATCTACCAGGCTCAGGTGTTGCAGAATGGGATTGCTGATCTTCACTAGAGTCTCTCTCAGGACCCAGCGCATCCAGTGACTATCCTTCCTCACCCAGGCTTTCCAGGACCTAGGTTTGGAGATAAGGCGTCTTTCTCTTACTTCGATCCTACTGCAGCTGACTTTCCTCCGGATGCTCCTGGCGGTGATGACCCTACTATTTGATGCGGATTCGAGCTGGTGGATAGTGGATAGGATGTTAGATGATGATCTATGCTATGATGTAGTTTTTATTTATTTTGTCTAAACTTTTCAGTTAGACATATTCAGCACTTTATGGTTGTATCTTTTTCTTTTAATGAGATATTGTTATGCATGATATTCTAGTTTATTTCAGTACTAGTTATCTTTTTGTGCACTTTTTATGTATCTCTTTAGCTTTACTTGTCTATTTGTGTTAAAAATTGTTGGCTTCACACATTACAGGGGAGCCAAAGCCATTTTTTATATTGACAAAGGGGGAGAAAGAGTATATACCACAATCCAAAGCATACAATCCAATCCATTACAAAATCAACCATGTTTTATTCAGGTACATTTTTATTTTGTTCTATTTTTAGATATATTTTGGTATAGACTTAAGTTTGTCAATTATCAAAATGGGGGAGATTGTTGGCCCCTTCCGTGGTCACACCCGATTTTAATAATCGACATAAACTTAAGTCAATACACAAAATATACGAACTGCTGCTAATCATTTCAGGACATATGAAATCAATATCAATAAGCATCGTACTGCATCATCAAGCTTATATATCATCAATCTGAAGATTACTTTCAATAGAATCCAGTCTGAGTCATTTTCCAATTTATTATGTATTTTATCTTTATTGAGTCTAGGATTTAAATTATAAGATCGACTAGGTAATACTGGCTTAGGTTAATCTCAGTCCACATTTCTAAAAAGCCTACCTATTCCCATTTCATCTTTACCAAATGTTTAAAATTATTTTTGAAACAAAATTTGACAAATAGTTCAAAATTCTCCTAGACAGAACTCAAAACCGAGTTCGGCCCGAGTTCGGTCCGAACTCTGCCCGAGTTCGATCAGTTTGGATTCAAATGTCCGTTGCCTCCAAATCTGCATGCAACGTACATATACAAAATATTTACATCAGAACTCTGCCCGAGTTCGGTCCCAGAGAACACCTATAAATAGGAGAAAGTTTTTCATTTCAAATCACTCATTCATTCTTCATCTTCTCTTCTATATTCAATAAGTGTTTTCAATCGATCAGAAGCTTTCAAATCACACCTATACTCCTCTTAGCCAAAAGCCAGTAATATCTACTTCGATCTAGAGTCTTTTAGTGTTCAAGAGTTGTAAAGAGGTTGTTCAAAGTACAGCAATCATCCTTGTTGTGGAGCCGGTCGTGCGCTCGTCACCAAGCACCGTGTTGTGAAGTTGGTCGTGTACTTGTCACCAAGCACGGTGTTGTAAGAGACTGCAAGCTCTCAATTAGCTTGTGCCTTAGTGGATTAACATCGAGCAAGAGTACTCGAGACTGGATTAGTCTTCTCAGAGGGATACCAGTATACATCGTTGTGTCACTGAGTTTGATCTCTCTATCTCTTGCTGCATTTATTTACTGTCTCTTATTTACTGCCATAGTTATAACTTTAAAATTTTAAATTGGTGATTATTTTTGCTGCACACACACACTCTATTCACCCCCATCTAGAGGTGCTCAACGGTCCTACAATATGAAATAAGAATAGCCTACAATGCATTCTAGATGATTCTAGGTCCCTCTAAGTCAAAGTCAACCCTTAGTCAACTCTGATCAAACCTGGTCAACTCTGGTCAAACCTGGTCAACTATAAGTCAACTAGTCCATCTACCAAATTTTAGGTCAAACATAAGTTATCTAGTCATTCTCAGTCCGTTTGAGTCGATTTGGATCAAGTTTGACTAATAGTTGACTTTTGTCAACTTGGTCAACTTGCTAGTCAACTCGACGAAATTAGGCACATTGGGTCAATCTAAACTAACTCATTACTCCCTAGGTTACTCCCAAAAGCAGACACATATATATACTTATATATCCATTCATTCAATGCAATATATATATATATATATATATATATATATATATATATATATATATATATATATATATATATTGTATATATATATATATATATATATTTCTTTATATATATATATATATATATATATATATATATATATATATATATATATATATATATATATATATATATTTATATATATATATATATACATACACACACACACACACACACACACACACACACACAAACACACACACACACACATATATATATATATATATATATATATATATATATATATATATTTTGGGGAAAACAAAACCTTATTGAATGATAGGCGCAAAATGCCGAAGCCTATACAAGTAAGCGCGCCCTCGCGCGAAGACCGACCCAAAACAAAGAGAGAAACACGAAGTGTTGCCCACAAAACGGTAACAGGACCGAGCATCAGAAGGTTAGGCGGTAAAAGCGAGTTCCCGACGGAACCGCCCCCCTGCCCCAGTCAGCAGTCCAGTTCGGCCCAAAACTGATTCGAGGTGTGAGTGCAACACCTCTTTCTTTTGAAGATTTGCCTTACCACTTCTCTGTACAATTAAGGCGGCAGGAATTGACGGCCCTCGAATCTGTATTTGTTTCTGTTTTCTATAAAATCCAAAATGCGGCGACAGCGACGATCTGATACCCGTGGGACGTGTTCCAGCTGGCCATCAGATCGTTGATGCCCCCGAAAGTAGGGACCATATTGTACCTGTGGTGGAGGTGTGTCCAAATGTGAGAGGCAGACTCCCCAGAAAGCAGCACGTGTTCGACGGATTCTGGATGGTTATCAGCACAGCAGTGGCATCTGGACGCCAGACTATATCCGAATGATTGAACTGCATCATCCTTGGAGAGCTTCCGATGTGCGGCATGCCAGAGGAAAATGGACCATTTCGTCGGAATACACGTGTGCCAAAACTTGGCAGAAGGGGATGTCGTAACTTGTATGTCTCTGAAGATGGCTCTGGCCGAAGCTAGGGTGAAGACGCCACTCTGGTTGAGGGACCATCTGAGCACGTCCTGAGTGTCAATGATCGACAGATTAGAAGCACCCAAGCTCGCCGAGGCTGCCGGGCCAAGCCAGTCTCGCACCCTATCCCAATTCCACCCTGACGCGTCATCATCCCATAAATCTCGTATCTCGCACAGCGACGGAGTAAAAGCATTGGGCCTGAGGATATCGTCCCCTAACCAGCGTTTATTGCAGGCCTGCGAATGGCCATTGCCCAGGGTCAGGCGAAGGAGAGGTTCCGCAAGGATACGGCCTCGGATGATGCGCCGCCACGATGCGGAAGATCTGTTATTGGCAGACGCCTCAGTTAAGTGACAAAATCTGGAGTATTTTGCTCTCATGAACCTGGTCCAGATCAAGTTTTCAGAGCAAATTTTCCACCACAATTTCGCCGAGAGGGCGTCGACCACGTGGGCAAGCCTGCAGAATCCCAGACCACCCTCTTCAGTAGGCTTGGCCATGGTAGCCCAACTGGCCCAGTGATGCTTGTTCTTTCCCTCGAGATGACCCCAAAAGAAATTGGCGAGGATAGATTCAATAGATTGGAGGACTTTGATGGGGGGCGAGCACACCACAAGGGTGTATATGGGGATGGAGGATAGAACGTGCTTAATGAGAATTAACTTCCCTCCAGGGGAAAGGGTGGCGTTGTGCCAGCCTGCAATTTTCTGGCGAATCTTGCCAACCATGTGTTCGAAAATCCCAGCGTTCGCTCTACCGTACACCAAAGGGCAGCCTAAGTACAGGAAAGGGGGGTAAGCTGTGGAGAAGGAGGTCATGGAGGACAGCACAGCTGACTGAGTTCTATCGACTTTGTGATGAGTGTAGATGACGCTCTTGCTGTTGTTGATTTTCTGCCCAGAGCAACGAGTATATTTAGCCAGAGTTCTAATAACCACCTCTATGGCTCCAATTGTGCCAGCGGAGAAAATGAGGATGTCATCCGCGTACGCAAGATGAGTTATGAGAGGGCAACCGGTCGTTGTGTGAAAGTGTTGGAACCCAGGAGATCGTGGCATGATTTTGAAGTTTCTGTTCAGGGCTTCAACAGTGATGATGAAAATGGTGGAGGAGAGGGGGTCTCCCTGTCTAACTCCTCGAGTAGATTTGAAGAAACCCTGAGGTTGGCCGTTGATGACAGTGGAAAACCAGGAGTTGTTGATGGATCTAAAGATGATGTCGATCACAGGTTCCGAAAAACCAAAGGCTCTGAACACCCAGATCATGAACTGCCAATCAAGGCGGTCGTAAGCTTTTCCATGTCCAGTTTGATGGCAACGTTCCCCCCTGGACGAGAATTTCATACACGTGATCATCTCTTGGGCCAGGAGGATATTATCGGTGATATTGCGACCTTTGACGAAGCCACTTTGCTCTTCGGATATGATTCTGGGGAGGATGTCCGACATTCTGGAGGCGATGATTTTAGAGATAATTTTGTTGGTGAAAGTGCAGAGGCTGATTGGTCTGAAGTCTTTAAAGGTGTCCGGATTGTCTTTCTTGGGAATGAGGATGATGTGAGCGGAGGATATAGATTTCGGATAAGTGGCACCTTGAAAAAATACGGTTGTGGCATCCCCGAGGTCGGACCGAATGATGTCCCAGCAAGAGCGAAAGAACACCTCGTTGAATCCGTCCGGACCCGGGGCGCTGTTGGCATTAATGTACCACACAGCAGTCTTAATCTCGTCTACAGAGAGGGGAGCATGGAGGCTTTCGTTATCCCTGTCAGAAATCAGGAAGGGGATCTCGGACAGGAATTCGTCATCTTTAATCACGGCCTCTTTAGCGAACATGTTGGAGAAATAGTTCGTGGCAGCCATCTGAATATTCTCCTAATCGTCAAGAAGTTGGCCATTATCATCGCGGATGCAATGAATCTTAAGAGAGCTTCTGCGTCCTTTGACACATTTGTGGAAGAAGCCAGAATTCTTGTCCCCTTCCAAGTCCCAGGTTAATCTGGCCTTTTGTCTCCAGAATTCAGATTCAATCCTGATTCTAGATTTGAGGATGGCCCTGGCGAGGTTGAGAGAGGCACGATTCTCCTGGGAATTAAAGAGGGCAAAATTGATCTCCGTACGGGTGACATCGTCTTCAGCATCCTTATGGCTTGAAAAATGTCTCCGAATGCAATTTTGCTCCAGGCCGTAAGGACTTTTCTAGTAGCTTTAAGTTTGGTAGCAAATCTTACCAGAGGATCCTGGTGAGTGACAGAAGTCCAAGCCTCTTCCACGATGAGCATGAACTGGGGGTGGTGGCGCCAGAAGTCAAGGAAGCGGAAGGATTTTTTGATGCGATTATGAGTGATGTTGATCTCGAGAAGGAGGGGGAGTGGTCTGATTCAGTGGAGTTCAGGTGCGACAGATTGCTGAGCAATTCCAAATCCGCCCAACAGTCATTCACCATGGCCCGATCAAGGCGGGAGTACTGCCTACGCGAGCCATCTTGCATGTTGCACCAAGTGAACTGGTTGCCGTGGAAGGGGATGGCGGATAGATGGGCGATTAATGCGAAGTTATTGAAGTCCTCCATGGCCGAATGAGGGGGGTCACGCTCACCGGATTCTTCTCTCTGCAAGAGACCGTGTTAAAATCTCTGATGCAAAGCCAAGGCATATCGTCATGTGGAATGGAGGGGCCGACAGAAGCTCCCAAAGAACTTTACGCTCCGGATGCTGCAGCTACCATGGATGGCCGAAAGGATAATACGGGACTTGAAGGCGGGGTGCTCAACCCAACAGGAGAGGGCTTGGAGGGGAGTCGTTGATAATGCCAAATCTGAAGTCATTTGCGAAGAAGATCCAAATGTCGTGACAACCGGGAATCGCGGAAGGGAATCCCAGTTCGAGTTGGATTTCTTTCATTCTTTTGTGAGGTATTTTGGGTTCGATAATGACTAGTAAATCAATCCGGTGCGATTTGGTAAGGCTGATAATCTGATTCATAGTCTGTTATTTCCAATGCCTCGAACATTCCAAGAAAGAATGTTAGGCATTAAAGGAGGAGGTCGGGGGTTTTGCAGCTTTGCGGCGGATCGCGTGGTCATCGTCGTACGCTGCCTTTGTTTCTTGGATTTCTTTTTTCTTGGGAGAGCTGTTTTTGGGGCTGGTGCTGACCGGTGCTAGAGTCCTATCTAAACTCGAGTAAACGACTGCGGCTGTTGAGTGGGAAATGTCAGAGTCTTCGCACTCCGACAGAGCACAAAGAGGATTGCCTCGATCGAAGAAACCCACTTTCTGAGCCTGCCAGAATCTTCTGGTGAGCGGGGAGGACGGGCAAGGAGGAACGATGGCCGATCGAAGAGGGAGAGGTGGAGCGGCGGAGGACGGAGCCCCAGCTACCTCACCGTTGGAGTGAGAACTGAGACCGGCCGAAGACTGGGCACCGGGAATCACTAAATCGGAGGAGGAGGGATGTGGAGGGGCAGCGAGGGAGAGAGGGTGATGGGGGGTTATGGAGGGGAACTATGTCGGGCCGAAAGGTGGAGGGGGGGTGTTAGGGAGGCCACCGGAGGTAGGTGTCTCTGGAGAGCAATCATCCGGATCAAAGTCAAGAGCTTCGAAGGAATTATGGAGAGTAATGGCGAGAGAGAGGGGGATAAGGGGTTAGGAAGGCAATCAGAGATCGGCGGCTCTGGAGCGCCATCAGCTGACTCCGAGTCTATCGCTCTGGAATTGTGGAGAGTGATGGCGAGAGAAGGGGGCGGAGACAGAAGCGGGAAGGGTGGGGGAATTCTGAGTTGGAGGTGGGGGGTTGGTGGGATCCGCGTTATGGGCGGGATGGGGGTACTGCGCCGGTATCGCACGCTGACCTGGGGACAGGTTTCTTGAGTTCTGGTGAGCGCGGAAGCATTGTAGAGAGTGGCCGCACATCTGGCAGTGTTGAAAAAATAATACTGTTGTTGTAAACCAGCGTTTGACTGAATGATTGATCTCCGAGTTCTATCTCTATCACTTGGGTGGCTCGTTTGTGAGGTCCAGCTCTACGCAAATCTTTGCGTAGTTACATTTAGAGGGTTTCTCGTTTCTTCGGCGATGGCCACAAGGACTCCGAAGAGAGCTGGCGATCCTTTGAGGGCTGCAGTAGGAAAACATACTAGGGGAGATTAGGGAGGGTGATCCAGGAGGAGATGATGGTCGAATCGATCTTGGGGTTAAATTTTGGTGACCATTTGATTTTGGCAAACTGATTATCAATTTTGGTTGTGCCTTTCACCAC
>JANAVB010036420.1:14808705-14951644 GCA_029216955.1 Iris pallida | reverse complement strand
GCGCCCCCTACGGCAGTTTCGCCGTTGGCCGCGCCCGGCCTCCGCCACGCCTGCCGCCCCATCTCCTCCAGTGGGATTCCCCCTCGCCTGAGCGCTTTCGTCGGGCGCACCTACCCCTACCTCCTCCCCCCACCTTCTTCCCCCTTCCACCTCCTCGCGCCGGTGCCGTCCCCGGCGGCCTCGCTGCCAGCGGCCGTTGCGCGGAGCCAGCTCCTCTTCCACTAATCTCGAGCCTCCCACGCCCCTTCCACCTTGGCCCCCCGCCGGAGTCGATCCAGGAGCCACACGGTTGCCCCCTTCCTTTCCGGTGGCTCACCCCCTCCCCCCCCGTCGACCGTCAGCCGCCTCACACCGGCCCCCCCGTCCGGGGACCGGTTTCCTTTCCCTGCATGGCCGGTCCCTGCTCTGCAGCGGACTCCTCCGGCTTCCCTAGATACCCTCCCCCCGTGTCCCTCCGGCCTCCGACAGGCCAGACGGATCCCTCCCAGCCCCCGTCGCCGCCACGCGACAGTCCCTCTTCCCCCTCCTGCCACGGCCACCCCCCAGGCTTTCCCTGGCGCCGCACCCCTCTCTGGCAGCGGCGCCCTCCGCCAGCGAGCCCCACTCGTGGGCTGTCGTGGTCGCGAAGGCGCCGACGAATTTCTGCTTCCCCCGGCGTCGATGTCGGCCCTTCCTGCTCCCCTTCCGTGGTGGTCTTCGGCGGTCCCTACGGCTCTCGCAGTAGGATCCCCCCCGCCGGTGTAGGCCTACCTCCGCTGGCCTACCGCGTATCTCCCTCGACGGCCGTGCCCCCCTCCTCTTTTCCCTCTCCCTCACCCCCTCCGCCCTTTCCCGGACTCCTCGGCATCATCCGCGCTCCCGACGCCAGAGCAGCGCCCTCCGCCCTCCGCGCTCCCCTTCCGACGCCGGAGCCCCGTCCTCCGTCCCCCTCAAGTGCTCCCCTGCTTCTCCGGCTCGCCGCCAGAGCACCGCCTGACGCCCCCCCCCGGTCACCCCCCGCCGAGTCCCCGGTCCGGGCAGTTCCCCTTCGGGCTGGTCGTCTCTCGGATGAGAGCCCCTCGGTCCGAGTGCCGCTTGGTCCGCGCCCTCCCCCCCCCCACGCCTCTTCCACCTCGACCACACGTCCCCTACACGTGACCCTTTGGCGAGCCCACTTTCCCGTCCCAACGTCTCGGCGGTGTCCCCCCTCCCCCCGCGTCGGATTTCAAATTTTGAATTCACTTTCAAATTTGAATCCCATAAAAAAAAATTGGGCAATGTGCCCACACGCCCCCTAGGGCCGAGCGCCCACACCCGCCTAGCGCTTTCGTTTCGGGAGTCTTGAGAATTTTCGAAAGTTGGTTCCCGTATTTTCGAAATGTTTTCAAGACCCTCCTGACTCCTATTTTCGAAATTTTCCAAAATTTCAAAATCTACTTTAATGTATTTCTACTGTGCCCCCAGGGCCTTTTTTGTGTTTTAGACCCTGGTACATGTACTGCTCATTATGAGCCACCTTTATCATTCAATAAAATGTTGTTTGGAAAAAAAAATATATATATATATATATTTATATACTATATATATATATATATTATATAATATATATTATAATATATATATATATATATATACAAGAGGCTATATATAACATATAGGTAAAACATTTGAATGTAAAATTAGAGACTAATACCCACAAGTCCAGAATCTATCTAACTTCATATAAACTCAGAAAATCCGAGTTAATTCTCAAAAATCGAATTACAACAAAACAACTCAAAATATATATAAATCAAAACCCAAAAATCCAACTCGAAGCCCAAAACACAAAATACTCAACTAAAACTGGTAAACTTGGCAAACACGAAGGTGTCTACGTGTGTAACATGCTCGGGTACTCACGGGGTCGAACCCGTGTCCGCATCGTGTCCATGAAGTGCGTATCGCATGGGCCGCGTACGCGCTGCACGGTATCAGCCAAATCAGTGCAGACGCGATAACTTCGCAATACTCAACAAAATCTCGTGAAATTTTAGGAGCACATGGGCAGAGGTGGCCCCCATATGTCCATAAAATGTCATACAAAACGGAGTCATATCCATCGAGTTATGACACACAGACTGCAGGGCTGTACACACACGCGTGCGCGACCTTGTACACCCGTGTCGACATCCGTAGCTTGCGGCACGAGCCACGTCGTGCCATGTGCTTGATTCTAGGGTTAGCCTAGGTCTAGGACTTCGTGCTCGTGCTCCTGGAATGGGTTCTCGTCATGTCGTGTTCGTGTACGAAGGCCGTGTCAGCGGCACTTTTCAGTCGCGTGCACAGTACGGTTGACCCATACACGTTAGATTTCTCTGCGCATGCTTCACGAAACGTCGTGAAATTTTAGAAGCATGTGGACAGAGGTTGCTCCCATGTTTCCATGAAATTTCACGCGAAACGGATTCTTGTACGTCAAGTTATGACACTCGGACAACAGGGCATGCACGGGCCTCGTGTACGCGTGTCCGTGTCCGATTCGGACACTGAAATCGTGTC
This sequence comes from Iris pallida, assembly GCA_029216955.1. NCBI lineage: Eukaryota > Viridiplantae > Streptophyta > Magnoliopsida > Asparagales > Iridaceae > Iris > Iris pallida. The sequence continues at coordinate 14,949,124 of JANAVB010036420.1, read as the reverse complement.
GAATCAAGATCCGTCTTCATAAAGTTAATTCAAATCATAACAACAATAAATTTGTGAAAAAAATCGAAAAATACCAACTTTCAGTTCTAAGTGGCATTTCGTCGAATACGTGTTCCATAGGACTGACACGTGTCTGATACGGCTATTAACGAAATCACAAACCTACCAAACTTCATGCACAGGTCTGGATACCTATATGGATGCATCTACAAGAAAAAATGAAATTAACAAGTGTTTAGAGAGATTTACCTATTGAGTGTCAAAACTCAATGAAATAAGCCTCCAAACACGTCGATGCCGATTTTCTCCGGTCAAATGCCTCTGATCCCTCACTAGCAAGTCTCTAGCAGGTTCCTCTCCTCCAAACAATTGCAACGCACTTCGTTTGGAAGGATTTGGGTGAGAAATAGAAAATGGAACCTTTGGAGGAGAAGGAAAAAATAGGGTTTGTGAACTTGTGACGGCTACTAGGTTTAAACACAATAAAAAGGGGGGCTACTGTGTTTGGCTGGCCAAGTCATGGGGGGATTAGGGTTAGGGTTTAGTCATGGTCCAAGCACTCCTTAAGTTGGTTTAAAGGCCCATTGACAAAAAGGCTTAAAGGCTATGTGTAAAATGACTTAAAAATGATTTAAATGTTTCCTAAATGGACAATAGCTCTAAATTAAAATCTAAAAGACAAAAACATTCTAATCACATGGTTAGTCTTCTAATCAAGGTTGACTAAGGTTATACCACATTCTACTACCCAAAACGCCAATCAAAGCTACAACCAATCAAATTAACTAATAAAATAATAAATTCAAAAATATCACAAAATTACTAATACCCCAATTTAGAAAAGTGGTGGTTACACGAAGAGAGCTCAAAAGAGAAAATTTGTGAGAGAAACTCTCTCTCCTCTCAATGGGATATTTATAACCTAAGCTTATGTGTAACGGTCGCACAAACCGCACACGAAATGGCGAGTCAGTTGGGATTCTGCGCATGCAAAATCTTCTTTAAAATATCGGCCTATGTGTAATGACCGCAAAAATTGGCACGAAATGGAAAATCACGCACGAAATGGCGTGACAAAGTGGTATTAATGCATGGCTTTACGTCCTTGGCCTCTTTCAAGTATCATTTTCAAAAAAGAGTATAAAGTATTTTAATGGCTTTCAAAGGTCCCGATTTTGAGATTTCAAAAAATATATCCCATATAATAAGTCTATAATATTTATGAGACTGACAGAACTTACACTCTTTTGCAAAGAAATGACAAAAGGAGATAGTCGAACCCTCCTAAGCATCGAGCTCGACCGACCCAGTGGAACGAATTTTGGCCATGATGGAAACTCAACGGAAGAAAGCTGAAGATCGTAGCATGGCCCAACAAGCCCTAATGGAAACTCAACAGAAACTAGCTGAGGAGCGTAGCATGGAACAACAGAGGCAGCTGGATGCCTTAACCAGAATAGTCACTTCGTTGCGGGCAATCATGATACCATCACAGCGACCAACCCGACAGGAACCTCCAGAGATTAGGCCTATGATGGTGACGACGAGCCCCAGCCGGCGCACATGCACTCTTCATTTAGGCGAAAGGACTTCTTGGACACGAAACCTCCAGAATTCAAAGGCAGGACATCACAAGATAAGGTAATTGACTGGATCAATAAAATAAAGTTTGTTCGCATTCATAGGAGTTCGAGTAGCAAGAAGGTAAGTGTAGAAGCTCAAAAATATCAACAAAGTGCGTGCACCATTCATAGATAGCGCACAACGCCATCTATCAAATGGCACTCAACATCAATGGTGCTTAACATCAAATGGCGCCAGCCATCAGATAGCGCTAGGCCACCACATGGCAAGCTTCCTCAAGAAGATAAATCATCAGTCATGATGACTGATAACATAGCAGTTGAGGAAATCTCATCGAATCTTGAGTGTGCGTCGCTCAAGAAGGATCATGTCAGATCTGTTATAATGACGACAGTCAGTTACTTTTTTCAGTGTCGTCTATCAAGTGGCACGAAGTAATGAACTCCTTAGCAACTTAACACTCAGTGCCATTCACTGTTGGCGCCCATCAACATGATGTGCCATTCATTAACTGGCGCCAATCAATCAACCATCATCCAGAAGCAATTAAAGATGATGTGGCACGCATGCCACTAATCTCGAAGAACACACGATACTGCCCATGACCAATCGTCTTTCTTTCACAGAAAGCCATGTGCCCCATGAAGTTGAGTTAACCGTTCGTGCAAATGGATGAAGCAGAACATGGTGCAAAGCAATGTATAAATCAATATTTTTTAACTATGCACCAATCAATGTAATTGCCTGACAGTTATCCAAAACTCTATAAATAGAGTTCCAAAATCACTTCTAAGGGCACCATTAATGATCGTCATCTTCTAAAGTGAATTCTCAACACTTCTTATCGCTTTCATAACACGTTCATGTTAGGGTTATATACTAAAAGCAACACTTTTGTAGTAACCTTATTTCCTTAATTTTTGAATGAGAATCATATGGGCAAATGTTTGTATATTGTATTGTTACAAGTGTTAATACAAATGTCTGATATTCTATTTAGATAATATGGTGTGTGGTGTCACACATAGATCTTATTATTAGTTTCCTATGGAGTATATAAATAGTTTACAACCTGATGGACCTGGATCTATTGGAAAGGTTATAGTGTAATCTGGTATTAGTCTATCTTGACTATAGGTTTACACTAGTACACTTTGTGTGTATTGAACATGACCACTTGAGGTTGTTCTCTTTGTACTGACTACATAAGTGAACAAACCTCTATTATTATGGATGCTTGTGCTCTTAATCCAAATATATAACAGACATGTATATGCAGTATGCATTACTTTGACTCATGAAAGAGTGAGATTCATTATGGGTCAACAATCTCTATGAATTGGGTAATAACATTGTATGTTGATGGGTTGTTGATTATAAATGGAATCCATCTCCCGATATATTGGGTTGATGATGTCCCCTTAAGGAGCTCATAAGGATTTTCATGTAAACCCTAATGGAATTATATCCGACATGACAAATAAAGTTGAGCGGTACTACTTAAGGATAAAAGATGTCGAATCAATATAGTTGTCAGTAACTTAATTTGATCGACGGACATTCGATATCTTAACATGGGGAGCCAAACGAGCATATAATAAAAGGATCCCACAAACATAATTTGGGATTGGGAGGTAGTGCAATAATAGCTCATTAGTGGATCGAGCTATTGTTAATGGACCTGGATTGTGTGTTCGGGCTGAACACGGGATATCCAGATCTGTTAGGAGGCCTAACCCTAATTTTACTCATGGTCCCTACCGTAGCCTATATATATCCTCTATTCTCTGGCCGCCAAATGATTGATCAAAAATCTAAAGCTTTCTCTAAATTTGTGATTCACGTAATGTAATACCTGTGGTTCGTATTACGTATGCTGGAATACGTGTACGTATTTATTCTTGTATTGCATGATTTCCTTGCTTAGTTTTCTCCCTGGCTTAGTTTATTCTTGGTTCGGGTTGGCTTGGTTCGGTTTGGGATTGCTATTGGTTCATCATGAACCAAGGGGTGAACCTCCTACCTACCACCACCACTACCATTTATTAACCATTCTTCCTTTTCTCTCTTCATTACTTTTCTTCCATTTACTTCTTCACCTACCAGAGAGAGAGAGAGGTCTAGGCAAGTGCAACTTGCTTCATGGAGGAACTCCAATTTGTTGCTTCATTCTCTTTCTTACAGAATTTTAACTTACTTTAGTACTTGGCATTTCCACTTTCCATGGCTAGATTCTTGTAGATCTATGATTATTTTATTTTTGGAAATCTTAGGTTTTGATCTACTTAATCTTGTTATTTCTGAGTTTTGATGGTTCCATGTTGTAAAGGCTTTCGTTCTACCCCATTTTGACCTATGGAAGTTCGGATTTGGGCTCCGGATGATGGAGTTATGGAGCTTGAGGACTTGGCTCTCATGGTGTTCTTTTTCTCTAAAATTTTGGAGAAGATGAACTGTGCTGACTTGACCGCATGAATATTTCATGCGGCAAGTGTTCTATTCAGCCGCATGACTGGAAGTACTTGAGCCGCATGAGGGCCGAACTCATCTAGTCGCATGACTCGCTCAATCCCCAGCCGCATATACTCTGCATTTCTTGAGCCGCATGAGACGTTACCCGTTTAGCCGCATGCGCCCTCCCAGGCCGCATGAGGACCCTGCTCCTTCCAGCCGCATGAATGCTCTGACTAAGCCTCATGCGCCCTCTCTTTCCGCTGGCCGCATGGGGCTTTACTTGACCCAGCCGCATGAGGACTTCTTCCCGAGCCGCATGAACTCCACTTATAGCCGCATAGGCGCATGACCCCACTAACCGTATAAGCGCATGGCTTCGCTCCTATCCCTGCCGCATGGATTCTCTTTTAGCCACATGGACCCTATTTATCTCAGCCACATGGACCCAATTCATATCAGTCGCATGCGCCCTCTCTTCCTCCTGGCCGCATGAGGACTGATATCCTTAGCCGCATAGGCTTTCTTTAATCAGCCGCATGCGCCTAACCCTATTCAGTCGTATTGGTTGTTCTCCTCCCAGCCGTATGAGATTATTCCTGAACCGCATGTCTCTCCTATAGCTCTGTACTGTTATTTTTATTATTATTTTTGCCCATGCTTTGGAACTCCTGTGGTATATTTTATGCCTATTTTATATCCTTACGCCTTTTGTCCTGAACTTGATAAATCACGATTTGATTTATATGATTGAAATGACAATTATACACGATATGGTGTGACAAGGAACTAGCATGACATGATAGTGACCCATAGTGGTGCACTCCTGACAAGTAAACAAGACATGATCTGATAGTGGCCCATCGTGGCGCACTTTTGACCAATACACTTGACATAAAAACCTGACATGATATATCTGATAAGCTGTTGCGACGGCTACTTGACATGACATGACCTGTATATTTAACCTGGACACCGTGGGCGATTGTGCTTGTACAAATAATTCAGTCCTGTCTTGTATCATGTCTAGGAGGGGACTCCTGAGTACCACGGTCAGGAGTACCCATTGAAATGGACTAAGGCTAATAACTAGATTAATACATTAGTCATAAAGAGATCTTCCAGCTACAGGCAATCCCGTTACCTGGACACGCCTTGGGATCTGTAGCCTGCCGTCGAGTAGGGCACATTTCCAGCACACTGTCATATGTTGCACCCTTCAAGCTACCTAAGGGTACATTTATTTCCTGGATGGTGTACCCACCTGAATTCAACTCTAAATCTTTTAATCCGGGTAACCTGGATGGTCTGCAGGGCTTGTGGCTGTGGAAGATTCTCACTGCATCTTGTTAGTAACTAGGCCTGTGATAACCCTAGTTAGTTAAAGTATCAAGCCGTAATTCTTGCTTGGCCGTGAAATGATTGGATGGAGTCTAACCAGTCTAGTCTTGTCCTTATTCTGTTCCAAATTACTGCATGACCTGAATGTCTGTATTTATTTTATCGATAAATGGTGAGAATTCCAAGTTCTGTTCAGACGACGGGTTACAACCCCGGTCCTTGTTTTGTTTACGGGTTGTAACCTGGTTATCTGAGTAATTCCATGGTTATTTCGTCGTATATCACCTGTTATGCCTTCCCTTAATTCCCGTCTTTATTATTAAATTATTAATATTGTGCTAATTGCTGGTTTTAATTCCTAAGTGAAGCTTCCTTTGTGGCACTTGCTCTTTCTGGGATCTGACCCAGCTGGTTTTGTATGGCCATATTTCGGAGCAGCTTCCGAGGATCTACCAACTTTCCAGCCCGATGGTGAACACCAGACGTAAGCAGGGCAACGAGTGGATTATTTTTGGCTCTCCCACTCTATTGTAAAAATATTCTTTTGAGACGTTTAGCCGACGAGCACCTGTTTAGCTCGATTGTACTTACTTACTGTCTGCATACGGGCTGTAACATGATTAACAGATCCTAGGGTTGATCATGTATGACTGAACTCTTGCTAGTCCTGACATTTTGTAACGACTAGCTTTATGATCAACTGAATATGTAATGTTTGGGACGCCTTACTATTGTATATTTGGTGATCTACATCTTGTAACATTTACTTACTTACTTGTGATTGAGACACTAGGCTTGTTCATGACCTTAAGAGACTGTTGGCTTGTAGTAAACCCTCATGTATCTAGACAGCCATGACCGTATAGCGAGGTGAGTTGCACTTCAATATACGTAGCTGGCTATGTCTGCCCCCGCTCTCCAGTATTCTGGTTCTGGGGCGTGACATGGTTTAAGTGGTGGCCCATACAGGTCTTGTAAATCAAGATATGTGAGGGTTTACCGAATAGATGTCTCAATCAGTAATCGCCCATGATCTCTGCTCGTATCTTCTGAATCCCTGGATTCTTGTCCTGATCATATGCTTGTATCGTTGATCTGTCCTGGTCCTTCTTTATTGTTCCCTATGTCGTTTTCTTCAGCGGTATTGTTCATGGACCTGCCGGTCAGCAAGGCGGAGCACTTCCCGCGGAACAGCAGCAACCCGGAGATCAAGCCCAACATTTCAGAGTAGCCTCCAGAGTCGTGCCTTCTGATGGAGAGCTACCAGTCCAGCCAGTTCAGCCTGCCGAGCCTGATGATGGCACTTTGGTAGGACTCGTCAGGACCTTGATAGCTTTCCAAGATCGTCGAGGAGATGCCTTACTCCAGGCCGTGACGGATGCTTTGACCAGAGGAGGTCATCAGGGTAACAGCGCAACCAGAGTTGTTAGCAGATCTTCAGAAGATGGGTATCGAAGTTGTTCTCCCTTCCAGTGTGGCATTAATGGCCAGTATGCAAGTTCAGTCCACTATAGTCGAGAGGATCCGGATGGCGCAGTCAGCAGATTCCAAGCTTCAGCGACTCAGGGCAGAGTGTGAGGCAGGACGAAGACCAGAGTTATGCATTCATGAGGATGGTACACTTAGGCATAGGAAGCGTCTTTGTGTACCCAGTGGAGATATCAGACAGAAGATCATGACGGAGGCTCACAGTTCGCAGTATTCCATTCATCCCGGCGGTACGAAGATGTACCGTGATATTCGTCAGCACTTTTGGTGGAATGGCATGAAGAGGGAGATAGCCCGGTTTGTCTATCGATGTTTGGTTTGCCAACAAGTTAAGGCTGAACATTAGAGGCCAGCTGGACTACTTCAGCCCTTGCCAATTCCAGAATGGAAGTGGGAGCATATAACCATGGATTTTGTGACTAGATTGCCTAGATCCCCGGCTGGCAGAGACGCTATTTGGGTTGTCATAGACAGGCTCACGAAAGTAGCTCACTTTCTCCCATTCAGAGTTGGTCAGTCGACGGCTCAGCTAGCGGAGATGTATCTTCGACAGATTGTCAAGTTGCACGGAGTGCCAGTCAGTATTACCTCGGACCGAGATTCCAGATTTACGTCGCACTTTTGGTGTAGCCTGCAGGAGAGTTTGGGAACTCACCTCTAGTTCAGTTCAGCATATCATCCGCAGAAAGATGGTCATTCGGAGTACACAATCCAGACTCTTGAAGACATGTTGCGGTCCTGTACACTTGAATTCGGTGGTTCGTGGGAAGATCACCCGCACATGGTGGAGTTCTCGTACAACAACAGCTTCCAAGCTAGTATCCAGATGGCACCGTTCGAGGCACTGTATGGTAGGAAGTGCAGATCCCCGTTAGCCTAGGATGATGTCGGAGAGAGGCAGATGCTCGGTCCAGAAATGATTGCCCAGACAGTTGAAGTGATCAGAAGAGTCAGGGATCATCTTCGAGTTGCCAAAGATCGCCAGCGCCATTGGGCCGATTCTCATCGGCGCCCTCTCGAGTTTTCTGTCGGCGACCATGTATTCCTGAGGATTTCGCCTAACCGTGGCGTCATTCGTTTCGGCGCACGAAGAAAGCTTAGTCCTAGGTGTATAGGGCCGTTCGATATTCTGGAGCGAGTAGGAGATGTGTCCTATCGTCTCGCTCTTTCGCCGTCGCTAAGCGAGGTGCATGACGTGTTCAATGTATCCCAATTACGACGGTATATCCTGGACCCGAGCCACGTCCTGGATCATTCGGAATTGGTTGTTGGCACCAACCTTTCGTATGAGGAGAGGCCCGTATCTATATTGGACCGGAGAGAGAAGATACTCAAGAACAAGACTATCAAGTTAGTCCGAGTCGCTTGGGGTCATCATTCTTTGGGGGAGTCAACGTGAGAGCGTGAAGATGATATCCGATCGCGATATCCCGACTTATTTGACTCGTGAGGTATAATGTCTTCCTTATGCCTCATGCCTTCGATTCCTTGCTTGAATGAGTGATTGCCTGCCTAGTTATAGCTTGCTTGTGATTAATATAGCTTGTCCTCGTCTCTCTAGCCTCTTAATTAAATTCCTAGGACGAAATTCTTTTAAGGTGGATAGAGTTGTAATGCCTGTGGTTCGTATTACGTATTCTGGAATACATGTACGTATTTATTCTTGTATTGCATGATTTCTTTGCTTAGTTTCCTCCCTGGCTTGGTTTATTCTTGGTTCGGGTTGGCTTGGTTTGGTTTGGGATTGCTATTGGTTCATCATGAACCAAGGGGTGAACCCCCTACCTACCACCACCACTACCATTTATTAACCATTCTTCCTTCTCTTTCTTTATTACTCTTCTTCCATTTACTTCTTCACTACCAGAGAGAGAGAGTTCTAGGCAAGTGCAACTTGCTTCATGGAGGAACACCAATTTTGTTGCTTCATTCTCTTCCTTACAGCATTTTAACTTACTTTAGTACTTGGCATTTCTACTTTCCATGGCTAGATTCTTGTAGATCTAAGTTTATTTAATTTTTAGAAATCTTGGGTTTTGATCTACTTAATCTTGTTATTTCTGAGTTTTGATGGTTCCATGTTGTAGAGGCTTTCGTTCTACCCCATTTTGACCTATGGAAGTTCGGATTTGGGCTCCGGATGATGGAGTTATGGAGCTTGAGGACTTGGCTCTCATGGTGTTCTTCTTCTCTGAAATTTTGGAGAAGATAAACTGTGCTGACTTGACCGCATGAATATTTCATACGGTAAGTGTTCTATTCAGCCGCATGACTGGAAGTAATTGAGCCGCATGAGGGCCGAACTCATCTAGCCGCATGACTCGCTCAATCCCCAGCCGCATATACTCTGCACTTCTTGATCCGCATGAGATGTTACCCGTTTAGCCGCATGCGCCCTCCCAGGCCGCATGAGGATCCCGCTCCTTCCAGCCGCATGAATGCTCTGACTTAGTCTCATGCGCCCTATCTTCCCGCTGGCCGCATGGGACTTTACTTGACCCAGCCGCATGAGGACTTCTTTCCGAGCCGCATGAACTTGGTCCACTTGTAGCCGCATAGGCGCATGACCCCGCTAACTGCATAAGCGCATGGCTTCGTTCCTGTCCCTGCCGCATGGATTCTCTCATTGGCCGCATGGAACCTATTCATCTCAGCCGCATGGACCCAATTCATATCAGTCGCATGCGCCCTCTCTTCCCCCTGGCCGCATGAGGACTGATATCCTTAGCCGCATAGGCTTTCCTTAATCAGCCGCATGCGCCTGACCCTATTCAGCCGTATGGGCTATTCTCCTCCCAGCCGCATGAGATTATTCCTGAACCGCATGTCTCTCCTATAGCTCTGTACTATTATTTTTATTATTATTTTTGCCCATGCTTTGGAACTCCTGTGGTATATTTTATGCCTATTTTATATCCTTACGCCTTTTGTCCTGAAGTTGATAAATCATGATTTGATTGATATGATTGAAATGACAATTGTACATGACATGGTGTGACAAGGAACTAGCATGACACGACAGTGACCAGTAGTGGTGCACTCCTGACAAGTAAACATGACATGACCTGATAGTGGCCCGTCGTGGCGCACTCTTGACCAGTACACTTGACATGAAAACCTGACATAATATATCTGATAAGCTGTTACGACGGCTACCTGACATGACATGACATGTATATTTAACCTGGACCCCGTGGACGATTGTGCTTGTACAAATAATTCAATCCTGTCTTGCATCATGTCTAGGAGGGGACTCCTGAGTACCACGGTCAGGAGTACCCATTGAAATGGACTAAGGCTAATAACTAGATTAATACATTAGTCATAAAGAGATCTCCCAGCTACAGACAATTCCGTTACCTGGGCACGCCTTTGGATCTGTAGCCTGTCGTCGAGTAGGGCACATTTCCAGCACACTGTCATGTGTTGCACCCTTCAAGCTACCTAAGGGTACATTCGTTTCCTGGACGGTGTACCCACCTGAATTCAACTCTAAATCTTTTAACCCGGGTAACCTGGATGGTCTGCAGGGCTTGTGGCTATGGAAGATTCTCACTGCATCTTGTTAGTAACTAGGCCTGTGATAACCCTAGTTAGTTAAAGTATCAAGCCGTAATTCTTGCTTGGCCGTGAAATGATTGGATGGAGTCTAACCAGTCTAGTCTTGTCTTGATTCTGTTCCAAATTACTGCATGACCTGAATGCCTGTATTTATTTTACCGATAAATGGTGAGAATTCCAAGTTCTGTTCAGACGAAGGATTACAACCCCGGTCTTTGTTTGGTTTACGGATTGTAACCTGGTTATCTGAGTAGTTCCATGGTTATCTCATCGTATATCACCTGTTATGCCTTTCCTTAATTCCCGTCTTTATTATTAAATTATTAATATTGTGCTAATTGCTGGTTTTAGTTCCTAAGTGAAGCTTCCTTTGTGGCACTTGCTCTTTCCGGGATCTGACCCAGCTGGTTTTGTATGGCCAGATTTCAGGGCAGCTCCCGAGGATCTACCAACTTTCCAGCCCGATGGTGAACACCAGACGTAACCAGGGCAACGAGTGGATTATTTTTGGCTCTCCAACTCTATTGTAAAAATATTCTTTTGAGGCGTTTAGCCGACGAGCACCTGTTTAGCTCGATTGCACTTACTTACTGTCTGTCTACGGGCTGTAACATGATTAACAGATCCTAGGGTTGATCATGTATGACTGAACTCTTGCTAGTCCTAACATTTTGTAATGACTAGCTTCATGATCAACTGAATATGTAATGTTTGGGACGCCTTACTATTATATATTTGGTGATCTAACATCTTGTAACATTTACTTACTTACTTGTGATTGAGACACTAGGCTTGTTCATGACCTTAAAAGACTGTTGGCTTGTAGTAAACCCTCATGTATCTAGACAGCCGTGACCGTATAGCGAGTTAGGTTGCACTTTAATATACGTAGCTGGCTATGTCTGCCCCCGCTCTCCAGTATTCTGGTTCTGGGGCGTGACACGTAAGGAGAGAAAGAGAGGGCTTCCAAGGAGAAGAAAAGGTTGGGAGATCGTTGCCCACACGACGTCTAACTCGATGAAGGAATACATACAGAAGATCTTGGGTCATCCGCTTAAGATTGCCAGGAACTACTTGTCTTCTTTCCACCGCAGGTATAATTCGTGAACCCTAGTTTCCGCCTATGAAGGGTTAGAACATATATTAAATCTGTTTAACTTTCTATCGATCAATATGCACACCGCGGTAAAGGTCCTGGGAATCCCCAGTTCCATCAATTGGTATCAGAGCCACTTTGGATCTGCTTATTGATTGACACGTCCATGTTGTCTAATAAAACCTACGCTGTGTAATAGTCGGTAGATATAGATCTTTTCTAACTCAGTTTTACAGGCATCTTAGATCCAACTATTATGGTTCAATGCATGTTTTTGATTGTATTGTTTAAACCACGGACATGTCGTGGATGTTGTTGTTTCTGTGGTTGTAATTAAAATCACGAGGGTTGATCGTGCTTATTATTTTAAATTTTCAATCTAGATTATGTGTGAACTCCTTAGGGAGACATAGGATTGATGTAATTTTAATTATTTTTGATCAATCGTGATGGCGGTGGTGGTTGTTTCTGACACCGGACGAGATGCTGGTTTTAAGCATTCTAGAGGCAGACAGATGATTTTCGATGAAGGAATCGACAGCCAAAACCTAAAAAAAATCGGGGCGCTGCCCCAACCCCGCGACCTGACTGAGCAGGTCGAACCCCGAATACATCTGCACAGTACCAGATTTTGGTTTCGGATAGTTGAAGACGGAGTAGGAAATATGTCCATAATAGTTGGATATTTTTCTCTTATTTGTTGTCATTTTGCTTTTTCTAATTATGCATGTTTATTATTGTGTGCATATTTTTTTTGGAAAAACTAAGCTTACATTAATAATGGACAATATGGACATAATATCAACTAGTAAAAATCCTTATTGTTAAATAACTAAGTGGGAGAGGATATTTGTTTAGTATAAATCCTATGGTCTCTATTACTGGTTTGTAGGTGATGTAATTATACTTGCGCGTTGGCTTTAGTATCTTTCTCTATATCGGATGAGTATAATTATGGATCACCAGTACAAACTTCCTTAGGGATAATTGTAGAAAGTTACCTTATATGTGTTCACTTCTCCATCTGAAGGAACTCATTACAAGGTAATGGACTTAGTATTAAGTAATGGTATACACTTAGATACAAATAATGGTATTCTCCCCATTGGAGTCACTGCTATTATTTGTATGACCAGAGCAAGACCAACATATTAATTTTATTTGTCATAAAGTTATGCTGACATGATAGTAAGATTAATAGGTAGTACCTACTTGAACAAAGTTGAATTTGTATACGTCCATACTATCGTGGCATGCTAAATTCATGATATTCAAGGTGTTGGTAAATTTCTACTTAATTAATTCAAAAAGTTTTTGCCCTATATAATTTTTATTTATGTGATTCTCAGGATTTCAAAAATGGGTTCTTTCAGTCCACTTATGGTGATTCTCAAAGAAAACAAACTTACTGGACCAAATTATATTAACTGGAAACGTAATCTGGACATTGTCTTGACTACTGAGGAGTACAAATATGTACTTGTTGAGGAATGCCCACCTAAGCCTGATGCTAACTCTGATGAAGAGGTCAAAGAGGCTTATAATAAGTAGAAAAAGACAGATGAGATGGCGCGGTGTTACATTCTGGCATCTATGTCAAATATACTGCAATATCAGTATTAGGCTATGGCCACGGCTTATGACATGATGTGTAACCTCAAGGAACTCTTCGAACATTAGACTAGAGCAGCTAGGCAGTTTGCTATGAAGTGTTTGATGAATACAAAAAATGGCTGAGGGTACACTAGTAAGGGATCATGTTCTCAAGATGATGGGTCATCTGAATGAGATGGAGATACTTGGAGCTGAAATCGATAGAAAATCCCTAGTCGATATCATTTTCGGGACTCTGCCTAAAAGTTTTGACAATTTCTGCCTTAATTACAATATAAACAAAATGTTGTATAGTTTTGGTAGAACTTGCAAAGAGCTACATGATGCGGAATCTCTTTTTAGGCAGAGTGGTCATGTTTTTGTTTCTGAAAAGGCTTCTACTTCTAAGCCAAAAGGCGGTAAGAAGAAGAATAACATTCAAAAATTGGCAAACTCAGTAAAGAAGGCCATGGGACCTCAAGGCACGGTAAAAAAGCCGAAAGTCAAATGTTTCAAGCACAAAGGGTCAGGACATTGGAAGACTGATTGTCCACTTCTCAAACATGGGAACAAAGAAGGTATATCTCATTTACTAGTAGTTGAAACATGTTTAGCAGTGTTATCTACCGGCACCTGGTGTATAGATACATGAGCTACTAATCGTGTCTGCAATACATTGCAGGAGTTCCAGGAAACCAGACGGCTCAGTGATGGAGAGATATGCTTGTTCATGGGTGATGCAACAAAAGTAGCAGTTGTTGCATTAGGAGATGTTACTTTATCTTTTGGTAGAAATAAGTCTTTGACATTGAGAGATTGTCTTTATGCACCTTCACTTAGAAGGAATCTAGTTTATGTTTCTATGTTAGTTAAGGATAGATATTCAGTTTATTTTAATAACAATATTATAATTAGAAAGAATAAATATTTTATCTGTTCTGGTGCATTGGTTGATAATCTGTATGTCATTAATCCTATTTCGCCCACAATGCAACTTATGGAAATGAATAATATGTCATCTAACTTAAATAAGAGAAAAGAACTGTTTGCTATGAAATATAAAAGAACAGAACAATTATCGGAGGACTGGACTTTTACTTCACAATACAAACTCGCATGTACAAAAAAAGTCTAGGGACGAAAACCTAGGTACAGCAATCTAAGTACAATTATTTATTTTAGATTCTGGGGGGTGACGGTAGAGGCTCGGGAAAGCGACGGCCGCTCTACCTTACTCCTTGGACAATTAGGTGCAACCTTGGCTCTGTAGAAGAACTGCTTGGCGTTGATAAAAAAATGCTCTCTCCTCAGGCTCTCTGGCTCTCTATGTCTCTATGTGCGTCTGTCTCTGTCTGCCTCTCTCTGTATATCTCTCTCTGTGTGTATATCTTCGCAAGGGAATGGCACCCTGCTATTTATAAGAGTGGGGGGCCTCATTAGGATTTACAATGATTGCCCATTCTTGAAAGTCGGCCGCTAAGGATCATTGGATCTGGGCCATTCATCGAGATTTGAGTAATAAATGTGATTGCATCAAATCTTTTGTGGGTAATTAATGTTGATTGACATAAATCCTCCAGATTTGTCATGCCAACCTCGGATTCCTCGACACGTGTCTTTAATTGGCTTACCTGTAAATGATCTGATTTGATCCCAATACTTCATTAGGATTTGTTGAGAGATTTCGCTCAATCTGATGCCACGTGCCCTGCTATCCTGCCACATGTCATAAACACAAGCCACAGCAGAAATCTTGAGCCACTGGAAAGTTGGGCCGTATAAGGCTGGCCACGTGTCAAGGCTGCCTAAGAGTGGCCTCCCTGAACATTTAGACCGCATGGTAATGATTTGAGCCGCATGAGTGTGAGTGAACCGCATGGAGATAGTCCTCGTGAGCCGCATGGAGCTAGTGTTCGTGAGCCGCATGGGGCTGGTCTTCGTGAGCTGCATAGAGCTAGTCTTCGTGAGCCGCATGGGGCTGGTCTTCGTGAGCCGCATGGAGCTAGTCTTCGTGAGCTGCATGGGGCTGGTCTTCGTGAGCCGCATGAGGCTGGTCTTTGTGAGCCGCATGGAGCTAGTCTCCGCTTAGGCCGCATACAACTGTCCATGTGTCAAGGCCGTATGACAGTTTCTGACTCTCGGGGGATCGTGTCAGAGATTTTCTTCGCTTTCCAAGGAGTCCGTCATTATGAGGGAGTCATAATGATATCTTTGCGTCAGAACTGTCACCTTGTCAGAGCTGTCAGCCGTCAAGGCATTTAATGTAAAATGAGAGAGCTGTTTATAGGCCACGTGGCTTCTCTTTGAGCCGCATAGGACTTGTTTGAGCCGTATAGACTCTCTGAGCCGCATGGGGCTCTCTGGCCACATGAATCTTTCTGAGCCGCAGGGGGCTCTCTGGCCGCATAGATCTTTCTTTATTCTTTTCCATGCTTCTACAAGACCCCCTTCAAAGTTTTCAATTTACAAAATTGAAATACTTTGAATAAGAAGCATGGCCATGTATTTTTCTGGCCGCATATGATGTCTCGGCCGCATGGATGTTTCGGCCGCATGGATGTCTCGGCCGCATGGATGACTAGGCCACAGGGTTTTTCGGGCCGCATAGGTGTCTTAGCCGTAGGGACTTTTGGGCCGCATAGCTATCTCAGCCGTGGGGACTTTCCGCCACGTCATCTTGCCACGTATGGAGATCTTTTGTATTAAATGTTGTTGATTTGCTGTCAGTTTTGAGGTCACTTTTCGGGACGGGATCCCAGGAGTCTGGCCTTCATTTTAGGCGGCTCGCCTCGACAACCGAAGAGTTGGTTTTCGTTCTGCATGAGAATCGAAGCGCCTTGGTTTTGTTTATAAATATGGATGAGTTCAGTTGGAGGGATTTCTATACTTTCTCTTTCGTCCCCAACTTTTGCCGTCTTTCCTTTCTTTCCCTATTTCCATTCTCCGACTGTCAAAAATGGCCCCCAAATCTTCTAAGGTCGTCTTCGCTTCTGCGAAAGGCAAGAAGGTGGCTTCCTCGTCGGTCGCCGTGCCCGAAGTGCATCCTGATGTTCGCCCCTCTTTCAAGGGTAAGAAATGGATTTGAATACTTTGAACCCCAAAGACTCATGGCTCTGTTACATAACATATGCACAAGCCTTCCTCCTTCGTTTTCATTGAACCGTCCAAACTTGACCATGATGGAGCCGCATATGTTCTATGGGCCGCATGACCCTCTCATATTCGAGCCGCATAGGGCATGCCCTATGTTTGAGCCGCACTGAGAAAGATTTGAGTCGCAGGAGTGCTTCTGTATTTGAACCGCATGGGACCTCCTTTGAGCGGAACCGCATACATTCCTGACAAACTGGCCCGCATAGAACTTTGCCGACTCACGCCGTATAAGTTCCTCTGCGAGATAGAACCGCATAAGTTTTAATCTGAGCCGCATAAGCTATCGAATAAGTGTCACATGGAACTCCCAACTGAATTGGGCTGCATGAAGCTGTGTTGACCTGAGCCGCATAGGCTCTATTAAAGCCGTGTCGCATGAACCCCAGCTGAATTGGGCCGCATAAGGCTTCGTCGATCCGAGCCGCATAGGCTCATAGAAACTTCTTTTTGAGAAACTCTAAGTGGTTTCGTTTTAACCTATTTTTTAATCTTGTTTCTTTTGTCCTTTTCCAGTGAACCTTCCAACCAACCCGGCCGGAGAGCTTCTAGTGGGTTCAGCTCAGTTTGCCATGGATGTGCGGTTTGACGATCTAATTCGACATATGACAGATCAACTTCCCTCTAATGATCCTTTGGAGAGGGTGGCTGCCATCAACAACCAGCCTTTCCATTTTCTTTGCACTATGATGAATTCGGAGAAACTGGACGGAGAATATCTGAAACCAGCTTTTCTCTTCGGGGATGCTTTCTCCGTAAAGAACTCCCGAATGCTGGACGTTTCTGAGAACTGGGACTTCACTGTGTACGGGGTGGATATCCATGTTCCCGAGATGGAGCGGCATTTTCCCCTCTTGTGGTTTAATATGGTACCATTGGGCAGGAAAATGGCATGTTCTCTGACTCCAACCTAACAGGGGATGTTCGTGGACAACATCCACTATAATATGAGTATTAGGTCAGCATGTGCAAGTAGGAAGTTAGTCAGCCGGACTGTGATGGGGCTGATTCCTGGTAATTTTATAAATGTGTCTGGTCCTAACTTCACTTTTACCCGAGCTGATACCTTCCTGAATCAGCTCGTTCGCAAGGGATCCTATCCTGTGGGCAGGTTGTCGCTGCTGAATTGGATAAACCCCATTCCCACATGGGCCAATCTTTCTTCATGGATCCTGAGGAACTACGAGGAACTCCTTCGGGAGATTGACCTTTACTACGCCATCCGGGGCACCTGTTACGGATTGCCCATTAATAAGCCGCTGTTCATGGCCCTTTTGGAGATGTATAGCCGGCGTACGGGGACTTTCTTCGCGCCCGGGGGAGAGTTGGGACTTGCTCTCCACGAAATGCATGCAATTTCTAAGCTGCCGTGGGGAGGCGAGGCCTTTGAAGTATATACCCCGACGAACGAGGAATTCGATGACCTGGATCGACGATTTCCTGGTTTCGTCGCAGTGTATCGAGAACTGTTGTGCCACCATAGCATCTGCCACCAGACTGCTATTAAGAAAGAAAATAGCTCAGAAGGGAACGCCCCCCATACCACGGCCTGGGTCGCGTATCTTTTCAAGTTACGTCCTTCCGGTCGGGTTTTGTCTCGAGGTCCTCAAACCCCGGAGGAGGTAAAGGACATGTTGTTGAAGGCCAAAAGGTCGAGGTCCACCCGTGACAGGTTTGGGAGTCGCACCGACTCCTTCAGTTATTTCCATTACGGTACCCGGCAGATGTCGGAGAAAGCAATCTTGGCCGGGTTCTTGATGGTATGGCTACGAAATTGCGTAGTCTCGGGAGGGGCAGGTTCTACTAAAAGGATCAGCCGCCACTTCATTCTCCCGGCTGTGAAGCTGGTCTTCAAAGTAAGACTGGCCCTTCTTCCGGCTATGGTGTGTAGCATACACCACGGCCTCCGTGCCTTTTCGTCTAAAGTCATTGCTCGTGAGACGATGCTGGACTTCGAGCGGATAGAGCTACCATACCACTATCTCATGGGGTGGTTATTGATGCATTACCGGTCATTGATGAGGCCCGGGACAGAGGATGATGTCACCGCTGATGACGCCTTTCTTTTTCGATACCGACATCAATCTTGGGAGTATGACACCATACCGGCTTGTCGGAGGGCGTTGGCAAGAGTTGACGGGCTCGACTTCTTTGTGTCTCTTTCGCAGTTTACCCCTAGAGAAGTGAGAAGGGTACACGTTGATGGCATTGAACCTCCCCAGCTCTTATCTGAGAAGATGCTTCTATGGCTGCACAATATTCGCCCTGCGCACCTAGTATATCGTTACCGAAATAACGCATACTTGGAGCCTTATTTACCTAGCAGGTTTTTTCGTCAATTCGGGTATAGTCAACTGTTCCTTGACTGCCCCAGTGCTTGCCTGGGCTTCGAGGGCAGTGTCCTTGACGGCATCCGGGCGTGGCATTATTATAATGTTGTTCATACCCGGGCTAGCTTCTCAGTCCCTGACGCTAATACACAAGGGGATATTCTGTACATGGCGGCTCTTTATCACGTTGCGGCGAGCAAATCTCTCGTGAACTTTGACATGAACACCAGCTTCATTGTCGGGACCGGCTTGGCAGAAAAGCCAGAGGGTTCCAGGAAGAGAAAGAGAGGGGCGAATAGAGTTTCCGTGCCAGACTCGGAGTCCACTGCGGCAGACGAAGATGATGACGAGCAGGTCGCCGATGACTCGTCGTATTCTTCAGACGAGGAGGTGGGGAACCAGCCTCCTACTGTGCCGGACGAAGAGGTGGAGGATCATCCACCTGTTGTGCCTGGTGCTTCGCGTCCACGAGGCAGGCGTCTGTCTACTGACGATGGCATGACCTACTCCACAAAGCGGGCTGCGGTAAGACGTCGCAGGCTGTTTATTAATGTTGACGCTGTTTCTAAGGTGATTGGAATTTCAACTACCTTTTCCTTCTTTTTATAAGTTATGGCCTAATCATTTTTTTGCTCTTTTAGGCGTCCGGGGTATCTGCTTCTCGGGACTCGACTACTGAAGTCGATCCAGCCTTGTCCACTTTGATCAATGATATGTGCACTGCCATCACTTTCGCCGGGGCTCTTTCGGAGGCGGCCGGGGAGTCTCGTCTTGCTGAGACCTCAACTCATGGGGACGGGGGCTCTACTGCCCCTGTCCCTGAGACAGCTAAATTTCAACAGGATGACACTGACCTGGCTGGCTCCCCTTCAGGGGTGGCTGGGGCAGAGAAACCAGTTGAATTTGAGTTGGAAGCTGCGGGTGGGGAGACTATGTCAGCTTCGAACGAGCTGCAGCCTCCGAGCTCTTCCCCTGGTAAGAAAAACCAGCTTCTGAATTTGTGAGAAGGCATATTTGCTCTATCATCCTGTCCTTCGTGGATTAATGATTGGACGTGCAGGTCCCACCCCTTTATTGCCGGTGATGGACATTGCCAGGGCGGACCCTACCGGGGAGGATCTGATGGAAGCACGTGTGCCTCCTTCTTTTCTAACCCTACGGAGGGGCCTCCAGCCGGGTCAAGTTCGGGAGCCTTGGTGATAGCACAGCTGGAGCAAGGGACGACGCTTTCCGCGCCATCCTCCGTGAATAGGGTTTCAGGAGTTAACCTTTCCGCTCTACCAAGTATCCAGGCTCTTCGGGCGGCAGAAGAGGAGCTAGCTGCCATCCATGCATCTTTTTGCACAGAGTTCGTTTCCTTGGTGGCATGGACGGCAAATTCTGAGGCTACTCCTTCGGTACTGCCTGCCACACTCCCTTTGATGCCGTCCTCTACGGAAGTTTTGGATGAAGTGTCCCAGGACGTGGTCGACAGTTTCCACCGCCACATGAAGAGGGGGATTGAGGCAGCTGTGGAGAGGGGGACTCCCTTTGCTATGGCCCGTCAATGCGCTGGTGGCCAAATTAATATCCTTAGAACACTTCTCGGTGGGGCGGGACTAGCGGCGCTTCTGGAGCCTAAGCTGTTAGAGGCCGATCGTCTCGTGGCCTAGTTTCGTGTACTGCAACAAGCTGATCTATCAGTGGCGATAGATCAAGAGCATACTTTCCTCGCAACTGCGGTAGAGAAGGTGAGGATTGCTCGGGAATCGCTCAAGCCAGCTATATTGAAAGATCGCCGGGACCTGACTGAGTTGTACGATCAATGGAGCCGTCGCACTGAAGATTGCGCAGCTCGGAAAGCGACTGCCTCCCGCGGGGTAACTGACACCCGGGAACAAATTCTCGAGCTCCAAAGAAAGCTGGCCTTCCTAGAGTCCGAACTCGAAGCTGCTCGTACTGAGAAAGGGGTTGCTATTCAGGAAGCTGACAAATATAGTAGAGCTTCTGCCAATTTGGAACTTGCTTTGAAGAAGATGGAAAATGATTGGCAGGCATATATGTATTTGAATGATGCGGAGCAGTTGTCCCAGGCGGCCGAGCGCCGAGCTAGGCAGCGGCTTGAGCGAGGGACTACCTTGGTGAGAAACCGCCTTCTGGAGTTGTGTAATGCCGAACTATAGTCGGCCTTTTCTTCTTTCGTTTCTGTTTTCTTTTTTTTTTCTTTTTTCTTTGAGAGGGACGTAGTCCCAAAACATGTAATGCTTTTTTCGTCTTTCAAATAAAGAGTACTTTCCATTATACCCTTTATTTGTATTGCTTGTTGTGCCTGTGGTATTGTGGTGATGTGGGCCCCGCATGGGGGACTTGTTTGTGGACCTGTTACCCCTGGCATACCTTGGTTTTAGGTACGAGTAACAAGTTCGATTGGGGATACTTAGAACGGTTCCATGGTCATGTTGTTGTGGACGTTCCAAGTATCGGGAGATAGAATGCCATAGAGCAGCTGGGCTCCCGGAGCATGATGAGGAATGGTGGGCCTGTACTAAGAGACTTAGCAAAGGACATTTGTGGGCCTATTACCCTTGGCGTACCCTGGCTTAGGATACGGATAATAGGATGAAGGGAAACCAACATACTTACTCAGAGGTAATGAGGACATGGCAAGTATGAGGGTTTTACCTTGGAGTCTTCCTACTCAGAGGTAATAAGGACATGGCAGGAGTGGACTCAACGGAGGATATTTGTGGTCAACAGAGGATATTTGTGGACCTATTACCCTTGGCGTACCCTGGTTCAGGGTACGGATAATAAGACGAGAGAGGACCGACATACTTACTCAGAGGTAATGAGGACATGGTAAGTACGGAGGTTTTACCGTGGAGTCTTCCTGCTCAGAGGTAATGAGGACATGGCAAGGGCGGACTCAGCGAAAAATATTTGTGGACCTATTATCCTTGGCGTACTCCGGTTGTGGGTACAGATAATAAGTCGAAAGGGAATCATCATACTTACTCAGAGGTAATGAGGACATGGCAAGCATGAAGGTTTCTTCGACGGAGCCTTCCCACTCAGAGGTGATGAGGACATGGCAGGAGTGGGCTCAATGAAGGAGGGTACATAGAACGACTCAGAGGTGATGAAGACATGGAAGTTCTATGTAAGGGGTGATTTGTTTTTGGCGAAAATGAAACGGCTCAGAGGTAATGAGGACATGGCCGTTTTGGAAATTTGTGGATCGGTTACCCTTTTTGTGCACTGGGAGTACGGGTAGTGGATCATGAGGGAGGATCTCTTCCAGGAAGAAAGTTCAGAGGTATGGTTATACACGACTTACTATCTGAAGAGTGACCGAAATGTGAGTTCAGAGGCACCTGCGGGTACATGACTCGATAATCTGGAATGTTGTGAGAATAAGTTCAGCGGCACCAGCGGGTACATGACTCGATAATCTGGAATATTGTGGATGTGAGTTCAGCGGCACCAGCAGGTACATGACTCGATAATCTGGAATGAGTGGTTGTGAGTTCAGCGGCACCAGCGGGTACATGACTCAATGATCTGGAATGAGTGGTTGTGTGTTCAGCGGCACCAACGGGTACATGACTCAATAATCTGGAATGTTGTGGGTGTGAGTTCAGCGGCACCAGCGGGTACATGACTCAATAATCTAGAAAATGTCGTTTAGACATAATATTTCTTCAGAAACTTGTTGTTGACGGGCAACATGAGCAAGTCTCCATTTTGTTTTGCGAGGCGATAAGCACCGTTGGAGAATACAGCCTCGATGATAAATGGACCTTCCCATTTTAGCTGGAACTTACCGGTGGTCTTGTGAGTCATGACCATCGGCCTCCGGACTGCCAGAACAAGATCGCCCACTTGGAATGTTCTGATTTTAACCTTCTTGTTGAAGGCTCCAGAGATGCGTGCCTGGTATAGCTCGATCCTCTGCTGAGCCAGGAGACGCTTTTCATCTAAGACCTCTAACTCTTGTAGTCGGCATCGGTAGTTATCATCCGTCGTCAATTGATAAGTGAGGGCGACGCGGAGTGAGGGTATTTGAGTCTCTAATGGGAGAACTGCCTAACTCCCGTACACCAGGAAGAATGGTGTGTTCCCTATGGCCGTTCGAACAGTGGTACGGTATGCCCACAAGCATTCACCAAGCTTCTCATTCCAGTCGTATTTATTGGACGATACGAACTTCTTGAGTAACTTGATGATGGTTTTATTGAATGCTTCTGCTAACCCATTCGCTGCTAGATTGTATGGCGTCGAAGCAATATTCTGGATGCGGTGCTTGTCGCAGAACCGATAGAAGACGTGGCTTGCAAACTACGGACCATCATCGTGGATGATCCTCCGGGGCAGTCCAAAACGATAGATGACGTGATGCTTAAGAAAGCTGATCACGTTTGAAGTTTTTACTTCTGCGAGCGGGACAGCTTCCGCCCATTTGGAGAAGTAATCTGTGATTGCGAGTATGAAGCGATGTCCTCGGGAGGAAGGTGGAGTGATTGGACCAATGATATCCATCCCCCATGCTTCGAACGGCCAAGATGCCACTATCTGATGTAGAAATTCGGATGGTTGGTGGATGAAATCCGCGTGGACTTGGCAGGCTTTGCACTTTCTAGCATAGTCTATCGCATCTGCTACCATCGTGGGCCAGTAGTAGCCCATTCGGCAAAGACGGTCTTGCAATTTAGGGCCAGGCTGATGGGCCCCGCAGACACCATCATGGGCTTCTCATACGGCTTCTTTGGCTTCTGCGTTTGACAGACACCGAAGCAATAATCCATCATAGGATCGGCGATACAGCATTTTTGTCTCTGTATCGTAGAAAAATCTGAGAGAACACCGTCTGATGGAGGTGGCTTCCTTTGGGTTCTTAGGGAGGATATCGTAGACGACGAAGTCAATGAATAGTTGTCGCCAATCTGGGACATCGTCGATTGTTTAGGCAGAATAACTCGCCACGAGTTGAACGTTGTTCTTGGGGCAGACCAGTTCGTGGCCTATCACATCTACCGATTGATGAATATGATTTGGCACTGCTAGGGAAACGGCCAGGCCTGCTAAGGCATCGGCTTCGATATTTCGGAGTCTGGGGACGTGCTCGATGAAGAACCCCTCGAACGATGAGATGATGTCGATCGCTATCTGTTGATAGGGGATCATGTCTTCGTGGCGAACTTCGTATGAGCCTCGGATCTGATTGACGATTAACTGAGAATCGTCGTATACTTCGAAATATTCTACCCCCAGCTCTCTCGCAAGTTGGAGGCCAATGACCAAAGCATTATACTCGGCCACATTGTTAGAGCAGGGTTCTGTGAGAGAGTATGCACGATTGATCACCAATCCGGAAGGAGAAACCAGCACCACCCCGACTTCGACGACGATATTGCCCTTGGGTCCGGTTCTCGAAGCACCGTCGAAGAACATTTGCCATATATCATCGTGGGAGGTTGCATGCGAGTCGGCGACCTCATCTGGGATTTCTTCATATATTCTGGACGACTCCGAGCCCGGGTGGGCTGCTGAAAAGTCTGCCAGGGCTTGACCTTTGACAGCCTTTTGTGGGACGAAGATCATATGATAGGGGGACAACAATATTGCCCATGTAGCGAGGCGAGAGCTTAGTGCCCCTGGTTTAGTCATGAGGACCCTGAGAGGGTTGACTCTTGAGATCACATATATTGTTTGTCCAGTGACATAGTGTCGCGTCTTCTGAATGGCGAACACCAAGGCAAGGTATTCCTTCTCTACAGCGGTGTATCGGTGCTCTGGCCCAATCATCATTCGACTGAGGTAATATATGGCTTGCTCATGGCCTGCATCGTTGTTTTGTGCCAGCAGAGCCCCGAAGGAATGTTCCATAGTTCGTACGTAGAGCAGGAATGGTTTTCCAGCAACCGGGGCCACCAGGACTGGAGGGTTCGACAAATATTCTTTGATGCTGTCGAAGGCCCGCTGACATTCTTCGTCCCATACGAACGAGACGCCTTTTTTCATGAGATGGGTGAATGGTCGACATCGTCCGGAGAGGTTAGAAATGAACCTCCTGATGTAAGTTAGCCTCCCTTGGAGGCCTCGAAGTTCGCAGAGATTTATCGGGGGACCCATCTCCATAATTGCCTTTGTCTTCTCAGGGTCTACGTGGATACCCTGGGCGGTGATGATGAAGCCCAAGAACTTCTCGCTGGATATGTCCAGGAAGGACTTCGTTGGGTTCATTTTCAGATTGTGCGTTCGCATCAGGTCGAATACCGTCCTCATATCCTGCAAATGGTCTCCCTTACAGCGACTCTTGACGGCGATGTCGTCAACATAGCACTCTACCATCTTGCGTAAGTGGTCTCTGAAGATGATGCTCATGGCTCTTTGATATGTGGCACCGGCATTCTTCAAACCAAAAGGCATGACTGTGTAGCAGTATGTGCCAATCGGTGTTCGGAATGATGTATGCTTTTCGTCGTCAGAAGACATCTTAATTTGATTGTACCCCGAGAAACCATCCATGAATGACATACGTTCGAAGCCGCAGGTGTTGTCAATCATGATGTCTGTGATAGGGAGAGGGAATTCATCTTTGGGACATGCCTCGTTCAGATTGCGAAAGTCGATACAGATTTGAATCTTCCCATTCTTCTTGAGGACGGGTACTATGTTGGCGAGCCAGTCAGGATGTTGCTCTTCACGAATGAAGCCGCTGGCTATCAGTTTGTTGACTTCGGCTTCGATCGCGTCCATGATGCCCGTGCGGAAGCGTCGTTGTTGTTGCTTGACTGGCTTTGCATCCGGCCGAATGTTAAGTTTGTGAAGAGCAATATCGAGATTTAACCCCGGCATGTCTGCATAGCTCCAGACGAACACATCAATATATTCTTTGACAAGCTCCAGTAGCGATTCTCGCTCTTCGTCTGTCAGGCTTTTACTGACGAAGATTGGTTTTAGAGAAGATTCGCTGCCGAGGTCGACCTGTATAACCTCATCTTCAGTAGGAGGTTCTCTCTGTTCGAACCGCTTTTCCCATTGTGCATCCAACTGTTGGGCCCACGGCTCTAACTCGAGGATTTCAGGAATGTCTTCATCTTCTTCATAAGCGTCGACGAATGCCATGTTGACTGACAAGACTTGCCTGAATACATCTCTGATGCTGGTATTCGAATCAGAAGTTGGTGACCCGATTGAATGTGAATGCCAGTCACATTCTTCATCTGAACTCTCAGGGGTCGTCGTGGGTGTAACATACCCTAATCCACATCGAGTCTTGCTATAGTAGTCCCGTAGTTTGCCAGTCGGGACCGGTGGCTTCAAAGGTAATCGTCGTCCAGTACCGTAGTTCAAGCCTAGCGTCGTCTCCAGATCATACCCCTGTTTCTGTATGAGATATTTGGATTGGGGGCTATAAAGATACAGAGGCAGTCTCCCGGCATCTGACCCAAGGTCGACTTCTTCTATGGTGAAGGGATGCGGATCGTCCTTCCGGCCGAAGATGATTGGACGGTCCCCTCCCTCGATTATGCGGTAAACATCTTCCACTGGAGTAAGCTAGATCACGGTGTACACATTTGTCACCTGTGTGTGTGGGTGAGTACCTATACCGTGTTCCATAGCATACATTGTACAAAGCTTATTAAGCTCGAGGTTGTTCAAAGATAGCCCTTTATTGATGAAGTAAGGTATCTTTTCTAGCGGGATTACATCATCTACGGAGGGAACATCAGTGTGGGCAGCCACATACTTGGCTAGCTCCGGTTCCTCTTCGGCTACCCCCTGTATAAACGAAGACTGAGAGGATGACCTGGGCAGCTTGATCGTTAAGGGTTCAGCTGGTGGAGTAGAGCGTGGAGTTGTTGGCAGACTAGCGACCCCCAGTTTGGTACTCGATGCTGGGCGGGGAGTGGTTGGTTCGCTAGAAGTTCCAGGCCTTGCATCGGGGTGACGACCCTTCTTGGGAAGGCGTATTGTCATTGGCTTGTCGGAGGGATTGAGCTTTTCCGTTTGCGGCTGGCCGACTCTCGGCAGCCTGATTGTCAGTGGCTCCATTGTGGGTCTTGGCACTTGGCCAGACCTTGGCAACCGGATTATTATCTGCTCTTCTTGTACCGAGAGGCTGATTGCGTCCTTACGCAGAGTGGCTGTAAGGGGTGCGAACTTGCCAGGTTTGCGAGCTTGGAGGTGGATCGTCAGAGGTTCTTCTGATCCTGTGGCTGTCTCGGTACGAGCTTGCACATCTCCTTCATCAAGGTGCCTCTTCGACTTTTCGTATAGGCAGGAGTCTGAGTAGTAGGATTCGACCCCTTTGAAGGGATCGATATCAGCAAATTCTGTCCTCACGAAGCCGTATTTGTCGATATATTTGAAGCACTGGTGCAGCGTGGAAGGCACGATCATATAATCGTGTATCTACGGGCGCCCCAAGAGGATGTTGTAAGAAGTGTCTACATCTATGACGTAGCAGGTGACTTCTGATTGGAGATCACCAATCTGACATTTCAGACGAATCTTCCCAATTGGGTAGCTTCTGCCCGAATTGAAACCGCTGATGGCGGTGCTTGTAGGCGTCAGGCGATGCATTGGGATACGGAGATGATGTAGCAGACCCTTCGGGATAATGCTTATGGAAGAGCCAGGATCGATGTGCATCCGATCCACCTTTACGTCGCCGATATATCCAGTGTAGTATAATGGGCGATTGTGCAGGTTGGTTTTGATGAGCATGTCCTGCGGAGTGAAGACAATGTTGGGCATTGCTCCCGTGCAAGCGCTGTCTTGGAGATCTATAGTTGGGCTCTCTCCTGTGAGGTTGACCTGAGCCAAGTATGCATCGGCATTTTGGAGTACATCTCTCAAAGCCGCTCGCACATCCTTTGAGAGTCTCAGAAGCTCGTATAATGACAACTTTGCCGGTGTATTAGCCAATTGCGCTAAGATGTCGAAGTTGTAGGGCTTCTCCAGTCCCTGCGGTGTCTCTTTTCGGAGGGATTTGTCAAAGCGAGTCTCCTTCGGCCTAGGCTTGTCGGTCGTCGGAGGCTGAGCCGGTCCCGGAGCGTCGGTTATAGCGGGCTGATGATCTGCAGTCGAGTTGTCAGCCACAGGTTGGGATTGTGTCCCAGACCGCGTGACGACGGCTGTAGCTTCTTCGATATCTGCTGAGATTGTGCGGCAGGACCTGACTTTTCCACTCTTCTTCTTGCAAGTGGAAGATGGTGTGGACTGAGTCACTTCTGATACCAAGTCTGGATGGACCCATATGACCTCCCCTCGTGATATGGTGAGGGGCACTAGACCAGCAGCCTAATCTCGGAGAGGTGGAAGATTAGCAATCTCCATTGTCGCCAGAGGGATGGGGACCACACCGTCTTGAGTTTCTGTTGGAGGGAAGCTGCCGAATTGTACTGATACCATATTGGCTGCCACGGTTACCTCTTCGAAATCGATGGCCAGAGCATTCGAATCGATGAGGTTTTGGATGTACCGTTTTAGCTAGTAGCAGTCATGTGTAGCATGGTGGACGTAGCAGTGGTAATGGCAGTACTTTGGGTTCTCTATGTCTGCCGGCCGAGGTTCCCATCTTGGTGGAGGAAGCTGAATTCTGTCTCCTTGTATGAGCATGTCCAAGATGGGCTTGACATGACCGTCTTCGAAGGAGTAAGTGATTTGCGGCCATTATTTTGTCTGTCGGCTTTGGCTCAGGTTTCTGTGCTGTGTCGACCACCATAGCCTGCTTACCCCTGCTGTTACGATTGTTGGAGGGGTTACCCCCATTATCGTTGTTGGTGTTAGGACGCTTGCCCTTGTTCTCTCCGTCCGAGATGTGCAATCCCAATTGGCGAGCCTTCTTCAATCGTTCTTCGGCGCTTATGGCACTGATAATGAACGTCTTCCAGTCCTTGAATTGACTTTCGTCCATCCAGAGACTGATTGTTAGAAGAAATCTATTTTGGCAAATTTCAATCAAGGAGGAATCCGGATTTCCAGACGGCAGCTTCATTGCGGTTTGGCGAAACCGCTCGATATAGTTCCTTGTCAGCTCTTTCTTCCCTTGGACGACGTCCATGAGGGTGGACATTGTGATGTTCTACCCTACTTCATAGAATCTCTCCAAGAACATGCGCTTGAAGCGGCGAAGGAGTGGATGCAGTTGTCCGGCAGGTTGCGATACCAATTGAAGGCGACTCCTTCCAATGCCCCAATGAATAACCGTGTGAGGATGGCATCGTCATGGGGCAGATGGTCGGTGGTGACTTCGAAGTAAGTGATGTACCGACTTGCGGAGGTCTTGCCATCATAAGGATTGATATTGAATGGCTTATATCTTGGCGGGAATAGAACATCCCTCCAGGCAGCAGGGTACGGTTGCCGTATTCTGAGGTCTTAAGAGTTTTCTCGAGCGTGAAACATGGCTCGGAGCTCCTGGACCTCTCTTCTTGCTTCTTAGGCCTCATCTACAGCGGTGGGGGCCGTTACTTCAGGAGGATTATTGCCCGGATTCGGTGTCGCTGAATTCGAGTCCGTATTGACGGCGGGACCCGTGCTTGTTTGGCCAGGCATTTCTCCTTGCAGAGCTGGAAGGGCCGCTTTGATCTCGTCCACAGACTTGACCAAGGCAAGCAGTATGGCCTCCAGAGTGTCGATGCGTTGGCGATCACTGGACCCACCTTGGCTACTGTCCTTCATGAACACCGTCTTCACATGAGGAGAGATAGACGGAGCGGTGGAGGAAGCGCTCTCCGAGTCGTACCCTTGTAGTGAGAAGTCATCGGGATATGTGGGATTGTTCTCTTCTGGTTCGGACTCAGAAGGAACAGTACCCCTAGTCTCTGAGTTTGCCTCGTCTTGGGAGTTGTAGACGTCCTCAAAGATGTCGGGGTTTGCTGCATCTGATGGGAGAGTTGTTTCCCTCGGCTCGTCTTCTTGGAATATTGGATTATCGTGGAGGTTCGGAGGAGTGCTACCCCCAGTCCCAGCAATCCCCAGTGGTGTGGATGACTAATCTCCCACTGTTGCAGATTTCGTCTTAGAACGGGTACCTTGGAAAACTCCGGTGGTGGGCACCCGCTTAGACGACAGTCTCTTGGTCAAAGTGGTTGAAATCTTCGGGCTGGGAACATTTGTCTTCTTCCCTCTCCCCTCGGCGGGGACTTTCTGGGCAGAGTTGCAGGAGACGACGGAAAGTGCCTCGTCTTCTGAAGACGGCTGTTACAGTCTTTGAAAGACGGACTGTCGGTCTTTTTGTACCGTCGCGTTATTGCAAAAGCAGTTGACGATGACTTGGGTGCAGTGACGTCCGTAGGAGGACTCTTTGTACCCCGATGCATCTTCTCTTTCCTTGCGTTTGTGGAGGATGGCCTCACGCAAGTCAGATGGGTCTGGATCGACCATGTTTGCTCCCTGGATTTTGGGAGACTTTTGTGAACCTCTCTGTCCGCTTGCCATCGAGGGCTGGACTTGAGTGGTTTTGTACAACTTTCCATCTGAGGCCCGTATAACGGTATACGAGACGCTCGGATGGTCAGAGACCGGATCAGCGGATCGAGCTTGCCAAGCTCGCGCTGCCCTAGACTTCTTCGCTCTAGTGCGTAAGGGCACATAGTAGGAAGAGTCTAGGTGATGCTGGAGAGAGTCAGACATATCTTCTTGGGAGCACAAGAGATCAGGACCATAAGATAGGCGGTCGAAGACAGAGCTACGCGGGGTAGGCGTTATGCGGCTGTCATCAACAATCTTCATGCGGCTGGCAGACGTAGCCGCATAGGCTTTCTTCATGCGGCTGGGAGTCTCAGCCGCATGAGTTTTCTTTATGCGGCTGGATGATCTGGCCGCATAGATTTTCTTCATGCGGCTGGCAGATTCACCCGCATGAGCCTCCTCCATGTGGTTGGCAGTTTTGGCCACAGGAGTGTTCGGCTTCTTCTTGGGGCGCATGGAATCACTCTTTGTCCCTGCAAGTCCAGGATCGTAGTGCTTTCCTCTGCCGGACTTGGGGACAGCAGAGTGCTCTACGGCTCGAAGTGGAGCCGTATGAGAGTCGCCTTCACCGTCTTGGGTAGCAGAGAGTACCCCGTCCAGAGCTTGTGGAGGAGCAAATAGTTTCGGCCTCCACTCGCAGCGAGCTTTCTTTGTGCGGGTTCGCTTCTGGACTGGGCCAGCACTTCTTTCAGAGAGCATTTCTTCAAACGCCTGTTGGTCGAAGCGGACGACCATCTTCTGTTACATGGAGCCAAGTTTGGCTGTATCCGATGGCGTCACCAACTCCTCAGCCATGGAGAAGTTTGTCCCCAGCAGAGTCGCCATCATGTTTTCCATAAAATATAAAAGAACAGAACAATTATCGGAGGACTGGACTTTTACTTCACAATACAAACTCGCTTGTACAATGAAAGCCTAGGGACGAAAACCTAGGTACAGCAATCTAAGTACAATTATTTATTTTAGATTCTGGGGGGTGATGGTAGAGGCTCGGGAAAGCGACGGCCGCTCTACCTTACTCCTTGGACAATTAGGTGCAACCTTGGCTCTGTAGAAGAACTGCTTGGCGTTGATAAAGAAATGCTCTCTCTTCAGGCTCTCTGGCTCTCTATGTCTCTATGTGCGTCTGTCTCTGTCTGCCTCTCTCTCTCTGTATATCTCTCTCTGTGTGTATATCTTTGCAAGGGAATGGCACCCTTCTATTTATAAGAGTGGGGGGGGCTCATTAGGGTTTACAATGATTGCCCATTCTTGAAAGTCGGCGGCTAAAGATCATTGGATCTGGGCCGTTCATCGAGATTTGAGCAATAAATGTGATTGCATCAAATCTTTTGTGGGTAATTAATGCTGATTGACATAAATCCTCCAGAGTTGTCATGCCAACCTCGGATTCCTCGACACGTGTCTTTAATTGGCTTATTTGTAAATGATCTGATTTGATCCCAATATTTCATTGGGATTTGTTGAGAGATTTCGCTCAATCTGATGCCACGTGCCCTGCTATCCTGCCACATGTCGTAACCACAAGCTACAGTAGAAATCTTGAGCCGCAAGAAAGTTGGGCCGCATAAGGCTGGCCACGTGTCAAGGCTGCCTAAAAGTGCCCCCCCTGAACATTTGGGCCGCATGGTAATGATTTGAGCCATATGAGTGTGAGTGAACCGCATGGAGATAGTTCTCGTGAGCCGCATGGAGCTAGTCTTCGTGAGCCGCATGAGGCTGGTCTTCGTGAGCCACATGGAGCTAGTCTTCGTGAGCCGCATGGGGCTGGTCTTCGTGAGCCGCATGAGGCTGGTCTTTGTGAGCTGCATGGAGCTAGTCTCCGCTTGGGCCGCATACAACTGTCCACGTGTCAAGGCCGCATGACAGTTTTTGACTCTCGGGGGATCGTGTCAGAGATTTTCTTCACTTCCCAAGGAGTCCGTCATTATGAGGGAGTCATAATGATATCTTTGCGTCAGAACTGTCACCTTATCAGAGCTGTCAGCCGTCAAGGCATTTAATATAAAATGAGAGAGCTATTTGTAGGCCATGTGGCTCCTCTTTGAGCCGCATAGGACTTGTTTGAGCTGCATAGACTCTCTGAGCCGCATGGGGCTCTCTGGCCGCATGCCGTAGGGGGCTCTCTGGCCGTATGGATCTGTCTTTATTCTTTTCCATGCTTTTACAAGAACCTTCTTGTATGAACCAAACATATCTTTGGTACTTGCGATTGGGGCATATTAACCTAAGAAGGATTCAAAGACTGGTTGAAGATGGACCTTTAAGTTCATTGGAAGTGGAGGCACTACCAGTCTGTGAATCCTACTTGGAAGGTAAAATGACCAAAAGGCCTTTTACGACAAAGGGGTATAGGGCCAAAGATGTGTTAGAATTGGTTCATTCTGATTTGTGTAGACCCATGACTATCCAAGCTAGAGGTGGCTTTGAATATTTTGTCACATTTATTGACGATTATTCAAGGTATTGATACATTTATTTGATGAGCCGTAAGTCTGAGTGCTTTGAGAAATTCAAAGAGTACAAGGCTGAAACGGAGAAACGTTATAGAAAATATATCAAGTCATTACGATCAGATCATGGTGGCGAGTACCTTTTTGGAGAGTTTAGGGACTATTTATCAGAGGCTGGGATTACATCCCAATTGACTGCACCTGGAATATTCTAGCAGAATGGTGTGGCCGAAAGAAGGAATAGAACTCTTATGGAGATGGTTAGATCAATGATGAGTTATTTAGATTTATCAGATTCGTTTTAGGGATATACCTTAGAGACTACAGCTTATATTTTGAACTTGGTTCCTTCTAATTCAGTACCTCTTACTCCCACAGAGCTGTGGATTGGGCGTAAGCCTAGTCTGAAATATATCCGTATTTGGGGTAGTCCAGCACATGTGCTGAATAGAAAAGCAGATAAGTTGGAATCTCGTACAAAAGTATGCTTGTTTGTAGGCTATCCAAGAGAAACAAAAGGAGGTTTATTTTATAGTCCTAAGGATCAGAAGGTAATTATTAGCACCAATGTCCGATTCTTAGAGGAAGACTATGTGATGAATCATAAACCCACAAGTAGAGTTGTTCTAGAAGAACTGAGGGGTGAGACACGAAGTACTTCAGTACCAACAGTTCAAGTGGATGAACCACAAATAACTGCACAACGTGTCACAAATGTTACACCACAACCGATAGTGCCTCATCGTAGTGGGAGGGTTATGATACAACCTGATAGATATATGTTCTTGGGAGAGTCGTCAGACTTCGTCCCTGAGGAACAAGAATATGATCCCTGTACCTACAATGAATCACTCCAAGATAAAGATGCAGAGTCTTAGCAAAAAGCAATGATATCTGAAATAGAATCTATGGATTCTAATTAGGTCTGGGAGCTTGTAAAACCACCCGTTGGTGTAAAAGCCATTGGATGTAAGTGGGTCTATAAGAGAAAAAAAGGATCAGATGGTATAGTTGAAACCTTTAAAGCAAGGCTTGTAGCAAAAGGTTTTACTCAAAGAGAGGGTATCGATTATGAGGAAACCTTTTCTCCAGTAGCCATGCTTAAGTCTATCAGGATTCTTTTATCTATTGCAGCTCATCTCGATTATAAGATTTGGCAAATAGATGTCAAGACAGCTTTCCTTAATGAAAGTCTTGAGGAAGACATCTATATGAAGCAACCAGACGGGTTCATTGAAAAGGGCCAAGAGCATCTTGTTTGTAAGCTCAAGAAGTCCATTTATGGACTTAAGCAAGCTTCCAGATCTTGGAACATATGTTTTGATTAGGTGATAAAATCCTATGGATTTGAACAATGTCAGGATGAATCATGTATATACAGAAAGTATGACGAAAACGTGATGGTGTTCCTAGTACTTTATATGGATGACATCGTGCTCATTGGAAACAATGTGAAGGTGTTATCTGATGTAAGGGTATGGTTATCCAAACAGTTTGATATGAAAGACTTGGGAGAAGTAGGTCACATCCTTGGGATCAAAGTTCTACGAGATCGCAAGAAAAGGATGTTGGACTTATCCCAAGCTTCCTATATCGATACTGTACTAATTCGTTTTAGCATGCAAAATTCTAAGAAAGGTTTCTTACCTTTTAGACATGGAATTGCTCTATCAAAGGAGCAATGTCCAAGGACACCTAAAGAGATAGAGAACATGAAAGCAGCTCCTTATGCTTCGGCAGTAGGAAGCTTAATGTATGTAATGCTATATACGAGACCAAATATCTGCTTTATTGTAGGCATGGTCAGCAGATATCAGTCTAACCCAGGACAAGAGCACTGGACTGCCGTAAAGCATATTTTGAAGTACCTGAAAAGGACTAATGAGTATATGCTAGTTTACCAGGAAGATAGTTTAGTTCCCTTGTGGTATACAGACTCAGATTTTCAGTCAGATAGGGATTCCAGGAAATCTACCTCAGGTTATGTGTTTACTTTGGGAGGTAGAGCCATTGTGTGGAAGAGTATCAAGCAAAAATATATTGCTGATTCCACCATAGAAGCCGAGTATGTGGCAACCTCAGAGGCAGCCAAAGAAGCGGTTTGGCTCAGAAACTTTCTGTTGGACTTGGATGTGGTACCTAGTTTGCCTAAGTCTATTACACTTTATTGTGATAATAGTGGTACAGTTGCAAACTCGAAGGAACCACGAGCCCATAAGACAGGTAAACACATTGAACGCAAGTACCACCTGATATGAGATTTCGTAAAAAAAGGAAAAGTTGTTGTGATCAAGATAGCATCTGTTGGCACATTTTATTTTGAGTAATTAACAGCATCTTCGTAGTTTAGTCTTTTGCTCTTCAGATTCTAATTCTCTCAGAAGATCAAGGACTTTCTGATTTCTTGAAGACTGTGGCGTTCACCGGCATTCCCTGCATAAAGTCGGCATCTTCATGCTTAGTGTTTTCGAGTCTGTACTGGTCTAGGTATTTCTGTAAAATACTAAAGGATGGATGATAACTTAAAGCACAAATCGAAAATCAAGTTATTCAGAGCGGCATACCGGCGGTATGCTCCGGCATACCGGCGGTATACCGTTCTTGTGTCCAGAAAAGTTTCTGTGACAAAAAGCGGCATACCGACGGCATGCTACGGCATACCGGCGGTATACCGTTTTTCGTGTCCAGAAATGTTTCTGTGACAATAAGCGGCATACCGACGGCATGCTTCGGCATACCGGCGGCATACCGCTTTCTGTGTCCAGAAAGTTGCTGTCTCGAATTGTCGGCATACCGACGGCATGCTGCGGCATACCGGCGGCATGCCGTTTCCTAGCAACACAATAGATGCTGTGATTTATTGTCGGCATACCGACGGTACGCTACGGCATACCGGCGGCATGCCGTTTCTTATAGCTCTAAAACTTTCTGTGACTTTAGTCGGCATACCGACGGTATGCTCCGGCATACCGGCGGTATACCGAATTTAGAATAATCTGCTTTTTGATTTGGTCTGACATGCATTAATGGCCGCATTTAATGCTCTTGAACGGTCATAAATATGACCGTTACTATTTGGCCGGCATACCGGCGGTATGCCGCGGCATACCGACGGCATGCCGGTCTGCGTACACTCAGAAGCATTAAATGCCACCCACTCTTGGTTTTCTTATAAAAGGAAGCTCTCTCTCTCTTGAGCTTCCTTACCAACTCTTCCATAAATTTTCCAACAACCAAGAGCTCCACCATTAATACTCTCTCAAAGCTTTTCATTGTCATCCTCTCCCAAAGTGCTAGAGTATTAAAGAGTTGTACATTTCGATCTTCACGTGTTAGAAGATCAGCAAGTTCTCATTCTCTTTTGTTTGAAGTTGGCGAGCCTTCGTAAGAAAACTCGTGTGTAGAAGTTGGCGAGTCTTCGGATCCAAACTCGTATTGAAGTTGGCGAGTTCTTCGGATCCAAACTCGTGTGTACTATTTGCATAATAGTGGATTAAAGCCGGAGAGAGTTCCGGGACTGGATTGCCTCAAAAGAGGATACCAGGATACATCCTTGCGTTTGCGTTTGATCTTTCTACTATTTACTCTTTATTGCATCATTTGTTATAGTTTATTTTTTTATTTCCCTATTCACCCCCCCTCTAGGGTTCTACAATTGGTATCAGAGCTTTGTTCTCTTGATTTGGATTTACACCCTTGAGTGATCCATGGCCTCTAACCCTAGCATCAACACGTTTCACAATGAGGGACACTCTACAAATAGGCCTCCCCTATTTGATGGTACCAACTATAACTATTGGAAGATTAGGATGGGCATTTATCTCAAGTCCATAGATTTCGATTTATGGGATTGCGTGATAAATGGCATCCCTACTCCTTCCAGAGCTATAGAGGATATTGCTTCTGACACCCTTCGGGAAACACTCACTGAAAACATCAAGAAGCTTGCTTGTCGAGATGCCAAGGCAATGAACGCTCTTTACTGTGCTCTCGACAGTAGTGAATTCAATCGAATCTCTACTTGCAAGACTTCCAATGAAATTTGGAAGTTGCTTGAAGTTACACACGAGGGGACTTCACAAGTGAAGGAATCTAAGATCAGTAGACTCACGCAAGAATATGAGTCTTTTAAAATGAAGCATGATGAATCTATTGCTAGCATGTTTACTCGCTTTGGTGATATTATTAACCCTCTCTCTTCTCTTGGAAAGGAATATCCCGCTCATGAAAAGATAAGGAAGATTCTTAGAGGTTTGACGAAAGCTTGGAGTCCTAAAGCTACCGCAATCATTGAGGGGAACGATCTTACCGTCATGAACCTAGAGACCCTCATGGGTAAGCTGATGACTCACGAGCTTGACATGAAGGATCAAGAGGAATCCTCCATTCAAGAGAAGGAGAAGGAGAAGACCAAAGAAAAGGAGAAGACTCTTGCTCTCAAAGCTTCAAGGTCCTACTCCAAGGATAGCTCCGACGACAATGAGTCGGACAACGATGAAGAAATAGCTCTCACAGCTAAGCACTTCAGGAAGTTCTTAAAGTTCAACAAGGCCAACCGCTCTAGACGGGACAATAAAGATGACCCGGCATGCTATCAATACAAAAGACCCGGACACATCAAGAGGGATTGTCCGATGGTACGAAAAGATTCAAGCAAGTACGAGAAGCCAAGCAAGGGAAGCTCGTCCTCCAGAAAGTTCGCCAACACTAGCATTTGGTGTGAAAGCGACGCAAGCGACTCCGACAATGACAAGGAGTGCAAACACAATGCCAACGTTTGTCTCATGGCAACCGATGAGGTACTTGATGATTTTTCCTTAAACACTCTTACCTATGATGATTTGGAGAAAGCCATTCTTGAGTTACATGAAGAACACAAAGGTGTTCGGAATAAATACAAGAAATCTCTTAAGGAGGTCGAGGCTCTTCAACTTGAAGTAGAGAGGCTCTCAAGCATCATTAGTGATGTGAAGGGAAAATCTCCTATTTCCGACACGGATGAAGTGGAGTCTTTGAGACTAAAACTTCAAGAATCTCTTGACACCATCAAGAAAAAGGATGATGAGATTCAATCCATGAGAAGCTCTTATGAGTTTGCCATGCGCAAATGTCAAGATGCTAATAGAAGAGAATATTCCACTTCTATTAAGTATAATGATCTTCTTACACGGAGTAAGAATTCTAGTAATAAGAATTCCACTCACATGCATGCTCCTAGACCTCCCCACACTCATCACAATGCTAGGCATAACCATTACATGAACACTACACACAACTCCTCTTCTAACACTAGAAAAGGACCTTTTGTTAAAAAGAAAACTTCTCATCATGCATTTTTCTATCATCATAACACTCATGGTAGAACATCTCACACTAGAGACTCACATATGCACAACACTCACACTTCTTCTTTTAGATCTTCCTTAATGTGCAATTATTGTGGGTTGCTTGGTCATACTTCTAATTTTTGTTATACAAGAAAACAAGTTGACATGAGAGTTCTTAAATGGGTTCCTAAGACTAACACTCAAGGATCCATAAGATCATGGGTACCAAAATGTTCATCTTCAACTTATGTTGTAGGTGACGAATCCTTCTCATGCTAGAAGCAAGTGGATTCTCGATAGCGGTTGTTCACGGCACATGACCGGTGATGCTTCACTTTTTACAACGCTATCGATGAAGAAGGAAGGACATGTCTCCTTCGGTAACAATCTAAAAGGTTATATTATTGGAAATGGTAATATCGGTTCTCCTCCTTATCCTTGTATCAATAATGTATGTCTTGTTACTAATCTTAAGCATAACCTCCTTAGTATTAGCCATCTCACCGATAATGGCTATGATATCAAGTTTGTTAAACTCAAATGCTACATTACCGATAGCTCCAATGGAACTATTGTGTATGAAGGCATTAGAGAAAACAATATTTATGTTCTTTATCTTGTTGAAGGTACTAACAATGACAGGTGCCTAGTTGCAAAGAACGATGAGAGTTGGCTTTGGCACATGAGGCTTGGACATGCTAACATGGATACCATCTCTCGTCTCGCCTCCAAGAAGCTTGTACGAGGACTTCCTAGCATCCCCTTCAAGAAGGATATGGTTTGTGAAGAATGCGAGAAAAGTAAGTTGACCAAGTCATCTTTCAAATCCATCAACTCTGTGAGTACCACAAGACCCCTTCAACTTATTCATATGGATCTTTTCGGGCCTAGTAGAGTAGCTAGCCTTGGTGGCAAACTCTATGCCTTTGTTTTAGTTGATGATTTTTCAAGATTTACTTGGGTTATTTTTCTTGCTTGCAAAAGTGATACTTTTCGTGAATTTGTTGCTTTTTGTAAACGTGTTCAAAATGAGAAAGGCTTTTCTATTAACAAAATTAGGAGTGATCATGGAGGTGAATTTGATAATGTTGATTTCAAAAGATTTTGTGAAAAGAATGGTTTTGGACATGATTTTGCTTGTCCCCGTACTCCTCAACAAAATGGTGTTGTGGAGAGAAAGAATAGAACCCTTGGCGATATGGCCCGGGTCATGTTAAACCAATATAAGCTCCCTCAATATTTTTGGGCGGAAGCCGTCAATACGGCATGTCATGTAATTAATAGGGTCTTAATTAGACCTATTACTAAGAAGACTCCTTATGAGCTTTGGTTTAACAAAATTCCTTCTATTGAATATTTCAAGGTTTTTGGTTGCAATTGTTTTATTTTGAATACCAAGGATAACCTAGGCAAGTTTGAAGAAAAAGCCTATGAAGGAATATTCCTTGGATACTCTACTCATAGCAAAGGTTTTCGTGTTTTTAATAAAAGAAGTCTTGTTGTCGAAGAGTCAATCAATGTCTCTTTTAATGAACTCAACTCTTCTACATTCTCCTCCTCCGAGGATATTGATGACATCTCGTTTGGATTGGAGAACTCCTCTATTGAGGATCGTCCTTCTTCATCTAACAATGAAGTTGTGACCCCATCAAAAGAGTCTCCTCCTCTCGAGCCTCCTCCAAAGGATCTCCCAAGAGAATGGAGATTTGTCACCAATCATCCTAAGGAGCTCATCATTGGGGATCCTTCCTCAAGTGTTAGCACAAGATCCGCCACTCGTGATCTTTGTGCCAATGTGGCTTTTATCTCTCAAATAGAGCCTAAAAATGTTAATGATGCTTTTCTCGATGAATTTTGGATGATAGCTATGCAAGAGGAGCTTAATCAATTTGAGCGAAGCAAGGTTTGGGAACTTGTCCCAAAACCTAGCAATCATCCCATTATTGGAACTAAATGGGTGTTTCGCAACAAGCTAAATGAAGATGGGTTAGTGACTCGTAACAAAGCCCGATTGGTTGCCCAAGGCTATAACCAAGAGGAAGGCATTGACTACGACGAAACCTATGCTCCGGTTGCACGTCTTGAATCCATTCGTATGCTTTGTGCCTTTGCTTGTTTTAATGACTTTAAGCTATTTCAAATGGATGTTAAGAGTGCTTTTCTTAATGGTATTATTAAGGAGGAAGTTTATGTTAAACAACCTCCCGGTTTTGAAGATTTTCAATTTCCTGACCACGTTTTCAAACTTCATAAAGCCCTTTATGGCCTCAAACAAGCTCCACGTGCTTGGTATGAGCGTCTTAGCTCTTTTCTTGTTTCTCACAATTTTTCAAAGGGAAAAGTTGACACCACACTTTTTATTAAATCCCATGATGGGACTCTCTTATTGGTTCAAATTTATGTGGATGATATTATTTTTGGTTCTACTAACAACACACTTTGTGTAGAATTTGCCAAAGTTATGCAGGAAGAGTTTGAAATGAGTATGATGGGAGAACTCTCCTTCTTCTTGGGGTTACAAATCAAGCAAGGACCTAAAGGAACCTTCATCAATCAAGCAAAATATACAAGGGACCTCCTCAAGCGTTTCGACCTTGACTCATCCAAATCAATGAGGACCCCTATGGCTACAACGACCAAGCTTGACAATGATGAAGATGGCACATCGGTCGACATTCGTAAGTATAGAGGTATGATCGGTAGCTTACTTTATTTAACGGCTAGCCGTCCGGATATCATGTTTAGTGTCTGTTTGTGTGCACGATATCAAGCCAATCCAAAGGAATCACATTTGAGTGCCGTCAAGCGCATTTTTCGTTATCTCAAAGGCACCATTAACATGGGTCTTTGGTATCCGAAATCCTCATCCTTTGAGCTTCACGGCTTTTCGGATGCGGATTTTACCGGATGCAAGATTGACCGAAAAAGTACTAGTGGCACATGTCAATTCCTCGGGAAGTCCTTGGTATCGTGGTTTAGTAAGAAGCAAAACTCTGTCGCTCTCTCAACCACTGAGGCAGAGTATATTGCGGCTGGTTGTTGTTGTGCACAAATTCTTTGGATGTCACAAACACTTTTAGATTATGGTATTTCTCATTCTTGCACCCCTATTAAATGTGATAACACTAGCT
This sequence comes from Iris pallida, assembly GCA_029216955.1. Classification (NCBI taxonomy): domain Eukaryota; kingdom Viridiplantae; phylum Streptophyta; class Magnoliopsida; order Asparagales; family Iridaceae; genus Iris; species Iris pallida. Next base: position 14,908,156 of record JANAVB010036420.1, on the reverse strand, counting down.
CTATCAATCTCACGAAAAACCCGATTTGTCACTCACGCACGAAGCACATTGAAATTAGACACCATTTTCTTCGTGACCATCAACAAAAAGGAGATATCCATCTTGAATTTATTGATACTACCTATCAATTAGCCGACATCTTCACTAAGCCCCTCCCGGAAGATCGCTTCTCTTTCCTTTGCCGTGAACTAGGCATTTTATCCTTTGATCCCTAACCGTTTCTCGTTCGGCACACCGACGGTATACTGCGGTATACCGGCGGCATGCCGTTTTTCGAAGCAGAATTAGGTTCTGTTTCGATCTTCGGCATACCGTCGGTACACTACGGCATACCGCCGGCATGCCATTTTCCGAACCAGAATAACGTTCTGTTTCGTTCTTCGGCATACCGGCGGTATACTCCGGTATACCGACGGCATGCCGGACGACTGCGGACAGGACACCATCTCTGAGCTGGGCCCCACCTTTTTCTCTATCCTCCTTTATTCCTTCCATCATATCTTTCCATACTATCTTTATTCCCTCTCTCCCATCACATCCATCATTAACTACCCATCTCCTCACCTCCCCTCTTATTAATTACCTCTCTTATCACTTCCCTCTTTTCTCTCCTCTTTTTACTCCCCTCATTAACTTCCCATCCTCCCTTCACCTTCCCCATTTACCACTCCTCTACAACCGTTCCCCCCTCCCCCCCTTTCTTTTTTTCAAAATTTCATCTCTTCATCTTCCCTCTCTCCTTTATATACCATCCTTTCTTCCTCCTCCTCTCTACTCCTTCCTTCTCCACTACATAGCTCTGCTCCTCTCTCATGGCAAACCCAAAGCGCCCCCGATCCTCCTCCACCATGTTCAACCCGTTCGTTCCGGTGGCGCTTCCCTCCGGCTATGACCAACGCGTCTTCTCCAATGCCTTGGCGGCCGAGCTTTGGTTCCAACACTTCGCCAACCACAACGTCTTCAAAGGACGGGCCATCAACTGGAACCTCTTCCCCGGTCACGTCCCTTTGTTTGACGATGCCGGTCTCTCCTCTCTTCTTCGGCGCCAAATCCCTGTCTACCCGGCTGCCGTCCGTCTATTCTACTGCAACATGAGACCGGATGACGACGACCCTACCGCCATCCAATCTATGGTGAATGACCGCCACTTCCATCTCACCTCTAAGGAAGTGGGGGCTATCTTGGGCGTCCCGGACAGAGGTGATGCGTTACCTCTTTTGGGAGCTCTCACCTCCTCGGCGGCATCACCCTTCGACGAATTCTGTCGCATCATCTGCAAGGGTCCCAACCCTCCCGCCATCCCGGCACTCTCCGTCCAGCTGGAACCGTTTTACTACGAGCTCCACCGTATCGTGTGCCACACTCTGTTTCCAAAAGGCGGGAACTATGACGCCATCACTGGTGACGCTCTTGTTCTCATGTACCATCTCTATGCCCGAAAGCGTTTCTCCTTCCCCAAGACTCTTCTTCTGCAATTCCGGCGTACCATGCCTTCGGGGAAGCAGAACCTCCTCTATGGTTCCTTCATCACCTTACTCATGGAGGCCAAACAGGTTGACTTGTCTCTCTGCTCCTCGGATGGGGTCCCCTCTTTTCTGGCCGTCTCCCGTACCCTTGCTGGCGGCTCTTCTTCCCGTGCTTCCTCCTCCCAGGAGCAACCGGGTTCCACTCCTGCTGCCCCTGCATCTACCCCTCCATCTACGGGCCGCTATATGCCACTTACTTAGCACCACTTTGATCTGAGGATGGCCCAGGCGGAGGAGCAGATGCGGACCCACACTCGTGGACTTGGCGCCCTCATCCAGTCTCGCTTCCACGATCAGGGCTACTTCATCCAGCGCACTCTCCAAGACCGGGATGTCTTTCTGGATCTTAATCTTCAGGATCCCATGTACACGGCCCCGCGTTTCTCTGACCCCAATGCCTACAGGTTTATGTACCCGGACGGCATTGATCCTTTTGGCGCCCTCCAGCAGGCTCAGGATGATGATGGTGATGATGATCCGGCAGAGGATTAGGGATGGTTCTCCTTTGGTGATGGTCTCAGTGGTTTAGTGGTTCTTATTTTTATGTGTTGCTTGTTTGTCTTTTGTGGTCCTTCGGGGACCGGTGTGGTTGTTTCTTGCTCTTTGCAGTCCTTCGGGGACTTTATCCATGTTTGTCTCAAGTGTCCGGCTCTCGTAATGGAGAGTCTTTATTTTCTTTATCTCTGCTTTGTATGGGTCAAGCATGTATCTTAACTTTTCCTTCTATATATTCCTGCATGCTTTTATCACTCTTCTCGTATTTTTATATTTATATGTGCACTGTTTACTTTAGTTATCCCCATCTTTGAATAAGTGACAAAGGGGGAGAAATCGTATTGAGGGGGAGCTGTCTACCTACGGGGGAGATACTCCCTGAAGATGCTATCTCTCTATTTTGTCAATTATCAAAATGGGGGAGTTTGTTGGCACATTTTATTTTGAGCAATTAACAGCATCTTCGTAGTTTAGTCTTTTGCTCTTCAGATTCTAATTCTCTCAGAAGATCAAGGACTTTCTGATTTCTTGAAGACTGTGGCGTTCACCGGCATTCCCTGCATAAAGTCGGCGTCTTCATGCTTAGTGTTTTCGAGTCTGTACTGGTCTAGGTATTTCTGTAAAACACTAAAGGATGGATGATAACTTAAAACACAAATCGAAAATCAAGTTATTCAGAGCGGCATACCGGCGGTATGCTCCGGCATACCGGCGGTATACCGTTCTTGTGTCCAGAAAAGTTTCTGTGACAAAAAGCGGCATACCGACGGCATGCTACGGCATACCGGCGGTATACCGTTTTTCGTGTCCAGAAATGTTTCTGTGACAATAAGCGGCATACCGACGGCATGCTTCGGCATACCGGCGGCATACCGCTTTCTGTGTCCAGAAAGTTGCTGTCTCGAATTGTCGGCATACCGACGGCATGCTGCGGCATACCGGCGGCATGCCGTTTCCTAGCAACACAATAGATGCTGTGATTTATTGTCGGCATACCGACGGTACGCTACGGCATACCGGCGGCATGCCGTTTCTTATAGCTCTAAAACTTTCTGTGACTTTAGTCGGCATACCGACGGTATGCTCCGGCATACCGGCGGTATACCGAATTTCGAATAATCTGCTTTTTGATTTGGTCTGACATGCATTAATGGCCGCATTTAATGCTCTTGAACGGTCATAAATATGACCGTTACTATTTGGCCGGCATACCGGCGGTATGCCGCGGCATACCGACGGCATGCCGGTCTGCGTACACTCAGAAGCATTAAATGCCACCCACTCTTGGTTTTCTTATAAAAGGAAGCTCTCTCTCTCTTGAGCTTCCTTACCAACTCTTCCATAAATTTTCCAACAACCAAGAGCTCCACCATTAATACTCTCTCAAAGCTTTTCATTGTCATCCTCTCCCAAAGTGCTAGAGTATTAAAGAGTTGTACATTTCGATCTTCACGTGTTAGAAGATCAGCAAGTTCTCATTCTCTTTTGTTTGAAGTTGGCGAGCCTTCGTAAGAAAACTCGTGTGTAGAAGTTGGCGAGTCTTCGGATCCAAACTCGTGTTGAAGTTGGCGAGTTCTTCGGATCCAAACTCGTGTGTACTATTTGCATAATAGTGGATTAAAGCCGGAGAGAGTTCCGGGACTGGATTGCCTCAAAAGAGGATACCAGGATACATCCTTGCGTTTGCGTTTGATCTTTCTACTATTTACTCTTTATTGCATCATTTGTTATAGTTTATTTTTTTATTTCCCTATTCACCCCCCCTCTAGGGTTCTACAGCATCAACCGATAACCTAGCTGATCCCTTTACAAAGAGCTTACCAGCTAAGGCTTTTGATAGTCATTTTGAGGGAATGGGAGTCAGATGTGTAGCAGCATGGCATTAACTATAAGTGGGAGATTTGTAACAGTATAGTGAAAAGCAATGCTTTGAGTATAAGTGGTAGATTGTTAGGGTTATATACTAAAAGTATCACTTTTGTAGTAATCTTATTTCCTTAATTTTTGAATGAAAATCATATGGGCAAATATTTGCATATTGTATTTGTTGTAAGTGTTAATGCAAATGTCTGATATTCTATATTGTAGATAATATGGTGTGTGGTATCACACAGAAGATATTATTATCAGTTTCCTATGGAGTATATAAATAGTTCACAACCTAGATGGACTTGGACAATCTATTGGAAATGTTGTAGTGTAATATGGTATTAGTCTATCTTGACTATAGGTTTACACTAGTACACTTTGTGTGTATTGACAGGACCACTTGAGGTTGTTCTCTTTGTACGGACTACATAAGTGAACAAACACCTCTGTTATTATAGACACTTGTGCTCTTAATTCGGATATAATAATAGACATGTATATACAGTGTGCATTACTTTGACTCATGAAAGAGTGAGATTCATTATGGGTCAGCAACCTCTATGAATTTGGTAATAACATTGTATGTATGATAGGTTGTTGATTATAAATAGAATCTATGTCTCGATACATCGGGTTGATGATGTCCCGTTAAGGAGCTCATAAGGATTGTCATGTAAACCCTGCAGGTGGATTATATCCGACATGACAAATAAAGTTGAGCGGTACTACTTAAGGATAAAAGATGTCGAATTAATATAGTTGTCAGTAACTTACTTTGCTTGACGGACATTCGATATCTTAAAATGGGGAGCCAAACGAGCATATAATAAATGGAGCCCACAAACATAATTTGGGATTAGGGAGGTAGTGAACAATAGCACATTAGTGGACCTAGCTATTGTTAATGGGCATGGATTGTGTGTTCGGGCTGAACACGGGATATCCAGATCCGTTAGGAGGCCTAACCCTAATTTCTTCTCATGGTCCATGTCGTTGCCGATATATATCCTCTCTTCTCTGGCAACCAAATGACTGATCAAAAATTTGAAGCTTTCTCTAAATTCGTGATTCACGTAAGGAGAGAAAGAGAGGGCTGCCAAGGAGAAGAAAGGTTGGGAGATTGTCGCCCACACGACGTCCAACTCGGGGAAGGAATACGTGCAGAAGATCTTGGGGTCGTCTGCTCGAGATTGCCAGGAACTACTTGTCTTCTTCCTACCGCAGGTATAATTCGTGACCCTAGTTTTCGCCTATGAAGGGTTAGAACACGTATTAAATCTGTTTAACTTTCTATCGATCAATATGCACACCGCAGTAAGGGTCCTGGGAATCCCCAGTTCCATCAGTCCAAGAGCTTTTCTTCTCTGGCATCGCATCGTCCAAGGGATAAAGCGATCGTCTTCTGATCAGATTCCTGTAGTTGTACTTTTCTAGAATCAAATTGTACTTTGTACTTTTCTTTCTTAGTTTGTAGTTAAGTTTTCTTCGAAAACCTTTGCTTTTGCAAACAGTAGGCTGTGCCGCTTTGCAACTAAGACTGCGAGCAAATGATTGGTGGAATGCAAAAAATCCGGAACTGTTCACAACGGCTAGAAATGGAAAGATTTTTTGGATCTTGTTTAAGAAAGCATTTTTGGAATAATATATGCCTTATGCCATCAGTCAGAAGATGGGGGACAAATTTATGTCACTGCAATAATAGGGCATGTCCGTAGAGGACTATGAGTCTGAGATTACCAAACTGGCCAAGTTTGCTAGTGCAATGATACCAACTGAGAGGGCTCGCATGAATCGGTTCGTACAAGGTTTGAACGATGACATTAAACTAAGTGTGCTGAACCGTAAATGTGATCATATGCTAAGCCCTTGGAGGCGACGGTACAAGTGGAACAGTTTAGCCTGAAGAGGACATCAATAAAAGTTCAGACCAGTCGCAATCAGCCTGTAAAAGGTACCATGATAGGATGAAAAAGTCCAAGGAAGAAAATAAGACAAATAATTAACAGCACCGAAAAATAGAGTATACCTTCTGCGGTCGTCGTGGGAACACCAAGAATGTCTATCGTTTTGCCAACAAAACATGCTTTGGTTGTGGTAGTCAAGACCATATTGTCAAGAAGTGTCCGAAATGAAGGAACGAACTAAAGAGTGTGGGCCAATGCGGGACCTACCACCAATACGAGACAATTCGCACAATGAACGACTACAAAGGCCTCGTGTTTTCAATCTGATGACACTCCAACAGGATCAGGACAATGCTGGGGGTGAGTTATTCTTTAAGTTTTGAGGACAAAACTTTTTTCTCAGTGGGTTATTATGTAGTGCCCCGCTCATCGCGATCTACTACATAATGTCCACGGCTTGCTAGCTCAGTCTTAAACTGAGTATTTGGGAAAACCTTTGTCGGTACCTATTGATCACAGATGAAATACAATTAACCTTTCCAACTAATGGATCGACTCTATTGAAATGAATCCAAGAGTTTTTGTTGGATGTTTTCTTTCGCTGCTTGGTTTTGATGAATGCGTTTTCATGTTGGTTTTCGATGATTGGTTTTCACTTTTCGCTTTCATCGCATCGCGCATTCATTCTGAATCTTGGGAGAAAGAGACCGAAGTATGCTATCAAATGTTGGTGCCCATGCAGGACGCATAGGCGGTATATAAACGGTGTAAAAAGTCCCTCTTTATCTCGAATAAGATTCATTTTGGTGATTTGCTTTGATCGGGGTAACATTTTTCTCCGAGCCCTAAAAATGATCTTCGATCCACCTTTTTGTTGCATCTCTCTGATCAATGATATTGTAACAATAAAAGATAAGAATAAGAAATGAATCATATACTTTATCTGCTTTCGATATAAATATTTACAAGTCGCCTTACGAGAATGCTTAACTGTTAGACGTATATAGAAGTACTCGTACATATTGAATCGAAAGAGAATGAATGCTAATGAATGATTGATTAAGAACTGAATGCTAATGAATGACCGAATGAATAAGGCATGAAATGAACATGTTGCTACCAGTTGCACTTCTAAGTTTATTTGATAGAATGAATAGTTCATGCATTAGTCTCGGATAACTTGTGCACAAGGTAATAATCTCTCAACATTTCCTAGGCACTGGGGATCGATCGGCCTAGGAGAGATTGTAATAGCACCCTGAGGTAAATGCTAGACCTCACGAAAAAGGGGTGTTGTGTCTATTAGCTACGAGCTGAACCATGAGTCTCTGCGGCTAATCATGGGAATGGACCCATGGACCACCATGTAGTTAGGTGCATGCATATGAACAGATTCTTATTGCAAAACCTAATACTAAACAAAGAGATGGATAGTATGCTTTATACATATGCAAATTGGGCTAATCCTTGTATTGTGCAGGGATGACTGTCGACAATGGGTAAGATCTATTATGCAAAGTATTTTCTACTGTTTATGCTTCTTATGAATTGTTAAAAAGAACCTAGACAAGTAGAAAGATCACATAATAAATGTATGCTGGCTTCACTGTCTACTTAGTGCAGATTTATGTGAGTTTCGCCAAAAGCCGCTCGCCAGTACATGATTTGTACTAACCCACGTTGTGGGCATTATTTCAGATAGCAAGAACACAGTGGAATTTCAGGTGAGGCGCTAAAGCTCGTCGAGCCCAGTAGAGCTTGCAGATTGCCTCGAAGCTATTTTTATTTCAAGTTGCAAGTTTTCCTTTCAAGGTATTTTTACATTTTGAGTATGTAATAAAGGGATATGATGTATGGGCATTGTGGCTAATTTCAAAAAGAGTTTCAAAGAAATATGTAAGCCAAGCTATGGCATTATGAGTCACAAAACATTTTACTTGTATTCCTATCAAGTTATCAATAAAAAAAAGTATTTTTATTTCAAATCTCCGTGTCCAATATTTGGTTTTTTGTAATTAAAAGTGCTGCATACGTGTGTTTTGCTGTCTAATTGTATTGTGCAGGTACTAGTCTTGTGCAAGCACAACTTAGGCTTGCACAACGTCACGCCTTAGCGAGGATGAACGATCCCGCAGGGATCAAAACGAGGACGAATGACCGTAGCGGGATCAGGGCATGACACTACTAGGGTCTCTACGTGAGAACTAGAAGTTGAAATATGAACTTATGCAGTTATAGAAGATCTAAGAGTTCTATTTTTGAAAGGAAAAACATTTTCAAAAAAAATAGCATCTCTAGATTCCATAATTGTGGTTGCATCAATATCATTTACCTCACTCTTAATAACAAGAAATCTATACGTAATACCGTTTTGAGCATAACCCAAAAATACACAATCTACGATTTTGGGTCCCAATTTTCTTTTCTTAGTAGGAGAGACAGAAACTTATCAAGACATCCCCACACTTTAAAATATTTCAAAGATGGTTTTTTGTCATTCCATAATTCATAAGGAGTTTTATTAGTCTTTTTAAAAGAAACTTTATTAAGAATGTGGCATGCAGAAAGTAAAGCTTCCCCCCACAAATTGCCAGATAAACCAGAGCTACCTAACATAGCATTAATCATATATATTTCGCCCACACGAACTGTGAAGCGGGTTCCAGGCGATCTATTCCTGAGATAGAACGAATCCCTTCGATCCACGTCTTATAATACAAAATCATCAAATTTAAAGGTAACCTGTACAACAAAGGCCCATCCCATCACTAATCTTCTCGTAGCCTCCAGGCTAGCAAAATATTAACTCGTCCTGCCACCCATAATGCTAAGGTAGAATGCCTCGACACCTGTAACATATCCAATCAGGAAAGGAGCAAAGTACAACCCTACGAAATGAACATGTACAATGTAAAACTGTAATACAATGAGTACTGAAAAAGTAAGGAACATGAAGTACAGGAAAATAAATACATGAACTGAATCCTGAACATGAAATAAACAGGGAACCTGACATGTGCAATATATTAAAATACATCCAGTATGTGTGATCGGCTTGGGTAGATTCAGGGAACATGAAATGGTACAGCTTCGGTTCCGCGTGCACGATACGGGGCCTAAGTTATTCACATGAATTATAACTCGGGTTTGATCACACATCTGTAGTATTTCCCCTCCCCAGACACAGGTAAAGTACATGGAACATGAACAAGAGCACAAGACCATATCGTGTAATATCGTGTCCAAGATGAGAACAATGCAATGCAGAAAAACAAAGTAGAGTTCAATCACAGTGTACTTGCCTTGGTTCTTGCAAATCCATGTGTTCCAATGTCCACCTAGAATGGGTAAGAATGGGTTAAACTATAAGTAACAATTTAGCCAATATTGCTAACTAATCTAACTAATCTCACTCTATATATTAGGTAACCATAGATATACTAGCTACTATTTTGGTCAAAATATCTTATTTAAACCATATTTTAGCAAAATTTACTTGTTACAGGATACTTAGAAAATAATTGCCAAATAAAGCATTTATAAAACTTGTATTTAATATTTTATCTAAATATTATGAAAAATGAATTTTTATAGCAAAATATAATGTATACTAATAAAATGTTATAGGATGTAATCTAGAAATATATATTTAATAATAGAATAATCTGTTGGTAAAAAAAAATAACAATAATTTATGTTAGTAAAATACTAGCATAGCAAAAATTATAGTAACTGCTAGCAAAATGTTTTTCTTAACAAGAGTAGTTTTAACAATATAATCATAGTAAACATATATTTTGCTATCTAAAATATTATGAACTTTAATACCATAATAATAATAATAATAATAATAATAATAATAATAATAACTATAGTAAACCCTAGCCTTAATTATCTAGTCCAACCCATGCCTCTGAATCAGGCCCAACCCAGAATTTTACCTAATAAAATATAAAGAAAATAGTATAAGGCTTGGAAGCCCAAACCTTAAAGTATTTACAAATGCACCATTAATATTAGGTTGAAGCCCACAACAATCTATATTAGGCTTGAGCCCACAGACCCATCCCTGGGTTTGAACTATAAGGGCAAGGACTTCCTTCCCTCATTTGGAGAGAACTAGACGTTCTAAAATTTAGAAGAATAGCAGAAAGAGAGAAGAGGAAGAGGGCTCACGAGTCAGGGAATCCGGTAGTGGGCGGCGCCGGTTCGAAGAAAGCTCGAGGTCGAGTACAAACCATGACTACCGATCGGACGACGGAGAAAACATATGAAGCACGGGCAAGCCGGGTTCGCCGACAAGGCTCAGAGAAAGCTCGGCGGGTGACCACGCACCAGTGGTGGCTCCACAGATGAATGCGGTGTAACTCGAAGACGGGGATCGACGGATCTGGGGTCTGATATGAGAGTCGGAACGCCAACGCACGGCAGCGACCCCCCCTCTTGCTCGTCCATGTGTCAAGGTGGCACGGTTTGCTGAGACTCGGCTAGGAGATGGCTGCAACAGGCGCTACGGGATCGGAGACAGGCGTCACCATGACTCGGCGGCGCCGGAACCAGTCTAGAAAATCAGTGAAGAAGTTTCTCCGGTGCCGTGTCTAGATCTGGAAGGAAATGGCCGGATCTGGCCATCACTGTGGCGGCAACTTTGACATCTGGACACGGTGTATATCGAGGGTGGCTCACGCCGGATCTAGGCGGAGGCGATCGAGGTTGAGGTAAGTATGGTTCCTACTTCGATGTTGTGTAATGGTGAATGGTAGAAAAAATCCCGATCTGAGGGATGATGGTGGTGATGTTTCTGTGGAGTAGTGGTGATCAGCCAAAGTTTGGCCGGGATTTGGTGGATCTGGTCGAATTGCTCGATTGTGGTGGGGATTGGTAAGGGAGTTCGGAGAATAGATAGGGATGAGGTAGATCCGTGGTGGAAGAATGGAAGTAGGTCGATCAGAGAGCTGGCTACTCGGACAGCCACGGATTCGGTGGCTCGAAGAAGCCGATGGTCGAGATTGGCGGTCGAAGTCCCTTGGATGTGGTGCTCATCGGCACAGATCAGTGGCCGCAGCAACCATTACAACTCTGGCACGACTGAGCAGCGGATCTACATGGTGATCCGGTGGCGCTTGCTCGGGACATGGTGGTGCTTCAAGGAGGCGATCGAAGAACGGTGGACGAAAATTGCTGTTGCGACGGAGATGGGGGTGGTAGCAGTGGTGGAATGGTGGTTACCAAGTATGATCAGAAATTGATGTGGAGAGGATGAGAATTTTTAAATTGTAATGATTTGTAATAAATGCCCAAATATATAATAAGAAGAATAGTAGAGTGGAGTGCTCCACAAGTATAGTGGCAACCATTATAAATAGAAATAGATCTAGGGGTCATAGCAAGGACCCGCAACTAACTCATAACTAAATCCTAACTAACCCTTAGCCAATACTAACTAATTACTCTATTAGAATTAACTAATACTCAAATAACTTACTAACCCATTGCTAGCAATTAAATCTATTAATAGCAATAGTCAACAATTAGGCCTAAAATGAATCTAGCTACTAAATACTCTGTAGTCCAAAACCGCATGCCTACAAACCAAGTTGAAATTTGGTAGGCAATCACTAATTAATAAATACTTCTGAAATGAATTTAACTATTAAATAATCATATTCAGAATTAGTAATGATATATAGATAATAAACCTGGAAATGATTTTACAAATTTCACACTTAGTAACATTGATCTAAAAAATAACATTTTAAATTCAAGAGAAGAATTTTTATAACTCAAAATTTCAAATGTAGAAATTTCAAATCGCGGTAGTTACAGAAAAAAACTTTGCTTCTCTCTGAAGCCATTAATATTGATAAGTTTAGGGCGTTCATCACTGTGATACATGCCTTAACATCTGTCACGCATCGTGATGCTCATAGACTTTATTTATTGGGCGACTTGGCTTCTCACGAATACTGTCATGTTGGAGCCTTCATTAATTGTGGTGCACGCTTCAACCTTTGTCATGTGTCGTAATGCGCGTAGGCGCTGTCAAGCCGTTCATCATGCGAAGTGTTGGCTCCGAGTTTCCGGTTTGCATTAAAATACGTGTGCGCCACCGTGCTGCCAGATGATGCTTCTGTTGTGCGCCTATGCACTTTTTGGATAGGCGCGCTCTTTGTTCGCTTACTGTCGAGTGTACGGGGCAACTTTTCAGCATGTAACTTTTTTCCTTCTAAGTCTTTTGAAAAAGTCTTTTTTGTCTTTTGTGCAGATTGTATCTCGACTTGCGCTCACTTAAATGGAGCATGAAAGGACATCATAAGCCAGTTGATTCGAAGAGACAACCGTTCTGATACGGGATTTTGTTACGAGATCAAGCAAAGTGATCCTCATTCATACAACATGCTAGTTGTCTTTACTCCCGAGACGAGACGTATTGTCCATTGATATAGTGCTGGATCTACAGGGTTAGAACTGGTTGTCTAGGTTGGTACCCTGTCTTCCAGCAGCTTCTCCGCATAGGAGAGGCGACCACTCTGCGCATTCGAGATGACCTTCCTGCTTGTCTTAAAAAATTAATGTAGGCCCTGTTTGCAAAGAACAAAAGTTTTATTACAAACTAAGAAAAAGAGTACAAGAGTATAATTGATTTCTGGGGAAGTATAACTATAGGAATCTGATCAGAAGACGATCACTTTATCCCTTGGACGATGTGATATCGAAGACACGAGCCACTGGAGAATGCAACAGCACTTTAGCAGGAGATTATGATCACTCTTTTGATTCTTTGAGATTGATTTGAACTCTATTTATAGGGTTCTTGAAATAACTGTTTAGCAGTTATTCTGGATTGTGCGCACTTCAGGTTGCGCGCCTCCTGTTTACTTGTGCAAACAGTTGCACTAACTGCTGTGGACGTGTGGCATCGTTTTATTGAGATGCACGTGGTCGTGAGCAGTATAGTGGGCATATTCTATGAACTTAGTGGCTTGTACGCCACGTCACTCTGTCCTGAACACCATTTGATCATCTTGTATGTGCTTCATCAGGTTGCGTGTGGACGTAACGTAATAACCTGTGCGAGCGGTTTGCACCAACTGCTGTAGACGCGTGGCATCGTTTGATTGAGATGCACGTGGTCGTGAGCAGTGTAGTAGGCACGCTTTGCAAAGTATTGGTGGCTTGTGCGCCACGTCACCCTGTTTTAAAATAAAAGTTGATCAAGTGGTGCCAATTTGTCAGGCTGCACATAACTCAATGACTAGCTCCTTTGACTAGGTCTTCTGTGCTGTACTGATTAATCCTCACGCCATACAGTGACTTGTGCGAACCAGCTGTCAGCAATAATTACACGTTGACAAAATCTTCTCCAGCGCCGCATTGTGTGGGATTCGAATGGATTTTTCTTAATCTCTGTGATGTCAGTTGTCAGGAAATGATGATGCCGTTACAACTTCTTGAGAAAGTGCACCACGTGTCGCTCTGCGCAACCTGGTGTTGGTGCAGCCTGATGCTGCGTAACTTGATTGTTTGGCGCAATATAATTTTTTTAACGCTATCTGATGATTGAACACCTTAATGGGTGGCGCAGTTTAATTTTTAGCCTCTACAAGACCCTCTTCAAAGTTTTCGAAACTTGAAAATACTTCAAAGTTTTGAAATACTTTGAATTATGCTAGTTTTGTTTGGATTGCGCCAGTCAACTTGAGCCCGATTCTTCAGCATGGATTGCGTAACTGTTTAGGCTATAAATAGCCTTACACTCTGTGCCTTTTATTTCACTAACATAATTTTCTCGAAACCCTGCCTCCTCCTTTAATCAATCGGTCTCTTCTTCTTTCTGATTCAGAAGCTTCTTCGACAAACCCTAATGGCGCCTAGGAGACTCGCTGTTAAGAAAGGAAAGGGCTTCGCCGAGCCTATATCTCGCGCTTCATCATTCATAGAGCAGCGACATGCATGTCAGTACGTTCTACCTTCATCACGATGATAGACTGTAAACCCGGCCATGGAAGGTAAGCATTAGACCCGATCATCGACCACCATATTTAGGGTTTAGCCGGCTCCTGACATCGTGTACCCACTTCTTTTTAGAGTGGGGTGCAACTCATAACCAGCACCTCCCTTTTTAGGGTTTGGTTATTACCGACCCATGTTGCGCGATGCTCCAAAATCTGTGTTGTATTTTAGGCACAATTTTGGCGCATTGTGCGGCAAGACGCAACATAACATGATTATTTTGCGCAACCTGATGGCTGCGCATGTTGAGTGCAACGTAATAAAATATCGTGCAATCTGACTAAATAGAGTATTAAATACTCGGTTCATATCCAACGATGAACCTATTTATGGGGCGCTCTTTTTCAAAAAGTTTTTTTACTTTCTCCCACGTTAAGTGATACGCGCCCATTTATTGGGAAGATGAAGAGTCGGCGAGGTCCGATCTCCGTTGTATATATATGAACATGAAGTTCCACCTTCATCTTTATTCATTCTCATGGCATCTAACATGAAGAAGGGGACAAACAACAGTGACAACGGGAAAGCTTCTGAGGAGAAGTTACACTCCGCACTTGCAGAGTTTTTGCTGGAAGCTGACCAGTCCCTGAGGGCGGAGAACTATTTTGACTGTTTTGGCCTGACCCCAACAGTCTTCGCTCTCTCCAGAGGTGGGCCATTGTCTACTTTCGAAGAGCGTGGCACCTTAGAACGCAGGGAAGAATTCCTTCATTTGATACATCGTTCGAGAATCCATAACATGGAGGAACTGAGCGCTGCCTTGCATCAGACTGAGGATAGAAAGAAGAAGTGATGTGATGCGAAAGAGTCTTTTATATAATGGCCTATAGCGCCTATGTCTGTAGTGTCTGTCCTCTTTTCCATTATGAAATAAAAAATTGGCCTTTATTAAATCCTGGCGCATTTGAGTTTTGTTGTGTAACTGTCTTGACATGTTAACTTTTCTCGGTTAACACAAATTTCTGAACGATATGTGGTGCTTTTCATGCTTTCATGCTTCATTCTTCCCGCAAGACAACGTAGGAGTAAGCCGTTGAACGTTCGTCGGTAGAGTGTCTTTGTAGTATGATTATAGTAAAATTTGAGTGACCGTCATCGAATTGTTGTAGCCTCCTTGGGATCTTCGGGTAGGATATCATGGACTACGAAGTCTATGAAAGGATTCCTCCAATCTTTATTGATGGCACAAATTTCAACTGAATTGTTGAATTCCATGTTTGGGTTGTTAACATCTATATTTAAGTTATTCTGGACACAAAATAACTCTCTATTAGTGATGACGATCATTTGTTGTCTTCTGACGGGAATTGCTAATACTGCTGCAAGATTAGCGAGTACATCAGCTTCTGTGTTACATGCTCGGCGTACATGCTCGATGAAGAAGCCTTTGAATGAAGTGGCCATTCTGATCGCTGCATCATGATATGGAACCAAATCTTGATGTCGAACTTCGTATGTGCCTCTAACTTGATTGACAATCAGTTTAGAGTCTCCGTAAACTTCAAGATACTCAATATCTAATTGTTGAGCCAATTGGAGACCAATGAGCAGAGTGTTGTATTCAGCCACATTGTTGGAACACGACTCATCTAAAGAATAAGCTCTTTGGATAGCTAACCCTTTTAGTAAGACGAGAACGATTTCGACTCCAGCAACAATAACATCTTTTGGTCCAATTCTGGATGCACAATCAAAGAATAAACGCCAAATAAGAATTTCTTCTAAAATCATGTTCGACTCCAAGATTTTATCAAAAATCTCATCGTAGAGTTAAGATGTTTCGGGAACTGGATGAGCTGCTAGAAAGTCAGCAAGGGCTTGACCTTTAACAGACTTTTGAGGAACATAAACCATATCATATTGTGCTAACAATATGGCCCATGTTGCAAGCCTAGAATTGAGTGTACTGGGCTTCTTCATCAGGATCCTGAGAGGGTTAACTCTAGAAATAACATGAATAGTTTGGCCAATGATATAATGTCTCGTCTTTTGAACAGCAAATATCAAAGCTAGACATTCTTTTTCTACTAGAGTGTATCGATGCTCAGCTCCAATCATCATGCGGCTAAGGTAGTAGATAGCTTGCTCATGACCTTCTTTATTCTTCTGAGCTAATAAAGCACCTAAGGAGTGGTCCATTGCTCGAACATACATCAGAAAAGGTATTCCTGACACTGGAGGCACTAGAACTGGAGGGTTCATCAAGTACCGCTTTATATCTTCAAATGCTTGCTGACATTCTTCAGTCCAAATAAATGACATGCCTTTCATGAGTTGAGTGAACGGTCTACAGCGTCCAGAGAGATTTGAGATAAATCTCTTGATGTACGCAAGCCGTCCCTAGAATCCCCGTAGCTCTTTTAGGTTGCGTAGAGGATGCATCTCTTGAATGGCCTTAATTTTCTTTGGGTCAACGTGTATACCTTTAGAGGTAATAATGAATCCAAGAAATTTGCCACTAGAGACTCCCAGGAATGACTTGGTGGGATTCATCTTAAGTTGATGCTGGCACATTAGATCAAAAATAGTTCTCAAATCTTGAATATGGTCTTATTTTAAATGACTTTTGACAGCAATATCGTCAACATAACATTCAACAGTCTTTCATAAATAATCACGAAAGATGGTACTCATGGACCGCTGATAAGTTGCACCAGCGTACTTAAGACCGAATGGCATGACAGTGTAGCAATAGACTCCAAGAGGAGTACAGAAAGATGTATGTTTCTCATCTTCTAGATGCATCTTGAATTGATTATATCCTGAAAATCCATCCATAAAGGACATACGTTCAAATCTGCAAGTATTGTCAATCATGACATCAGTGATCGGGATAGGAAATTCGTCTTTGGGACAAGCTTCATTAAGGTCTCTGAAGTCGATGCAGACCCGGACTTTCCCTGTCTTCTTCAAAATTGGGACAACATTAGCCACCCAGTCCGGATGTTATTCTTTTCTGATGGAACCGCAGGCGATGAGTTTTTTAACTTCAGCTTCTATGGCATCCATCATGTCAGGTCAAAACCGACGTTGTTGCTGTTTGACTGGCCTCACATTTGACAGAATATTGAGCTTGTGGGTAGCGATCTGAGGATCCAACCCCGGCATGTCTTCATAGCTCCAAGCGAATACATTAATGTATTCCCTAATGAGTTGAATTAGTTCTTGTTTATCCGCTTCAGGAAGGCTTTTGCTGACAAATATCGGTTTTGGGGCAATTTCGTCTCCAATATTGATTTGAACCAACTAATCTTCAGTAGGTGGCTCACGTTGTTCAAAGCGAAGCTCCCATTGAGTATCCATCCTTTGTGCCCAAGGATCAGATTCAGAAGCTTCGGCAAAGTCTTCGTCATCTTCCGAGAAATCAGCAGTCACCATATTGGAAGATAGAGTCACGTGATGGACGTGCCCTATACCGGTGTCTGAATCCCATGAGATAGAATCAAAAGAGTTAGATCTTTCTTCTTTCTCGGATTCGGAGGCTTCTGGAGTCGGAGTTGGTGAAGTATAACCTAATCTCCGCTTCGTTTTGCTGTAGTATTGTTGTGATTTTCCTTTCGGAGCAAGAATATGAATAGGAGTTCGCCTTCCTTTGTCGCCATTGAGACCAGCTTTAAAACTATAGCCCATCTTTTGAATGATATCTTTTGATTGCTGACTATAACGACGTAGTTGAAGTCTTCCATTATTGTGATTTTTTTTCTTCACTATCGGGCGTGATCTTTTGTTCCATTCCTTTACGAAAAAGTATAGGAAGTTCATCTTTCTTTCTGGAAGGAACTAAGAAGAAGGAGTCCTACATTGGCTCGAGCAATACTTTATTTTGGAAAGCTTCAACTGCTCCTATGGCAAGTGGTTCGAAGTTATCTAACATTTTTAAATAATATCAAGTATAATAAAAGACATCAGTATACTGTAAAGGAGATGCTACTTTATTGATTTGTACATCATCGTTTACAACATGATTCTTAGCCTTCACAGAAGGCTTAGTAAGGTCGATAACCAGAGGAGGAGAAGGAGAAGGAGAAGGTTTGTTACGACGAAGGTCGATAACAAGAGGCTCAGAAGAGGTGATCTCCCTTTGTTCCTTTTCTATAGCAGGAGGCTGTTTGTTATGGAAGGAAAGATGTATAGTCAATGTCTGAGAAGAAGAGGGACAAATAGCACGTCCTTTGATAGGGATCATGAGAACATCTTTTAAAGTATGTTTCTGATCTTCCTCACTATCCATTGCCAATACAACTTTCATAAACTTCTCTTTGTATATCCTAGAGTCCGTAAAATATGCTTCAATACTCCTAAAAGGATTTAAATCGGCTACTTCCTTTTGGACTTCTCCGTTGACATCCACATATTTGAAGCATTGATGTAAAGTGGATGGTACAATGTTATGCTCATGCAGAAAGGGTCTTCCCAGTAAAGCATTGTAAGAGCCGTGATTATCGATCACGTAGAAAGTAACCTTTGTACGAAGATTACCTATTTGAACTTTCAGGCGAATCTTTCCCAAAGGTTCACTTCTCCCAGAATTGAATCCCAGGATTATCGTGATGGTTGTTGAAAGATTATGTACAAGAATCTTTAAGGCATCTAGTAGAGTCTTTGGCATGATGCTAAGTGCAGCTCCAGGATCGATCAAGATACGATCAACCTTCATGGTATCAACATATCCTGTGAAGCAGAGGGGTCGATCATGATGATTATCTTCCAACAATATATCGTCTTGTATAAAAGTGATGTTTGGTATCTGCTCCATCACACTATGACAATGAAGGCATGTTACAGGCTCTTCCTCTGGCTTCTTGAGAAGTGCTAGACAAATATCAGCTTGTGTCAAAGCTTCACTCAACGTTTCTCGAGTCTCCCTCGAAAGACGGAGTAGCTCAAAAATTGACAATCTTGCCGGAGTATTAGCCAGCTGAGCCAGTATATCAAAGTTATACGACTTCTCAAGTCCCAAGGTTGAAGTCAGTAACCCAAACCAACCCGAGATTGGTTGTGAGAAAGACATAGAGAAAGAGGTACCGGAGATCCTTTTCCATGATTCAAACCAAAAGCCTTTTGTAGATCATATCCCATCTTCGTCATGAGTTCACGAGATTGTGGACTGTACAGATGGAAAGATGGTTGGTATTTGGCTTCTGATTTTGACAGTATTGTCTTATTAGGGGAAGAAGAAGAAGGATTATCTGCTGCTGAGATGAAGGTAGCAGTTAGAGGTGGAAGACAATGCTCACAAAATAAAATTATATGACATAATTTATTTTTAGTGGCCTTCTTAGACTTAGTGAAGAAGATGGTGTTTCAAAGTCCTTCACTAAATCTGGATGGATCCATATGATCTCCCCTCTATCAGTAGACAGAGGAACAAGACCATCTGTTCGTGCAGGTGGAAGATTAACAATTTCCAGAGTAGTTCTCGAAATGGAAATGATGCCGTCCTGCACAAGTTGAGCTGGAAAATCTCCAAACTGTAAAGAGACGACATTAGCCGTTACAGTTTTCTCGTCTTGCTGGAGAGTGATTGCACCGAAATTGACCATCTCTTGAATTTTACCCTTGAGCATATAGCACGCTCGAGTTGGATGTCCAATAAACCTGTGGTAAACACAATATTTAGGATGGCCAGTCTTACCAACTTCATCTGACCGTTTAGGTTCTGGCAGTTGGAGTTTATTATTCTTGATGAGGTAATCAAAGATACTCATGATATCATCTTCATCGAAAGAGTATTCTTCTTTTAGACGAGATGGCCGTTGTGGTGGTGCTGTAGGGGTAGATGTTGGCTGATTTATATTGATGGCTAGGGCTTCTTTGCCTTTGAGGTTAATGGCCAAAGTTTCCTTGCTCTTACGATTGTTCTGACGGCCATTATTATTTGGTGTAGCACGTTCATCTTTGTCAAGATTAGGCATTTGAATGCCTAATTGCTTGAATTTGTCAGCGCTTTCTTCTGCTGCTTTGGCGTTCATTATGAAAGAAGGCTAATCCTGAAACTATGTTGATCCTGTTCATATGCTGATTATAGGCAACAAGTTTGATTTGCAAGTGTCTATAGTTAAAGCATTTGGAGTTTCGAGAGGCATTTTGAGTGCTTCACGACGGAACCGTTCAATGAAACGTTCAGTCATTTCATTATGTCGTTGTTTGATTTTGATGAGAGCAGACATAGTCATGTCGTTGGTTCCCTCATAAAATTATTCCAAGAATATTTGTCTGAAGCCAGCGAAAGAGGTTATACACCCATCTGGTAAACTACGATACCAGTCAAATACTGCACCAGCTAAACAGCCGACAAATACTCTAGTAAGAAAAGCATCATTTGGTTGAAGTTGATCAGTCATTACTTCAAAGTGATTGAGGTATTGACTTGGAGACGTGCTGCCATCAAACATGATAATAGTAGGGGCTTGTATTTAGGAGAAAATTGGACCTTTTTCCATTCTATAGAATAGGACTGTTTGATTCCAAGCTTCTACAGGCCATCCTTCTGTTTGAAAGCTTCAAATTGAGTACATAAAAGTTTTACGGCCTCATTGGTATCTCATGTTGATTGCAGAGTAGTGGATTGATTCAACGTGTTAGGAGGGGGTACTGCATGATAAGTATTACTCCTGCACCAGATTGACCTGGAATAGCCTGCGTAGGAATGGAAGCAGTGTGAGAAGATTGTACCCACATATAAATATTGGTGGGAACTGATGTTGTCACATGTTCTTGAGTCGAAATCAGATTTGCGACTGGTAGAACTGTATGTTGTGCCATAATCACAGCATGCATGCCTGCCATCATCTCATCCATGTTCTTCAAACTAGCCACCAAAGCAGCAATTCTCTGCTCTTGACTGAAAGAAGTGGAGGTATCTTGATCTTCTGTGACAGCATAAGCAGTCACTTCTCTAGCCCTTGAAGACGAGCTAGTGGAAAGAATGGTCCTTTCCGAACTTTCACTGTCAGCATCAAAGTCACATAAAGAACTACCCCCAGAATAAGTGATACAGATATCTTTTTAACTGAAGGAATCTTGGTTTGATTCAAGAAGATTCCTTTGACCGATTGTGTCTTGGTCGGAAGGAAGATTCCTTTGGCCGATTATTTCTCGGCTTCTTGATCTAGTATATTGATATACTCCTTCATTGGATTCATGAATCCGATCTAAGTATTGCTGACTAGGATTACGGGATGCATTACTTCTTGGACCTTTTCTACCCCCAGTGCTTCGAGATGTCATGTTGACAGGAGCAAAGAGTAATTCATCTTCGTCCACTAGGATTGGTTTAGGAGTCTGAACATAATTCAAACGGTCAAAGACGGACCGCTTGGCTGACAGACAGCAGCATTTGATGACAACTTCATGATGGTGGTTGCAATAATGTTCTTGCTGTTGGACTACCGCTGGACGTGATGGATTTGCAACCTTTCGCTTTTGTATTAACAGTTCATGGAAGTCAGTAATAGGACAAGAAGAAGTTATAGGAATATAGTCTTTGATGATATTCGGTACATGATTCCTATTCCTGAGGTGTCCTGTACCTTGAGTGTATAAGGACGTGCTAAGCTGGTTAGCATAAGTCACAGGATCTTTCACCTCAGCATTCTTTCTATGGTGCAAGTTAGCAATTGGTGGCAGTTGCACTTGATACATCTTATGATTTCCTGAGGTTGGGCCTAATTGGCACCTGTTGATATAGGTGCGCAAGTCTGACAAAAGAGCTACTTGTGCATCTACTCGAGATACTAGTAGTTTGCCCCGTCGGGATCTTGAAATATATAAGGTTGGTAGATCCTGCCCTGATCTCTTTGGAGTAGGCATAATACCCTTTTACATGGAAGATTTATTCTGAATAGAACCCATCTTCCTGACAGAGATTTGGTTGTCTCTGTTAAGGAGAGCAGTACTTTCCACCCAGTCAACGACTCGAGCAGAATGAGGAAAGGCTAAAGGGCTTTTTCCTTGATTTAGTGGCTTTTTACTAAATTTTTGGTTTGGTGACAAAGAGGGAGTCACTAAACAGTGCTTCCCTTTATATTGCGCTAGTACAGAAGCATGTGCAGGTTGTGCCAGAGCTGGAACACGCGCAAGTTGCGCTGGAGCAGGAACATGCCCAGGTTGTGCCAGGGAAGAAAAGGCCAAAGGGCACTTTCATTTGTTTTGAACAGCGATGTGTCGAGACAAAGTCTCCTTCAATTTCAGAATCAGAGAAGTAGAAGGATTAGCCAAAAGACTGTATCCTCTAGGTTGTGCCAAAGCAGTGATGGGCGCAAGTTGCGCAGAAGCAAGAACAGGTGTAGGTTGCACCAGGGAAGAGAAGGCCAAGGGTACTTTCCTTTGTTTTAGACAGTATTGTGTTGAGACAGAGTCTACATCGATTTTAGAATCGGAGAAGTGGTGGGATTAGCCAAAAGACTGTTTCCCTTATGTTGCGCCAAAGCAGTGAAGGGTGCAAGTTGCGCAGAGGCAGAAGATTGTACCACAGAGGACTTATGAGTCCAAACAGAGCACGTCTTGCTCTTAAAAGCAGCAGAAGTGCGCTTGGCACCCCCAGCATTAATCATGGTCTCGTAGGATGTCTGGTCGACTTGAACGACCAGTCCGCGTCTTGCCGATTGATGCGGTATCACATTGAGTTGTCAATTTCTCGTCGAAGGAGAAAGTCATCCCCAGCAGAGTTGCCATTTTATTTGCAAAGAACAAAAATTTTATTACAAACTAAGAAAAAGAATACAGGAGTACAATTAATTTTTGGGAAAGTACAACTATAGGAATCTGATCAGAAGACGATCACTTTATCCCTTGGACGATGTGATATCGAAGACATGAGCCTCTGGAGAATGCAACAACACTTTAGCAGGAGATTATGATCACTCTTTTGATTCTTTGAGATTGATTTGAAACTCTATTTATAGAGTTCTTGAAATAATTGTTTAGCAGTTATTCTAGATTGTGCACGCTTCAGGTTGCGCACCTCCTGTTCACTTGCACAAACGGTTGCACTAACTGCTGTGGACGTGTGGTATCGTTTGATTGAGATGTGCGTGGTCCTGAGCAATATAGTGGGCATGTTCTACGAAGTTAGTGGCTTGCGTGCCATGTCATTCTGCCCTGAACACCATTTGATCACCTTGCATGTGCTTCATCAGGTTGCGCGTGGATGCACCGTAACAACCTGCACGAGCGGTTTGCACCAACTGCTATAGACGCGTGGCATCGTTTGATTGAGATGCACGTGGTCGTGAGCAGTGTAGTGGGCACGATCTACGAAGTTAATGGCTTGTGTGCCATGTCATCCTGTTTTAAAATAAGAGTTGATCAAGTGGCGCCAATTTGTCAGGCTGCGTATAGGCGCAACTCAACGACTGGCGCCTTTGACTAGGTCTTCTGTGCTGTACTGATTAATCCTCGTGCCATACAGTAACTTGCGTGAACCAGCTGTCAGCATTAATTATATGCTGACAAAATCTTCTCGAGCGTCGCGTTGCACGGGATTCGAATAGATTTTCCTTAATCTTCGTGCTGTCAGTTGTCAGGAAATAATGATGCCGTTACAGCTTCTTGAAGAAGTGTGCCACGTGTCGCTCCGCACAACCTGACTCCAGCGCACCCTGGCGTTGGCACAGCCTGATGCTGCACAACTTGATTGTTTGGCACAATATAATTTTTTAACGCCATCTGATGATTGAACACCTTAATAGGTGGCACAGTTTAATTTTTAGCCTCTACAGGCCCAGTGCTGAAGAATTTGTGACATAACTGCCCTCTGTCGTAGGGCATTTGTCACATCACTGCCCTCTGTAGTGAGGGAGCAGTGAGCCAGTAGTAGATTTTCATCATATGTAATCATGAATATCGATGAAAAATCTAATCATGTAGTAGATTTCCATCATATGTAATCATGAATATCAATGAAAAATATCTCTTTTTGCTGGCTTTATGTGAATTTCATATTATTGCAAACTTTTGTAGGCTCGTCTTTCTTTTAATTCATTTTATTTTTGAAGTGTGAAACAGATGTTTGTTCAAAGGTGATATGAACATGACAAACACGGGATACTAGATAGGTAAATTACTCAGAGGTTGAAAGAACATGGTAAGGAACATGAGAACAACTCAGAGGTAGTATGGACATGTTTGTTCGATGAGCTTATCAAGAACTAGGTGTGGACGATAAGCAACGGTCTTTGTCAACAGAGGTGATATGGACGCGTTGAAATAACATCGATAGGTAAGAATGTACACTCAAAGGTAATATGGACATGACAGATATTCAGACCAAGATGTGATAAAACCAAATGTAGGAATGGGAGATAAACTGGACATTCATACGTAGTATTTCTTGAGAAACTTGTCGTTAATAGGCACCATGAGCAAATCTTCGTTAGGTTTTGCTAGCTGGTACGCACTATTTGAATAAACCATTTCAACAACAATGGTCCCTCCCATTTAGGTTGGAACTTTCCAACAGTCTTGTGAGTCATGATCATTGGCCTTCTAACTGATAAGACCAGATCGCCGACCCGAAAAGACCTTTCTTTGACCTTTTTGTTGAAGGCTCCCGAGATTCGTGCCTGGTATAGCTCAATGTACTATTGAGCTTAAAGGCATTTTCGTCGAGTGCTTCCAATTCTTATAGTTGCAAGCGATGATTATCTTCTGTAGTAATATGACTATTAAGATATACCCGTAGAGAGGGAATTTAGAGTTCCAAAGGGAGCAAGGATTCACTTTCGTATACCAGCGAGAATGGCGTACTACCAATAGGTGTACGGACTGTGGTTCGGTAGGCCCAGAGGCATTCACCAAACTTCTTATTCCAGTCGCGCTTATTAGAAGACACAACTTTTTAAGGAGTTTGATAACTGTTTTATTGAAAGGCTCGGCCAATCCATTAGCTGCAGGGTTATAGGCTGTCGACGCTATGCTTTGGATTCGGTGATGGTCACAGAATCGACGGAAGAAGCCGCTAATGAATTGTGGGCCATTGTCATGGATGATCCTCCAAGGTAACCCAAACCAGTAAATGATATGATGCTTGAGGAATTTGATCTCTTCGGAGGTTTTTACTTCCACGAGTGGTATAGCTTCCGATCACTTAGAGAAATAGTCGGTTATAGCCAAAATGAAGCAATGACCTTTTGATGAGGGAGGGGCAATCATGCCAATGATATCCATTCCCCACGCTTCGAATGGCCAAGCCGCCATGGTTGGGTGCAAGAATTTCGACGGTTGGTGAATAAAGTCAGCATGGATCTGGAACATTTGACATTTCTTAGAATACGCCAGGGCATCGACTATCATTGTTGGCCAATAGTAACCCATACGCCTGAGTCGGTCTTAGAGTTTAGGCCCTGGTTGATGAGCTCCGTAAGTGCCGTCATGAGCCTCGCGTAGTACATTTTTAGCTTCCTGCCATGATAGACATCGGAGTAGGAGTCCATCGAAGAAACGACGGTATAACGTCTTAGTTTGAGTATCACAGTAAAATCGAAGAGAGAGCCTTCTGACGGAAGTCGCTTCTTTTGCGTTATCCGGTAAGATTCCGTACACTGCAAAATATATAAAAGGGGATCGCCAGTCTCGAGTGTCTTCTCTGACCTCTATGGACTGACAGGCTTACATGCATAAGTTATTCTTAGGACATACCAACTCTTGCCCTATCACCGTGATAGTGTTATAAGTCACGACAGGTGCTGACAATGATGCTGCCAATCCTGTTAGAGCATCAGCATCCAGGTTTCATAACCGAAGAACGTGTTCTATGAAGAACCCTGTGAAGGTAGAGATTATGGAGATAGCTGCCTGATGGTACGTGATCAGGTTCTCATGTTGACCCTCAAATTGTCCCCGTACTTGGTTGACAATTAGCTGAGAATCGCCGTATGCTTCCAGAAAGTCGACCCCCAGTTCTTTGGTTAGTCGAAGTCCGATGATGAGAGCATTGTACTCAGCAACGTTATTAAAGCATGGTTCTGAGAGTGAATACGCTCATTGGATGACCAAGTCATCGGGGAAGATTAACACTACCCTCACTCCCGCCACAATATCGTCTTTGTGACATGTTCTTAAAGCACCGTCAAAGAACAGTCACCAAACTGGCTCTTCTGTGGTAGTGTGGGCATCTATTACTTCATCTGGGATATCTTCATAGAGCTTCGATGTCTCGGCTACGGGATGGGCAGCCAGAAAATCGGTTAATACTTGACCCTTGACCGCCTTTTGTGGGACAAATACCATGTCATAACGGGACAGAAGTATCACCCATGTGTCCAAGCGTGAGTTTAATGCCCCTAGCTTGGTCATGAGGACCCTGAGGGGATTGACCCAAGAGATGACGTGAATCGTCTATCCGACTGTATAATGTCAGGTTTTCTGGATAGCGAAGACGAGGGCGAGGCATTCTTTCTCACAGGGGTATACCTGTGCTTGGCTCCGACCAGCTGACGGCTGAGATAATATATAGCCTGTTCGTGACCCGCATTTCTATTATGGGCTAACAGGGCTCCGAGAGAGTGATCCAAGGCTCGGACGTACAGCAGAAAGGGTCTTTCCATGACTAGGGCTACTAGGACTGGAGGATTCATAAGGTCTTCTTTTATGTCTTCGAAGGCTCGCTGGCATTCCTCGGTCCAGACATAAGATACCCCTTTCTTCATCAGTTCAGTGAAAGGTTCACAATGTCCTGAGAGGTTGGAAATAAACATCCAAAGGTAGGCCAAGCACCCCTGAAGACCGCGAAGTTCACGAAGGTTCCTTTGCGGTTGCATTTCGATGATGGCTTTTGTCTTCTCAGGGTCGACATGGATACCCTTCGAAGTTACAATGAAGCCTAAGAACTTGCCACTGGACACCCCCAGGAAGCACTTGGCTAGATTCAACTTTAACTGGTATGTCCTCATTAAATCAAAGACGGTTCTTAAATCATGGAAGTGGTCACCACGGAAGCGACTTTTGACAGCGATGTCATCGACGTAATACTTGACTGTCTTACGCAGGTGTTTGCGGAATATGATACTCATGGCACGCTGGTACGTAGCGCCTGCATTCTTCAAGCCAAAGGGCATCACTGTGTAACAGAATATCCCCATCGGAGTTCGAAAGGACGTATGTTTCTCATCGTCTGGAAATATGTTGATTTGGTTATAGCCAGAGTAACCATCCATAAAGATATGTGCTCAAACCCGTAGGTGTTGTCGACCATCATGTCGGTGATGGGTAATGGGAATTCGTCCTTCGGGCAAGCGGCGTTTAGATCGCAAAAATGTATATATACTCGAATATTCCTCCTCTTCTTGGTAACTGGGACGATATTGGCCACCCAACTGAGTGTTGTTCCTTGCGGATGAAGCCACTCTTTATTAGATTGTTGACTTCCATTTCGATAGAGTTCATGGTATCGGGGCAAAAACGTCTTTGCAGTTGCTTCACTGGCTTAGCTTTAGGTAGGATATTTAGTTGGTGCACGGCGACATTCGGGTCTAAGCCCGGCATATCTTCGTAGCTCCATGCAAAGACGTCTATGTATTCTCTTATAAGCTCAATAAGAGACTCACAATCCTCTCCTTTCAAACTTTTGCTGATAAAGATCGGTCTAGGAGAAGAGTCATCTCCTAAGTCGATTTGTACGACCTCATCTTCAGTAGGCAGTTCGCGTAATTTGAAGCGTTTCTCCCGTTGGGCATCAAGTTGCTGAGCCTAGGGCTCAACTTCGAGGGGTTCGAAGAATGGCTCATCGTCTTCATCGACTTAGTCTGCTGACGTCATATTCACTGACAACATTTTACGGAACACATCCCCGATACTAACGTCGGAGCCGCAGGAGGAGTCTGAAAAGTACGAGTGCGTCACTATCTTGCATTGCGGAACTTCGGGCGCTTTAGGCGGGGCATATCAGAGGCCGTAGCGAGTTTTCTGGTAATACTGGCCATACTTGTCTTTAGGGACATTAATCTTGATCGGCAACTGCCGACGCTTTCCGTAAATGAGGCCCATATTACTGCCCAGGTCATAACCCATCTTCTGGATGATGTGCCAAACTTGCGAGGTATAGTGGTGAACCTGAGCTATACCGACTTTTGGTTTTGGCTCACAAAGAATATGAGTCTGGGAGCCTTCTACTCGGCCAAAGATGATGGGTTCTTCTTCCTCCTTCCACGCTAGTACTATAAAATAGGCACCACGTATAGAGAGTACTTGTTTTACTGAATAAGTAGATGCGATTTGTGTCTGTAGTGATAAACTCAGGTTTTGTTCTAGAGAATAAGCAGAGAAATTAGGAGAGTAGTTCAAAGGCACTCATTTATTGATAAAATAGGACAAATCACCCTCAGGGATTACACCGTCAAATGCGAAAAAGTTGGATACAACCGCATTATTAAGACCTCTACCCCCAGCACCTGAGATAGGCGAAGATAGAGTATGATGAGGCAGGCTACGCAGTTTTACCACAATCGACTTGACAGAAGGGTTTTCTTTTATTAGCGATTTCCCCTTCAATAGTACTACCAAAGGAGTTGTAGCCTAAACTGCAAACGTCGTAGGGCATTCTTTGGTAGGTGGCCCTCCTTTCAATCGGACTATTAGAGGGGCAGTAGTCTCAGCTGTGGGTGTCGTAGGACGTTCCTTTACACGCACTTTGATAGGCTCCTCGGAGGCGGTTTGAGCCTCGGGTTCGTCATCAACGTCTTCATTTGAGTCATTCTGGTGTTTCTTTCGGAACAGCTGAGACTCAGTGCAGTAAACCTCAACCCATTTAAAGGGGTCAATGTTCGCGAACTCAATTTTTACCACTCCGTCACCGTTGACATATTTAAAGCATTGGTGGAGGGTAGATGGCACGATCATGTGCTCATGGATCCAAGGTTGTCCCAACAGGATCATATAGCAGACATTCGCGTCAATGACTTGACAAGTCGCTTCAGTCTTCAGGTTGCCAATCTGAATTTTCAAGCAGATTTTCCCTTCCGGGTGTAGAAGCCTACAAATCAATGGGCGCCCCTCTCAATGAAGCGTCAGCATCAAGTGGCGCCAAATCACTTGGTTGCGCCAGTCTCAGATTGCACCTAAGCCATGGTGTGTGAGCTCCACGTGGCAAGCATCCTCGAAAAGCTGTAACGGCTGCCATCATTACTGACAACTCTGACAGCTCGTCAGTCGAAGAAAATCTATTCGAATCTCGCACAACGCGATGTTCGAGGAGATTTTGTCAGCATGCAATTAATGCTGACAGCTAGCTTGTGCAAGATATCAAGAAGCACGAGAATCAATCGTCATAACATAGAACACCCAGTCAAAGGCGCCAAACATCAAGTTTTGTGCTCACGCCACTTAGAGTGTTGGCGCCACCCGATCAACTTTTGTTCAGAAGCTGGATGATGTGGCGTGCATACCACTCATCTCAAAGAACGTGTCCACTACACTGCCCACGACCACGCGCATCTCACTCAAACGATGCCACGCGTCCCTAGCATTTCAAGTAACCATTCGCACAACTGGATAGAAGGCACGCAACCTGAAGTGCGCGCAACTCAGAAAATAATTATTTCAGAACTCTATAAATAGTTTTTCAAATCAGTACTAAAGCATCACTAATGATCATAATCTACTAATAAAGTGCTGTTGCATTCTCTAGAGGCTTGTGTCTTTGATATCACATCGTCCAAGGGATAAAGTGATCGTCTTTTGATCAGATTCCTACAGTTGTACTTCCACAGAAATCAATTATACTCGTGCACTCTTTTCTTAGTTTGCAATCAAACTTTTGTTTTTGCAAACAAAATAGTGACTCTGCAGGGGACAACTTTCTTCTCCAACAAAAAAGTGACAACTCAATGTGATACCACGTCGATCGACAAGACGCAGAAGATTTTGGTCGTTCAAGTCGACCAAACCGCCTACGAAGCAATGATCAGTGCTGGGGGTACTAGGCGCACCTCAGTTGCTATCAAGAGCAAGGCGCGTACTGTATGGACTCCCAAGTCCTCTATCCTGCCAATCACTGCTTCTGCGTAACCTGCGCCTATTATCTCTCTACCAGCCACTGCCTCTGCGCAACCTGCGCCTACTGCCTCTTTGGCTCTGAACAAAGGAAAATGCCTTTTGGCTACTTCCTCCTCTTCTCCAGTTCTGAATTCTGAAAAGAACCTATCTAGCGGGAATGCTAAACAAAACAAAAAAAGCACCCTTTGTCCTTTCTTCAACCTGTGCAACCTGCGCCTGTGGCATATCAGCCACAAAGCAAAGGGAAACGTTCTTTAGCTACTCCCTCTCTTTCCTCAAATATGAACTTGGCAAAAAAATACATCTATTCCTGCCTTGTCACAGAACAAAGGAAAACGCCCTTTGGCCTTTCCTCATTCTTCTCCGGTTCTGGACTCGGCGAAAAACAATTCTGGTTGCGCCCTTGCGCCAATCAGTGCAAAAGCTCTTTTGGGCAAAAACCTTACTCTTCTTGACAGAAACAATCAAATCTCTACTAAAAAAGTGAGTTCTGTCCAAACTAAACTTTTTGTCACCCAGTTGTGCCAAACCAAGCGCACAGAAATAGGTTGTGCAACACAAAAAGGGATTTTGCCTACTCCCAAGAATGCAATTCAGGATCTTCCAAACCTGCACATCTCAAGATCCAAGCAAGGCAAACTGCTACTATCCCAGACAGATATACAAGTGCCACACCTTTTTGACTTGTGCACCTATCTCAACAGGCGCCAGCCAGTATCAACTTCAGCAAGACATAAGCAGCATGTGCCAATGGCTAACTTGTGCCAGAGACAGACTTCTAAAGTCAAGAACCCTCTTATATATGCTAATCAACTTAGTACTTTCTTGTACAATAAGGGAACAAGACATCTCAAGAATCGGAATCATGTTCCTAATATCGTTAAAGAATATGTTCCTTCGACTTTTTCTCATCTTGTTCTTGTAACCGATCTCCATGAACTTCTTAAACAGAAGCAGAAGATCACAAATCCGTCTCATCCATCTGTAATACAGCCACAAGAACACCACTGTAATCATCACCATGAGGTGCTTATCAAATGTTGTTGTCAATAAGCTAAAACGGTCTGTCTTCGACCGTCTTAACTGCGCTCAGGTTCCTCAACCAATGATAGTAGATGAAGATGAATTGTTGTACGCTTCTGTCAACATGACGTCTCGAAGCACTAGTGGTGGAAAGCGTCCAAGACATAATGCATCCCGCAATCCCAGTCAATAGTATTTAGATCGGATTCGTGAATACGACAAAGAAGTATACCGACACACCAGATCAAGAAACCAAGAAACAATCGGTCAAAGGAATCTTTCTTCTGACCAAGATATATCGGTCAAAGGAATCTTCTTGATTCCAGTCAATATGCCTTCAGTCAAAGGAATCTCCCTATCACTCATCCTGGGGGTAGTTCCTTATATGACTTTGATGTCGATAGTGAAAGTTCTGAACTCCGTCTTTTCTACTAGCTCATCTTCGATAGCTAGAGAAGTGACTGCTTATGTCATTATAGAAGATTAAGATACTTCCAGTTCTAACAGTCAAGAGCAGAGAATTGCTGCTTTGGAGGCTAGTTTGAACAGCATGGTTGAGATGATGACAGGCATACATGTTATGATTATGACACAATATACAGTTCCACCGGTTGTGAATCTGATTCCGACCCAAGAACTTGTATGACATCAGCTCCCGTCAACATTGGTCTGGAGGTACAGTCTCCTCACACTGCTTCCATACCAGTGCAGGCTATTCCAAGTTAATCTGGTGCTAGGGGTGGTACTTATCATGCAGTACCTCCTCCTAACATATCACATTAGTCCACTGCTCTACAATCATTGGGAGATACTAATGAGGCTGTAAAACTTTTACGTACTCAATTTGAAGCCTTCAAGCAGAAAGACGGCTTACAGAAGCTTGGGATCAAGCAGCCTTATCCTATAGAGTGGAAGGAAGTTTAATTTTCTTCCAAATACAAACCCCCTACTATTATGATGTTTTATGGCAGCACATCTCCAAGTCAGTACCTCAATCACTTTGAGGTAATGACTGATCAACTACAGCCAAACGATGCTCTACTCACTAGGGTATTCATCGAATGTTTAGCAGGTGTAGCTTACGACTGGTACCGCAGTTTGCCAGATGGTTGTATAACCTCTTTCTCCAAATTCAAACAAATATTCCTAGAACAATTTCATGAGGGAACAAATGACATGACTATGTCTGCCCTCATCAAAATTAAACAGCGACATAATGAAGCAACCAAACGGTTCATTAAACTATTCCACCGTGAGGCACTCAAAATGCCTCTCGGAACTCCAGATGCTTTGACTATAGACACTTGTAAATCAAACCTGTTGACTATAATCAGCATGTGGACTGGATCGAAATAGTTCCAGGATTTTCTTCATTTATAGTGAATGTTAAAGCAGCAGAAAAAAATGCTGATAAGTTCAAACAATTAGGTATTCAGATGTCTAATCTTGACAGAGATGAACATGCTACATCAAATAGCGATGGCCGTCAGAACAACCGCAAGGGTAAGGAGACTTTGGCTATCAATGTCAAAGACAAAGAAACTCTAGCCGTCAATATAGGTCAATCAATACCTACTCCAATGGCACCACCACAGAGAGCACCACGTCCGAAAGAAGAATACTCCTTTGATGAAGATGATTTCATGAGCATCTTTGATTGCCTGATCAAAAGAAATAAACTTTAGCTGCCAGATGCAAAATGGCCAGAGAAAGTAGGTAAAACTGACCACCCTAAATATTGTGTTTACCACAGGTTTATCGGACATCCGACTCGAGCATGCTACATGCTTAAACGCAAGATCCAGGAGATGGTCAATTCTGGTACAATCACTCTCCAACAAGATGAAAAGACTGTAACGGCTAACGTCATCTATCTACAGTTTGGCAATTTTCCTGCTTAACTTGTGCAGGACGGCGTCGTTCCCATTCCAAGAACCACTTTGGAGATTGTTAATCTTCCACCTGCACGAACTGATGGTCTTGTTCCTTTGTCTACTGATAAGAGGGAGATTATGTGGATCCATCCTGATTTGGTGGCTGACTTTGAAGCACCTTCCTCATCCACAAAGTCCAAAAAAGTAGCCAAATATAAGTCATCACATGACTTCATTGGGTGAACACTATCTTCCATCTTTAACTGCTACCTTTACCTCGACGGTAGATTCTTCTTCTTCTGAGATAATATTTCCAAAGCTAGAGGCCAATTACCAACCAGCCTTCCATCTATATAGTCAATAATCCCGTGAACTAATGATAAAGATGGGATATTATCTACAGAAGGCCTCCGGCTTGAATCATGGAAAATGATCTCCTGTACCTCTTTCTCTATACCTTTCACACAACCAATCTCGTGTTGGTTTGGATTTCTGGATAGACTATTCATCTTACCAAAGGAAGCCTTCCAAAAGCAAAATATGGACAAAGAGTTGCAATATGGTGTCCTTCGAACCTGTATCCGAAGAAGAAGCTTTAACTGGTACCAAGTCTGGAAGACTTTACCTGAGAGACTATTCAGAAGGTTAAGAGAGCCCTGCTCCAGCTCCGGAGGCTCTTCCAGCATCATCTTCTCCTGCTGTCAATATTTTATTAGCTTCATCGCCTCTAGTGGAACCAACTCCTCCCATACCGACGGTGGCCGACAAAGAAAAATAGACTATCCTCTTTAATAAGGTATTAAAGAAGACTCCAACTCTGGGACTCGAGAAGCCGTATAACTTTGATATACTAGCTCAGCTGGCTAATACCCTGGCAAGGTTATCAATCTTTGAGCAACTGCATCTCTCGAAGGAAACTCGAGAAGCATTGAGTGAAGCTTTGATGCAAGCCGATAGTTGTCTGACACTACTCAAAAAGCCAGAAGAGGAGCCTGTAACCTTCTTTCATTGTCATAGCGTGATGGAGCTGATACCCAATATCACGTTTACATAAGATGATATGCTGCTGGAAGATAATCGTCATGATCGGCCTCTCTATTTTATGAGATATGTCGATACCATAAAAGTTGTTCGTATCTTGATCGACCCTGGGTCTGCACTCAGCATCATGCCAAAGATCTCACGACCCGTACCCAGTATAAGGGTACGAGAAGTGGGTACGTCCAGCCTACGCCGCAGTGTCGACGGTAGAACGTTGTCCTAGGTCACACACATCTAACAATTATAAGGTACATTGTACAGTTATACTCTCCGAATGGAGAAATAATATAAAGTACAAATCTTAATCACAGCTATGGAAGATGTACGATAAGATAGATAAGAATGTCAAAAGAATCCACAGATGAAATACGATAAAAGAGAGAATCCAACGTGTCTAAGATAAATATCTCACAAGATCCACAAATCCACATCATCATAATCTCTAATACAAATATCCAGATGAGATACAACTGAAATAAGATAACTAAACTATGGGAGTGTCGTCAGCAGGTAATGGATCCTGCTGGAAGTCCAAGTCACAGGTGTCCTCTAATGCTGCCCCGTAGTAGGTGGTACAATACGCCTCATCCTCGTCCTCTGTAATATTTTCAACAGGTCCAGTCAGGACAGGAGCGAGCACAGTAGATCTCACGCAGTTCATAGTATGACAGGATATGTAAATATGCTATAGAGTAAGATACATGAAACATTGAGAAATATATAAAATAAAGGTGATGACTGTAAAAAAATATCTACTATAAGTAAAGAACTAACAGTGGCTAGTGATGTAGAGTACAAGATAGACATGTGAATGGCTTGAATTTGCACAAGAGTAATCTAAGAGTTTGCACATAAGTATAGTACTTTGGAATTGTTCACATGACCATTTATACTCCCCCATACCCCAATCAATACACAAGGATCCAGACAGGTTATGTTATTGCACATGATATCACATGAAGGCCCATAAATGGGTGTACATGAATATATACATGGGGGCTCTGTGAACATGAGAGTACATGAATCATAAGAGTGCACATGAATGGTAAAAGTACCGGAGTACACGATGAAAGTGAAATGCACATGACATACTGTAACCCGATGCTTTCGAGGAGGATAACATCTCATGAAGGGATCCATATAGTACCAATCCGTGTTAACAACGTGACAGCATCAAGTAAAGTAATCTAGAGTGTAAATATAAATCCTATCAAGTATGAAACGGTCAAAGAATGTACTCGCTTGATATCCTGAGTATCCGAAGTGAATATACTGTCTGAGGAGAGGTGTCTGACTCCTATTTAGAACAGCACAAGTCACAACATGTCCAAAATGGTAAAATAGAACACTACAATGCATTCTACATGATGTTTGGGTCAATCTAGGCTAAAGTCAACCTTTGGTCAACTCTAGTCAACTATACTAGTCAAACTTGGTCAACTAGGTCAAGTCCTAACCCAGACAAGTCTCACTAAGTCTAACCATGTCTATCCTAGCATTCACACAAGTCACAAGGCTACACAAACTATCAAACACATAATTTCATGTATATATACCCATATACACATAATGTATATAAGACATACATATAGGAAAATCATATAGGGCTATATGCCTATATACATATCTATATTCCATCATCAAACCCATATTACATATACAAAATATATATAGGCAATTATATATATTACATATTATCATGTATGGAAATATATATCCTATATATAGAGAGAGATAGGGAAAAGTGCGTCATGCATCAATGTGGGCAGGGTTACATATAGGGTTAGGCAATGGTTAAGGTGAACAATGGAATGTATCAATGTTCACATACACATACATGCCTTCATTCTCGTCATCTTCATTCACATATCATGTATTCACTTAAGCTACAACTATATACATATATCATGTGCATTTCCTTCGTTATTGCATCCATATACATTGTATTTATGTACATGTTAGCATACAACAACATATATATTAGATACATATTAGAGAGATATAAAGGAGGAAACAAGTAGTGTGGCAGGAAGTAGTGTACAGGTTTACAATGACAGCAAGTAAACATGGGGATTTCAGGTTGATTCAATGTGAGGGTTTAGTTCTCTGTGTAGCAGTAGTGTGCGTGTGTGTGTGTATATATATAGCAGTAGGGTGTGTGTGTGTGATGTGTTCAGATTTAGTGAATGTGTGGGTATGTTTCCAGATTAGAGTGTGTAAGAGTGGTGTGTGTGTATGGACAAAATTCAGGGCATTTAGTAAAAATCACGTTTAGGAATTCGAAAACTAAATCAAATGAAGACCCAATTAACATCCAAATCTCAGTTTCCAAAACCATTTTCATTTTATACGTTAAACCAAGTCCACATTTATACATCTACACTGCCTTCAAGTAATCAGTTTTCAGTTATACATATCAAAACCCGAACCCAGTCAACCAGTTCGAATCCACATCATATCACAGACATCAAACATGTTCAGCATGTTAAAAATCATGCAATCATATATTTATTAACTTATTAAATGTTTAGGAATTAGAAGAAAAACCAATATGCTCTGGAATCTAAAGTTTCAGACATTTACCGAAATATATATATATCAATTGAGTTCGAAACCCAATAACCAAGCTAACATGAATCCCATACAATGTAAACTTTAACTCAGACCTAGAATATGATCTAACATTATAATTTAACCTTTAATCATCAGTAAAATATAAATTAAAATAGAAATTAGATCTCAGAAATCAATTTGACAGAACTTAGTATCAGATAATTGGGGAAAAACATGAAATCGAATTCGAAACACTTGAAAATTCAAACTAAAGGGTTGGTAAACATTAGTGCACATGTGTATGTGTTACACAAGTTATATGGTGTCCACAAACTGGACACAAACGTGTCCAATCTCGAAATAACATGGTGTCAGCAAACTGCACTCAGACAGTCTCATACGACGTGTCATGGCTCTCGTGGACACGCCACAAGACACGACAGGCCTCGTAGTCATACCCACGTATAGCCCACGTGTAGGGCTACACATTCGACAACTCACGAGGTATTCACGATATGTCCAGTGCGGACACGAGGTGCGTGTTAGTGAGCAAAATACACAGTGCAGTTTGTGATATAAAACGTGTACGGGCCTAATATCGTATCCGACATGAAGCCCCTTGACACGAGGCTTGGGGGCTGACATGTCAGTCATGGCCCCCACCTCCCTGCCAAGTGGCAGCTGCCCATGTGGCCTATGCAAGGAGAAAAATGCCTCGAGCAGCAGGGCACTGCCCGTGTGTGCTGTGAGCGTGTTCGTGTCCTCGTGTGGACACGACACGACTTGGAAATCAACTCAGAGGTTAGGGAAATCAAAGAGCACATCAAAATCAATATTTTCAATCAAAAACATTTCGAAAATAAAATAAAAAAGTTCTCAGAAGCATTTCAACAAACACTTACAAATGAAAACTGATACGTGTCTGATACGGACACAAAACCAATGCAAAACTTCACCAAACACACACCACAGCTAGGGGACACCTAGATCTAGGCTACCATGCAAAGAAATCAAGAATTGATGATAGTTTGAGGTGTTTACCTATTGAGTATCAATCACAAGGAAAAAGCCCCAAATATGAAGGTTCCTCTTGCAAGTCAAAAGCTCCAAATTGTATAAATTCTGAGATTTCTCTCCATGAACAGTAAATAGAGTATGGTTAGGTTCTATTGCAAGAGACTAGAGTAAAAAATGAATTGAAATGAAGAAGTTATGGATTGAAGAAGAAAGACCAATACCTTTTTCTTGCCAAAAGTTGATGTGATGTAAAAAGAGGCAAGAACTAGGAAGAGACATTAAATAGGGGGGATCCCTAGGAGGCCGACCAAGTATGAAGGAATTAGGGTTAGGGTTGTGGCTATTGGACTTGGGCCAAGTTTCAATGCTAAATGAATCAATCCATAAGTCAAAAGTCCATGCACCTAAATCACTTATTCTCTATATGAAACTTGATTCAAAATAAGTCAACTTGGGTTGACTTAAGTTAGACTAGGGTCCCACCATGCTAATCAAGTCACCCTAGCTAAAATCAACATCTAGGTTAGTCTCCATAGTCTCAACTAGCAAAGGTCAAAAATAACAACCATCACTCAAATAATTTATAATTAATTCCAAGAAACCAAAATGACCAGAATATCCCTAGGCCAAAAATGATAATAAAACATACTAATCACATGGTTAGGCTCTAGGTCAAGTAGTCTCTAGGGTTTCACTGACAAAACTCCAAAGTCACAATTTACCAATTAAATAGTTTTAAAATGATTAAAAATTACCAAAAATCATATCATGATTTAAATAACATTATTAAAATATTAAAAATTTAAAATTTCAAAATTACCCTCATTTAGAAAACTGGGTGTTACAAGTCTACCCTCCTTAGAGAAATTTCGTCCTCAAAATTAAGAAGGTCGTAATCCTGTAGGTCAACCCCCAATAATCAAGGTCAAAGCTTCTACCTAGCAGCATCCTGGTTCAGCAAGTCTAATATGGGCAGTAGGCTTAAAATAGTTCATATACAGAATTTGGGTAGGCAGGTTGGGTCAAAAAGGTGTTTCCAATTCGAGTCGAAAAAGTGACTCCATGGGGTAAATTAAGATGGGGTTTTATGTCGAAAAAGTCGTATGAAGCAAACGGAGCACAAGATGCTGTGTCTGAGTGGAACACGAAGGTCATGAGTGTAAAGGGTCATGTATAGGTCATACAAGGGAAGTTGGTTTTGAGAAAACAACTAGTCTTGTGCTACTAAATTAAAAGTCATGGTAATGTGTATAATGTAATCAAAATTAAAGTGGAAATGGTCAAATGGCCTAAATTGGTCCAGAAGTTGTGTTGCCAATTCAGTACAAGGGACAGGGTAAGTGGGACAGTCTAGGTCATGGGTGTCAGGCTGGAAAGATAAGAAAAATAATGAATCAAACAGGGCTGTAAGGGTCACCATTCTAGGGTCAGAGCTACACTATCACTTCTAAGTCAAAAGGCCTATCACAATTATTATTTTGTTAAAAGAAATTTATAACAGGAATGTTATGCAAAGGATTTTACTAAAAGTTAGAGCTACTCCTACTCCTAAGTTAAATGATGAGAAAGCAAAACAAAACAAACAACACAAAAAAAAAAATTAAGACTGAAACAAAAAGTAGAGACTATATGTTCAAAAACTTTTAAGATGAAATCTGATAACCATATGCGTCCATCCAAGATCATGGTACTCTGAATCCTCGTCATACTAGTAAGTAGGGCTATGATAACCATAGAGTCCCAACTAATGTACACACTTCTAGAACAATGGTATTTAAAATTTTTGCTCTGCCGCTAGCTTGGCTGCAAAAACCTTAAATTCCTACACCCGAGAAATATATCCAAAATCAGACTGTAGGTCCTTGCCATGCTGGCTAATATGACTGTAGAAGACTAGATTCTATAACTGAGACGACCTAGGCCATATAATTTATCTTGGCAGAAAATTAAATCAACAATGAATACCAAGAATCAGATTCATTTACGAACAAAAACGATAAGCAAGATCTGTTGGAACTGAATTTCGAGATGGTTAAAATATGGCAAGGGAGGAACGGAAATGAGATGAACAAAACCTACGATAAGCTATCCTACTGTCTGTGTACCCTTAGCTACCATAGCATAAGCTCGCCCATGCTGGCCTCCTTCGGCCTGATGCTGCGCGAATCTCTGCTACTTGTGAAACCCATAATTTTTAGTTTTTGTATTTTAAATTTCAATTCTAATTTTAATTGTTAAATAAAATTTGTTAGAATAATGTTAGATATTATTTGAGAATAATTAGTTAATATTGGTAATATTCATTAAATGTAAATAAATTTTTCCAAAAATTTATTAACAAGGAATTTTGATTTTTGACCAGACTTGAATCCAATTTGGAACATGAAACATTTCTTAAATTAATTTCAGAGTTTTAAAAAAATATAAGTTATAATTTTCTAAAGAAATTAGATAATATTTATAGCCCAATTGCCTTAAGTTTTAAATTCAAGCCTTTATATTTAAGCCCAAGGCCAAGAATCAATTATTTTCCTTAGGCCCAAGTTCAATGGCTTAAACCCATTAGTTATTGGGTTGAGTTCAAACCCATTAAGCTTATAAGTAACCAAGCTACTCTTTCACACAACCATCTGAACCTTTAGAGAATGGATTCATTCATTCTCTTTGTTGGAGAACCTTTCGGTTCTTCATAACCGAAGAGCCCTTCGGGTTCCAACCTGACGTGAACTCCCGACAGTCCACCTCCATGGCCGCCGGCCATCAATGGCGTGAAGGCTCTTGGCCTCCCCAAGATGAGTAACCCCCATCTATTTTTTTCTTTATAAACCCCTCTTCCATCTCCATCTCCATCCCAACTTCTTTTCCCCAAATTTCTGAGAAGAATCCCTAGATCTAACCCCTTCCCGGAGTTTCCGAGGGCCGAGCACCTTCCCGGCGCCGCCCCGTGGCCGCCGTCAGCCGTCGGCGCCCGACCCCGCGCGATCTCCTGGTCCGTCGACCCCTCCGGCGCACCCCTGACGCTGGAGTTTGTTTCCGGTGACGCCCGTCCATCCCGAGTATTTCTGCAGTCCCGTTCCCGTCGGTTTTCGGTACACACCAACCCAATATATATATATATTTACTGTCTATGATGAATGCTGGTTCCCGGATCCTTCGGGAGTTCGGTTTTCGACAACGTAATTGTTACGTTGCAATTTCGGTTTTTCCGAAGTTCTCGAAAATACTTGTTGTGGTTTTCAGTTCTGGAAAAATTGGATGTTTTGATCAGAACAAGGTTCTGAGAATTCTCGGGTTTTTCGAGAAGTTTTCAGGAATAATTGGAGATTCAATTTAATGTTGGGTTCTGTTAGGACTTTGGATAGTTCTGTTGATTTGTTTTGCTCCTTAGCTTTGTTGGAAATTTTGTTATTAATGGTTGGCTTGGGAAAAATATATTTTGAATAAGAATACATTAGAGTTGAATTTTCTTGGGAAGTTTGGGTTCTGTTGTGTTATCGGATTTCCGATTTAAATTCAGAATTCTGGAATTTTGGGAAAATATTCTCTATGTGGAAGGTTATGTGAATTTGGGGTTATTTTGCAGGTATCGGACGCATTTCCCAGTTTTTGGGTTGTTCCGAAAATAGAGGGAATGCTGCCAAAATTTTCGAAAATTTAATAAAATGATTTTTAAAATGATTTTGGTATTTTTGGGCGACAACCATAATTGGTTGCTGGCCCCAACGAAATGCAAACGCACCGGTTCGACCGGACGTTGAGGCAGAGTAGTTGAAAATGAAATTTGGACCAGAGTCTGAGACTTATAATTCTCTTTAAATATTATTTTGTAATTTATTAGTTTTTGTTAAAATTGTAGTTATTTAATTTTGAGACTAACCATATTTTCGTATTATTTCAATTTATGTAAATCGGGTTGTAAGGGCATAAGCCCAATTACTTATTTACTCGTACTGGAAAAATGTAATAATTAGGATTTATTTTATTTCTTTTCTGGATGTTGTAGTGTAACGTAAATAGTGGACTATATATTTATATATTCACATAAATGTTAGGAATTAGTTGATTAATTCATGATTTTCTCACTTATTAAATAAATAATAACTTTATGTATAAAATACAAAGTTTTAACAATTTAAATAATAAATTGCAATTTTTCCAAAAAGAAAGGATTAAATTGATGTTTTCTTATAAATAGTAAACCAATTGATAAATGTGTTCTAACTAGAATGAAAAGGATATAATTTATTAGGAAAGATAATAGAGATTGTAATTAAGCACGCTTAGTTGGTTGAAGCAGTTTGATAAGTATAGATGCTCCATTTGTAGGATTTCGAAGGCGTAACTAGCATCTTTTCGGAACCTCCATCAACGACCAGTTTAAATCAAGGCAAGTACGGTTGTGTTTAATTGCAGTTAAAATAATATTAGAATTTTGCATGTTAAATACACAACTGTTACACGTACTCTCTCCTAGAGTTATATATTGAATCATTGCATCGGGATAATGGGGAGTAGTGTAGTTATCTATGATCAAAGCCAAATAGTTAATGAATATGCGAGCTTACCCCTCTTCACACGGGGTTAGGCCGGACCGTATCAATAGGATACAATTGAATCATCCTAAACCGGTCATAGATACTACATACTCAAATCACAATTGTTTTATTTCATAGTTGGAAATCATTGTTTCAAAATTATTTAATATTGCAAGTTTCTAACCATTATGCAAATTGTTATTTTTCATAATTGTACTTGCTCCTTTCCTGACTGGATCCCCAACACCCAATAGGTTCTATTGATGACTCAGAGCTACTGATTAGTAGTTACTACGACCCGGAGCTGTACCCTGCTGTGCTCCCAGACGAGGTCCATGGAGATGATGATGACACTTCTGCTTAGTTGAAGTTTTAATTTATCTTTTAAATAAAATAAATGTTATGTTAAAGTTGTGGACAAGCTTTGTAATGGACAAGTTTATATTAACGTTTAATTAAATATTGTGGCAATTATAAGTTTCAAATGTTGTTGATTGTACCTGCATATGGAATACAGCTTACTGCCGTCGTCTCAACAACGGTGCAGGCTGGGCATGATCCGAGTCGACCCAAAAAATTGGGATCGGGTCGTGACATATTTTTAGTGGTGGCCCATGCAGGTCTCTAATATCAACAACTTAGGAAAACCTAAGAAACAGTTAGAACACTAGAACATCAAATTGCCACAACATAGGACCGATATATATATACATATTATTTATTTTTGTTTGACTATAGATAGGCTACCTTGCTTATGTTTTTATCCTAAAACTTCCAGAGAATGACCACTGACAATACCAACCCTGCTGGCGATAGGATGTCAACACCTGACCATACCCCACCTCCCCAATCAAGTCCGGATCCTACACCTCGGCAGTTGGCTGACCGTCCCCATAATACAACAATGGATCCATCATCTTCTCGGACGGAGATGCAACCCCCTGTGGTTACGTCCACTCCAACTGCCCCACCAGTG
Source organism: Iris pallida (assembly GCA_029216955.1). NCBI lineage: Eukaryota > Viridiplantae > Streptophyta > Magnoliopsida > Asparagales > Iridaceae > Iris > Iris pallida. The sequence goes on along the minus strand of JANAVB010036420.1, from coordinate 14,865,337 downwards.
CCTGTGGACCCCACTGACCTTATTGGTCTGCTTAGAGGAGTGCTAGAAGCTCAGAGAACTCAAGCTGAAGCTCATCGCGAGCAGACGGCCATTATGAGAGAAGGCATGGAGAATGCCCATAACGTGGCAATGGCTGTACTGGAAAGAGGAGAAGCAGCTCAACAGGAACCAAGGCCTGCCAAGGTAAACATAAATTTAAGGATTAATTTATGTAATAATAAGGCCATTTAATTAATGGAAATCATATTGCCAAGGTGGGCGATATTGAGAGCTTTAAGAAGCAGAACCCTCGACCTTTCAAGGGTACCGAGGGAATTGTCTATGCTGATGAATGGCTTGACAATATGGAGCGTCTTCTGAGCGTCGCTCGACTTCCAGAAGACCTCAAGGCCGAAGCAGTGGGACTTCAACTGCAGAATGTAGCTAGCACCTGGTATCGGAATGAACCCCGACTCCAGGATAGACAGGTTGATTGGGACACCTTCAAGAGGTTGTTCCAGAGGAAGTTCTTTCCAACTTCAGAGTTGCGGGAGATGGAGCGACAATTCCAGAACCTGAAGCAGGGCAACATGACTGTGGGAGAGTATGCTGCTGAATTCGGCCAGCTCAGCCGATTTGCCAAGAACCTGGTGGCTGACCCTGACGATCATGCTGAAAGGTTCAGATTTGGACTAAGAGAAGAAATCCGCACCTATGTGATCTCAGGAGGTGCTAAGACTTATGAGAAGATCCTGGAACGAGCACAAGACATAGAGAAGAGCCAACCTGCCCGTTCAAAGAGAGATTATCCTGGAACTAGCAACTTCCAGGGTAATCAGAAGAAGCCCAACAACAACAACAACAACAACAACAACAACAACAGGCCCCAGCATCACCAGCAAGCAAGGAATAATGATGTAGCACCCTAGAAGCAGATCCCTATTTGTAGCTATTGCAAGAGGCCGGGTCATCAGGTGAACATCTGTCGGAAGAGGCTTGGACAATGTCTGATCTGTGGGTCTACCACCCACCAAGTGAAGGACTGCCCCTCAGCGGCCAACAGAGCTGGAGGAAATCAACAGAGGGGACCTCTGCCCACTCAGCAGCAACAATTTGGGCAACATCAACAGAAGACGGGACGAGTTTTTGCCCTAACTGCAGAGGAACCAGAGCCGGAGCAGGAACCTAATGCGGATGTCATATCAGGTTACATCTATGTACATTCTCATCCTGTATTAGTTTTATTCGACTCTGGTGCAACACACAGTTTCATAGCAACAAAGTTTATCTCTGCACACCACATAGTTACAGGCTTTAGTAAGAGGATTTGTAGGGTTATGACTGGAGGTGGACCCCTACCTATAACAGAGACCTGTAATAGCCCCATTACAATATCTGGCCATAAGTTTGTAGCACCTTTACTGGTAATGCCCTTGCCCAACTATGACATAGTCCTTGGAATGGACTGGTTGAGCAAGCAGCATGCGCTGATAGATTATCACAGAGGATGTGTAATCTTCAGCCCACCTGGAGGGCCAGAGTTTGAAGTCTCTAGGGCTCCGGAGGTTATGGAGAGTATTGTCTACTCTATCACTGAAGAACCTGGACCACCCCATCCTATCATAGCGGAATTTATGGATGTTTTCCCTGATAGTCTTCCTGGGCTACCCCCAGATCGGGACATAGAATTCACTATTGATTTAGTCCCTGGCTCTCTCCCGATTTCTAAGGGATGTTATAGAGTCAACCCGAAGGAGGCTAAAGAGATGAAGGAGCAGATCAACGAACTGAAGTCTCTGGGATTCATTCGAGATGGAGCTTCACCCTGGGGAGCACCTGTCTTGTTTGTGTCCAAGAAGGACAGAACGGTACAGATGTGCATCGACTACCGGGCGCTGAACAATGTCACAATCAAGAACAAGTACCCTCTGCCCCGGATCGATGACTTGTTTGACCAGTTGAGTGGAGCCAAGGTGTTTTCCAAGATTGATCTCAGGTCTGGCTATCATCAGATCAAGGTCAGGAAGGAAGACATTCCCAAAACGGCATTCAACACCAAGTATGGGCAGTTTGAATTCTTGGTCATGCCGTTTGGTCTGACAAATGCTCCTGCTGTGTTCATGAACCTTATGAACAAGGTTTTTCATGAATACTTAGACCAGTTTGTCATCGTCTTCATTGATGACATACTGATCTATTCAAAGACGAAGGAGGAGCACGAAGAGCACCTCAGGAAAGTTCTGGAAACTTTGAGGAAGGAGAAGCTGTACGGTAAGCTATCCAAGTGTGAATTCTTTCTAGACAAAGTGGATTTTCTTGGCCATGTTGTCACAGGAGAAGAAATTTCTGTGGATCCTAAGAAGATAGCTGCTGTGGAGAAGTGGCCTACCCCAAGCTCAGTTGCAGACATCAGAAGTTTCTTGGGTTTGGCGGGCTACTATCGTAAGTTTGTGAAGGACTTTGCTAGAATTGCTGAACCAATGACGAAGCTGACTCGGAAGAATGAAGAGTTCATCTGGACGGAAGATTGCCAAGCAGCATTTGAGGAGTTGAAGAAGAGGCTCACTACTGTACCAATCCTTGCGCTACCCGCAGGATCCGGTGGTTTCACAATCTATAGTGACGCCTCGGGCAAAGGACTGGGTTGCGTTCTTCAACAACATGGGAAAGTGATTGCTTATGCATCTAGGCAATTACGGACTCATGAGAAGAACTATCCCACTCATGATCTGGAGCTTGCTGCGGTGATCTTTGCATTGAAGCTTTGGAAGCATTATCTATATGGAGAGAGAGTGGAAATATACACAGATCATAAAAGTCTGAAGTATGTTTTCACTCAGAAAGAGTTAAACATGAGGCAAAGGCGATGGCTGGAGTTGATGAAGGACTTCGACATCGACCTACAATACCACCCGGGTAAGGCTAATGTGGTCGCTGATGTACTTAGTCGATACCCAGTAGCGATGTTCTTAACCAAGAGAGGCACCTGCTGGAGGACATAGAGAAGCTTGGATTGGAGATATTACTGCCTGGACAGAAGAAACTGGATGCTGATTCTGTGTTGATGAAGTTGCAAGTGAGCTCGTACCTGATGGATAAAATCAAGGAGACGCAGTTTCAGGATGAAGCACTTTGCAAGCTGAGAGATCAAGTGTTGGCAGGAACACTGGAGGGATTCTCGATCGCCAGCAATGGAGCTCTGAAGAATGGTACGAGGCTTTGTGTACCGTCTGGCGAACTGAGGAATGAGTTGATGAAGGAAGCACATCAGTCTCAATATTCAATACATCCTGGAGCCAATAAGATGTATCGGGATATGCGCACTATTGTCTGGTGGAGTGGAATGAAGAAAGATGTTACCAGGTATGTCGCTAGATGCTTGATCTGTCAACAAGTGAAGGCTAGTAGACAGAGACCTGCAGGACTTCTACAACTACTGGACATTCCAGAGTGGAAGTGGGAGCATATCACAATGGATTTCGTGTCAGGACTGCCTCGTTCCCAAGGAGGGAAGGATGCCATCTGGGTAATAGTGGACCGACTAACCAAGTCAGCTCACTTTATCCCCTTCAAAGTTGGTTTATCCACTGAGAAGTTGGCAGCATTGTACATGCGGCACATCTACCGGATTCATGGCGTACCGATAAGCATTGTTTCTGACAGAGACACTCGTTTTACCTCACATTTTTGGAAGAGTTTGTATGACAGCTTGGGGACCCAATTGAAGTTCAGCACAGCTTATCATCCCCAGACTGACGGGCAATCTGAGAGGACGATCCAGACACTTGAAGATATGCTGCGAGCTTGTGTCTTGGAGTTTGGAGGATCGTGGGAAGACCATTTGCACTTGGTAGAGTTTTCTTACAATAACAGCTACCAAGCCAGTATTGGTATGACCCCATTTGAAGCTCTTTATGGACGTCGTTGCCGTACACCACTGGCATGGGACGACGTTGGTGAAAGAGTGCTGCTGGGTCCAGAGATGGTGACTGACGCAGCAGAGAAAGTAAAGATTATCAGAGACAAGCTCAGGATCGCCCAAGACAGACAGAAGCACTGGGCAGACAGCGGTCGACGACCACTGGCATTTGAAGAAGGAGATAAAGTCTTCGTGAAGATTTCTCCTACCAGAGGTACAATCAGGTTTGGCAGAGCTGGGAAGCTGAGTCCCAGATACATTGGTCCGTTCGAAGTTCTGAGCCGGATTGGAGAAGTGGCATATAGGTTAGCTCTACCAGCTAATCTAGAAGGCGTGCACAATGTCTTCCACGTTTCACAGCTCAGAGAGTATGTACCTGATGAGAACTACGTCTTGGACCATTCAGAGTTGGAAATCGGACCGAGCCTCACTTTGCCAGAGAAGCCAGTGGCGATCTTGGACAGAGGCGAGAAGAAGACCAGAACCTCAGTGACTCCCATTGTCCGAGTGATGTGGAGGCACGATTCCCCAGGCGAATCTACTTGAGAGCGAGAGGATGAGATACGGGAGAAGTACCCGTACTTGTTTGAGACCTGAGGTAAATTCCTAACCTAACTCTTTAAATTTCGAGGACGAAATTTTTAAGGAGGGAAGGTTGTGAAACCCATAATTTTTAGTTTTTGCATTTTAAATTTCAATTCTAATTTTAATTGTTAAATAAAATTTGTTAGAATAATGTTAGATATTATTTGAGAATAATTAGTTAATATTGGTAATATTCATTAAATGTAAATAAATTTTTCCAAAAATTTATTAACAAGGAATTTTGATTTTTTGACCAGACTTGAATCCAATTTGGAACATGAAACATTTCTTAAATTAATTTCAGAGTTTTAAAAAAATATAAGTTATAATTTTCTAAAGAAATTAGATAATATTTATAGCCCAATTGCCTTAAGTTTTAAATTCAAGCCTTTATATTTAAGCCCAAGGCCAAGAATCAATTATTTTCCTTAGGCCCAAGTTCAATGGCTTAAACCCATTAGTTATTGGGTTGAGTTCAAACCCATTAAGCTTATAAGTAACCAAGCTACTCTTTCACACAACCATCTGAACCTTTAGAGAATGGATTCATTCATTCTCTTTGTTGGAGAACCTTTCGGTTCTTCATAACCGAAGAGCCCTTCGGGTTCCAACCTGACGTGAACTCCCGGCAGTCCACCTCCATGGCCGCCGGCCATCAATGGTGTGAAGGCTCTTGGCCTCCCCAAGATGAGTAACCCCCATCTTTTTTTTTCCTTTATAAACCCCTCTTCCATCTCCATCTCCATCCCAACTTCTTTTCCCCAAATTTCTGAGAAGAATCCCTAGATCTAACCCCTTCCCGGAGTTTCCGAGGGCCGAGCACCTTCCCGGCGCCGCCCCGTGGCCGCCGTCAGCCGTCGGCGCCCGACCCCGCGCGATCTCCTGGTCCGTCGACCCCTCCGGCGCACCCCTGACGCCGGAGTTTGTTTCCGGTGACGCCCGTCCATCCCGAGTATTTCTGCAGTCCCGTTCCCGTCGGTTTTCGGTACACTCTGACCCAATATATATATATTTACTGTCTATGATGAATGCTGGTTCCCGGATCCTTCGGGAGTTCGGTTTTCGACAACGTAATTGTTACGTTGCAATTTCGGTTTTTCCGAAGTTCTCGGAAACACTTGTTGTGGTTTTCAGTTCTGAAAAAATTGGATGTTTTGATCAGAACAAGGTTCTGAGAATTCTCGGGTTTTCCGAGAAGTTTTCAGGAATAATTGGAGATTCAATTTAATGTTGGGTTCTGTTAGGACTTTGGATAGTTCTGTTGATTTGTTTTGCTCCTTAGCTTTGTTGGAAATTTTGTTATTAATGGTTGGCTTGGGAAAAATATATTTTGAATAAGAATACATTAGAGTTGAATTTTCTTGGGAAGTTTGGGTTCTGTTGTGTTATCGGATTTTTGATTTGAATTCAGAATTCTGGAATTTTTGGGAAAATATTCTCTATGTGGAAGGTTATGTGAATTTGGGGTTATTTTGCAGGTATCGGACGCATTTCCCAGTTTTTGGGTTGTTCCGAAAATAGAGAGAATGCTGCCGAAATTTTCGGAAATTTAATAAAATGATTTTTAAAATGATTTTGGTATTTTTGGGCGACAACCATAATTGGTTACTGGCCCCAACGAAATGCAAACGCACCGGTTCGACCGGACGTTGAGGCAGAGTAGTTGAAAATGAAATTTGGACCAGAGTCTGAGACTTATAATTCTCTTTAAATATTATTTTGTAATTTATTAGTTTTTGTTAAAATTGTAGTTATTTAATTTTGAGACTAACCATATTTTCGTATTATTTCAATTTATGTAAATCGGGTTGTAAGGGCATAAGCCCAATTACTTATTTACTCGTACTGGAAAAATGTAATAATTAGGATTTATTTTATTTCTTTTCTGGATGTTGTAGTGTAACGTAAATAGTGGACTATATATTTATATATTCACATAAATGTTAGGAATTAGTTGATTAATTCATGATTTTCTCACTTATTAAATAAATAATAACTTTATGTATAAAATACAAAGTTTTAACAATTTAAATAATAAATTGCAATTTTTCCAAAAAGAAAGGATTAAATTGATGTTTTCTTATAAATAGTAAACCAATTGATAAATGTGTTCTAACTAGAATGAAAAGGATAAAATTTATTAGGAAAGATAATAGAGATTGTAATTAAGCACGCTTAGTTGGTTGAAGCAGTTTGATAAGTATAGATGCTCCATTTGTAGGATTTTGAAGGCGTAACTAGCATCTTTTCGGAACCTCCATCAACGACCAGTTTAAATCAAGGCAAGTACGGTTGTGTTTAATTGCAGTTAAAATAATATTAGAATTTTGCATGTTAAATACACAACTGTTACACGTACTCCCTCCTAGAGTTATATATTGAATCATTGCATCGGGATAATGGGGAGTAGTGTAGTTATCTATGGTCAAAGCCAAATAGTTAATGAATGTGCGAGCTTACCCCTCTTCACACGGGGTTAGGCCGGACCGTATCAATAGGATACAATTGAATCATCCTAAACCGGTCATAGATACTACATACTAAAATCACAATTGTTTTATTTCATAGTTGGAAATCATTGTTTCAAAATTATTTAATATTGTAAGTTTCTAACCATTATGCAAATTATTATTTTTCATAATTGTACTTGCTCCTTTCCTGACTGGATCCCCTACACCCAATAGGTTCTATTGATGACTCAGAGCTACTGATTAGTAGTTACTACGACCCGGAGCTGTACCCTGCTGTGCTCCCAGACGAGGTCCATGGAGATGATGATGACACTTCTGCTTAGTTGAAGTTTTAATTTATCTTTTAAATAAAATAAATGTTATGTTAAAGTTGTGGACAAGCTTTGTAATGGACAAGTTTATATTAACGTTTAATTAAATGTTGTGGCAATTATAAGTTTCAAATGTTGTTGATTGTACCTGCATATGGAATACAGCTTACTGCCGCCGTCTCAACAACGGTGCAGGCTGGGCATGATCCGAGTCGACCCAAGAAATTGGGATCGGGTCGTGACATACTGAGTCTGTAAGGGTAGTCCCTTTTGCTGGCACACCGGAGCCCTCGCTCCTGCTCCCTAAGTTGTCCGTCTAGAAAACTTGGGATACTCTCTTAACTGGTGATATGATGCTCCACAAAGTAGGAACTTGCCTAACCCCATCCGGCATTTACTCCATTCGTGCCCTGGTTTCTTACAGAAAGGGCAACTGATAACATGCTGCTGTCTACTTATATTATTTTTAGTTGGTAATTATATTTCTGCTGCACACATGCACTCTATTCACCCCACCTCTAGAGGTGCTCAACGTTCCTACAGACCCAAGGATCATTAGACTGAACCATACTATCCTTTGCCTAAGCTAGATAGAGTTCTGAATAGAAGTTTATATGAACTATTTGGGTTGGCTAGAAGAAAACTATAAGATTTCTTGATCATAATAGTTAAGGTGAGTAAGAATGCAACTTGGAGGAATATATAGTGGGATTGAGTCACATAATTCTATTCAGTATGGGAGTGCCAACCTAAAATAGACCTTGAGGATCTCGTCAAGGTAAATGATTCGATGAAGCATAATGTTCATGACTGGATATAAATATTTTTAGGAGTTTCTATTTGCATTGGTTTCGAGGAAATTTTTTTACTTGGAAGACATAAAAATCATGACATAGTGAATGAAATTACCATGGATAGTAGCCTAAAGGACCTCCACTAGAGAGATTGTTATCGGATGATAATATCATAATGATATGTGATCAAGGAGTATTAGATAGAGTAGGAAGGACTGGGTTGGAATAGATGATCATATCTATATATGGTGAGAATAGCCTTGAAATCACCTATAAAAGACCTAGACTAGAATATTGACCAATAAGTTTAGTATGTCCCAAGTATTTGATCTAAGCATCTGCTTAACTCAACTCTGGCCTTTTCCTAGCAGATAGGTGCAAAATGGTTAGATATACTTATAATAATTGTATATCTTGCTGATAATTAGAAATATGTAGATCATTAATTTATTGCTAAAGGGGTTGATATATTACTTATAAAGATATAGTATAGAGTTTAAGGATCGATTGTGATTTTTCTATTTCCTACGGTTAGCCATAGCGAAGAACTTGAGAGTTGAGTTAAAAGTCTTACCTTAAGTAGACTAGCAAATCCTTCATCGATCCGGGATAATTAGGAATCCAAGAAAAAATATTACTAGAATAGTTGTGTTTGGGTTAAGGTGCGCGCTTACAGTGGTTATAAAGGGGAAAGAATTATAGGAGCAGTACTATCCTTTGATGATTAATTAAAAATGAGCAAGAACAAAAATTACAGAAAAAAAAGAAAATTGAGAAGTGATAATAGAGATGAGGATTATGATAACGGATTATCTATAATGATGTAATGATGATTACGAAAAGGATGTGAATTGAGTGAGTTGTGTGGCTATGAACTCAACCTTGAAGTCGAGACTCAAATAAAGAATGAGAAGGTTAGCTCGAGGAAATAAATGGCACGAGTTTTATGATAGGTAAAGGTAATGTTAGAAAATTGTTATGGGATACAAATATGTTGATGAGGCAATAGAAAGCCAGTATCATAGGTTATTGAGAGGCTCGTGACCAAGATTATGGCATTAAAAAAACCAGAACAAAAAACTGAATGGCATGAAAAGGGAAGAAAATAAATTTTTTAGGATAGAGGTATGGGAGTGTAATAGAAGTAGAGTATCCTTAAATAAGATTGATAGATGATATATAAGGTTTGAGTTGTATAGTAAAAAATTTGAAGAAAAAGTTGTTTCATAGGCAGAGGAAAATGTCAGAAATTAAATGCTATATTTAATTTTCAAGGATTGATGATGGTTAAAGATCTTGATAGATTATATTCTCAACATATTAACACTGTGCTGTTGGAAGCTACATTTGAGGAAGCTAGGCCATAGAATGGCGTGAACTAGTGGAAAAAAATAGTAGATAAATTTTAAGAAGATATAAATTATGATGGATCTAGAACTGAGTGAATCCTAGCTCTTCGTAGGTTATGTCAACTTAGATCCATTGGTATTAGCGTCCTCTAGAAAACTTGTACGACTAGTTTCCTTTATACCATGCTTTAATGTAATTTCGAAGATGAAATTCTCTAACTTGGGTAGATTGTAAGCCCTCTGAAATTTAATATTAGGGTTAGTTGACAATTAGCGTTTAATTTGAATTTATTAATCGATAATTTCCCACTTTTATTTACGGCCGTTAGATACCATTTATCGTAGTTTTGACAGTAAAAGCACTAGATTAGCTATTTTCTTCCAACCATCTTCACTTGCACGACCTAGACAACTCCACCTATACTTGTGACCTTTATGTTCCACTCAAATAATTCTCTTTGTGCTCTATTTTAATTGCATAATATTAATGCCAAAAATCTGATTTCTAACTTGTATATACACCGGGTGATCATTTTGATTGAATTTCGAGTCAAGATTTTAACATGATTTCTTCGACCAACTTTATGGACATAACCTACACTAATACCATGACTCTCATGAACCTTGTGTCCCACTAAATTTAACTCTCTACCTACACACATTAATCACCATCAGACCAATTTTGGGTCATTCGGACCATCCTAATCCAATTTAAACCGCACCGACTTGAACCTAACTAACTAGTATATGAGGAACAATTCTAAGTAAATTAGTCTAGGTTAAAATTAAGCCAAAACTTAGCCCATGGAAGCCATGTGTGAGGGTAAGCCAAAAGGTAGAATGTGAATGGAGAGGAAAGTTAAAACTCTCAAACCCTTTCATCTCCTCCACTATTACTCTCCATCAAAGCCACTAAAACCCAATAAATTCTATTTTTCTCTCATCCTCCAACCATCTACTCATTCCCATACCTCTTCCCCATTTTTTAACACTTCCAAAGCCCAAAAATCAGTCCAAGAACACCTAAAATTGAGATCCAAGCAGCCCCTATCAGAATAGTCTCATGCGGGCACACTGTTGCTTGTATCTGCTGCCCAGGGACTTCCCGGCATCCCATGACCCATCGAGAGGATTCGCTGGAAAGATAAGACATGCCTATATCCTCTCAAGAAATTTTATAGCCTTGCTAAGTCATTCAAGACCCAAAACATGTCCTACAAACAACACCAACCAGCAGCATGTACGGCTGAATTTGTCAGGTAAACCTATGTCTTTCAACCCTTATTCACTTTCAAATAGCCACCAAAACACCTCTACAACACCTATAACACTTATCTCTACCTCTCTCCTACCTTCGCTAGTAGAACATCTCCTAGGATGGTCCCAACAATCCGTGACAAGCGTTACGTGAAGATTGGTCAAGGTTAAACTCATTTTGTCGTACTATTGTCCTTCCCTCTTGTGATGCTCTATGACAACCCCTATCTACTTGGTAAAGTACCTAACATCTGCCTTGAATCCCTCTTCATGTTGTTTATTATTATCTTTAGTTTTTATACATATTTAGGAGCACATCTTCGCCTATCTATCCCCTAACAATTAGAAGACACCGAATTAAACCAAAGGCTAGTTTGTGTGCACCAAATTGTAATATTATTTACCGATGACTTAAACCGAAGTAGCCATGTCTTAAGAAATGTTAAATCACCATTTTAGGTTTAATTTTAGAAGTTAAAAGTTGTATATTCAGTTGTTCATGATTATTAAATCGATTGGTTAAATGTCTATATGAATAGAACATAGATTGAATATAAATGCACCTACTTTCTCATGACACTTTGTCATGATAAAATCCATGCAACCCTTGACCTAACCACCTCATAAACACTACTTTTATGACTAAATTCAAAAAATATATTTTATATTTTGTTGTATGTTATATGTATGATTTGATATATTTTTGAATAGAACTAGCCACATGCCGAAACGTCACAACTATTCTTATAACCAATGCTAAAATCTTATTAACCCAATCCGACACTTTTATGTTCAGAAGTTAGAAGGACTTATTATGAATATATAGGTGTAAGAATCTAAGTTTCATTCATGGTTACTGTTATGTTCATGTTAGAACATGTGTTGTTCATAAGTGGGATTAATTCTGCCATGTAAATTAGGGTTAGATGTGATTGTGCATATAGGTTAATTTCATGTTAAAATGTACACAAATAGATCATAGTTGACACAAATATGTAATTATAATTATATACAGGATTAAAAGAATATATGTTATAGCACTTGTATCATGTCTAGGCACCGTTTAGTTTTTACATGTTGTATATATACATGTTGTGTGTGTGTGTGTGTGTGTCTATATATATATATATAAAATATATAAATATATATATTACTCTAAAATATGTTGTGCCATGCTATAATTGTCCATATGACTAGAATTATGTTAGTGGATCCAATTGTCTAAGATGAGAGTATGACTTAAACCATATTTTGCCTAACCACTAGTATAGGTTGCACTTGTTTCATTTACTTTGTGTATGTGCAAGTGATAGTAACATAACGAGAACATTGTAGAAAAAATATCTAGTGTCTATCTGTTAGAAGAACAATTTAGCAAACCCATGAACCTTAGTTATGATCATAAGTAGTTCTGCTTTAATATGTGTTATCATAACTTAGCGTGGCTTTTATGTATTTTATTATGTATTCGTAGACGCTTGGGATGGTTCGATCTTGGTTGCGGGGTGGGGATCTTTATTTGATCATCTCAAAGTTTCAAACAAGTGTACCTTGCCAAGTTTTCAGTACATGTTTCCTTTTTTACTTTGTTATCTTGTTTCTATTTTCATATATATCATAACATCGGAATAGTAGGTACTTAGTGTCCGATTAGTATATGGGTGTCGATGTCTATTTATAGATATTGAGTATTGACACTAGGCACGCCGATATGTTAAATTTGTGTCCATTGACACGACAAACTACATGACACAAATACGATGTATGATGATGATATGATACATAATCAGACGAGATATTAGTGGCTATGGACTCTGTGATAGCATGTAGTACTGGCTCGCATGACTTGTTACTTATTCATGAGTTCCATTTGACTTGACATGACTTGACTGGTTATAGTAGAGCTTGGGGTGGGGAGGGCTCTACCAAAGTACCAGACATTCATGACTCGTGACCATGTCTCCTTATTTGGGGTTTGGTTATTTCGTGTGCCAGGGTCTCTATAGCAGAGCCTTGGAGTTGTTTCATGTTCACTTATTGGTATCATGACACGATGCCATGAGTGATTGCCGGTTTGGCTGGGCCTCGTATTAGGATTGTTCTCAACTACATATGTGCACTTTGATGGCTATAGAGTTACCTTTTATATTATATATTCTTTCTATTGTTATGCGACATGCATATTATGTACCTTGCTGTGTCTCCTGAGGACCTGGTGATCTCTCCAAGTAGTCGTTTCTGTAGAGGAAGTTCGTTGATCCGGGTGGTATTACTGTGTTTGACTCAAGTATATATTTGGTTGATATTTTTACTATGTTCATCCAACATTATACTTATTTTTTGTCATTTTATTATGTTGACATGACCTAGTTTTGCAAGCTTTATCCTTTGTTATAAGCTTGTTCAGACAATTATAATAGAGTTTGATCCACTTTATTATATATTGTCTATTCTTGTTTGTCTATAGGATCCAATGTGTTAATGCCTGACCAACATTAGTACACTTGGTCTTACGAAGGATTTATCTTCAGTGGATTGAGATTAGAATTATCTTAGTGATATAGAGATATAACTACCTAATTAGTAGCTTATACGTATTCAAGCTGGGCTAGAGTTCACTTGATACGTAGCTAGCATGTATACGCATTCCTTGTCCTACGTAGTTTGGGACTAGGGCGTTACACCTGGCCTGCTATAGGTCATTTCAAGGCTAGTCTTATCATGTATAGAGATGATCGTTTATTCTACTTAGATCTTCTTACTCTATCTAACCCTTATATTACTAACCATTTTAATACTATCGTTAGATGATAATTTCTCTAGTTCCTTTAATCTAGGCCCTATCTTAGGCAAAAGATAGCAAGATTCAGTCTAATGATTCTATGATTGCTTGTTAGGGTTAGGCTTTATACTATACTATAAAACTTATGTCTTGGCGAAGTATCTATGAAATTCTACCCACCTTAGCTACTTACCTAGTCCTATAACGCATAGATTTTTATCTTCTTGAAATGAAAATTCATACAATAATGGTTCTACACAGGCTTAGGTCCAACCTTAAATACATGGCTTACCAAGCCATTCTATTCATAACAGAACTTCCTAAAATCTACCATAAGGGGGTCCTATTTTCTTAAGGTACTATAATTAATACCAAGTTTAACAGCCTAATCTCCAAAATCGTACATCTAGTATTCAGGATAAATTCTATCTTATTCTTCTAAAAAATCTCTATGGATATGTAAACTTATAATCTATCATATCTGGTTGGGCAGGCCTAGGAATGCCTATCAATTGACTAAAAGGGTTTTTCTACCAAACTAAAACTCCTATCAAATAGAATGCCACTATGTTCTAATTGGTCTTTCTAGTAGAATGGTTCTACTCTACTCATACAAACCTTAGATAATCACCATCCTAATAAATTTTACTCATATAGCATCTATCTTAAGATAAAATATAATCAAAGCTACCTCAACTAGTCCAGGTACTAATGGAACACCTTGTTCATCAATTGCATAAATATAGCTGGCACATTTATCAATTCAAATGGCATCAACAATTTTGTAGTACCTATAACGAACTCTGAATGCTATCCTCAGAATATCCTTTTTTCGTATCGACACCTGATGGTATCCCGATCTCAAGACAATAAAATACCTTTCCTCCAGCCAGCTGGTCAAACTAGTCAACGGCGAACTATACTTTGAGTTACTAGAACGATCTTGGGCTTGATATGATCAATCAGTCTGAAGATGATGATCATCGACTCATTCTAAAGTATAAATTATCTATCAAGATTTCCTAAAATGAGACTAGCTAATCTCTAAAGTCATGATCTAACTTATACTACCTTTGAGGTCATATATCTCGATTCCAACAAGTTAACCCACTTCCGCGGCTTGGGTTTTCTCCAATCGTCTCTCATAACAATATGGTATTTTTACGCTAAAATGTGCTCTGATATGTCCTAACCCTTCTATGCTTGTCTACACTAGGTAATGGGTATGCTAATGCTAGACAATGCTTATATATGGTACCCTGACAACCACTTACCTATCGAATAATCTTCTACTCATGGTTGTTAATAGGTTTTCTCCACTACCAAAATACAGGCAAATAGTGACTGAAAATTAGCGACGGCGTAATCATTCGCCAATTAGCGACCGACAAGCGACTTACGAGCAACATATTTTTTTACTTAAATTTTTTATAAGTTTAGCGACGGATCAGCGACCATTTAGCGACGGAATATGTCAACCGACTGTTTAGCGACAGATATATACGTCGCTAAGCTGCTGTAATTGTCGACATTTCTATGTAGCGACGACGTAGCGACGAAAAATTTTCGTCGCTAATTTGCTGTGAAAATTCAAAAGTTACTTAAATTTCAAAAATTTCCCAATCTCTCTCTCTCTCAAAATCCTTCTCTCTCCTCCCCTCTCTTCCATCCGACCGACGATCACCCCCCCGACTGCGCCCCCCTCCGGTGACCCCCCTCCGGCGGCCTCCTTCGGCGCACTCCCCCACTCCGGCCCCCTCCCTCTTCTCCTCCTCCGATCGAACCCCCTATCCACCCCCTCTTCTCCTCCTCCGTCGAGTCCCCACCTCCGGCGACCACCTCCCTCCGGCGTGCTCCCCTACTCCTTCCCTCCCTCTTCCCCTCCTTTGAAACCTCGTACACCCTCCATCTTCTTCTCCTCCCTCGTGCCCCCCTCCAGCGACCCCACCTCCGGCGACCACCCCCTCCGGCGTCCCCCCCTCCGGCGCCCCCTCCGACGTCCCCCCTTCTCCGAGATCCTCTCCGTGACCAACCTCTTCAAGGTCCGAAACCCTAAACCCTAATTTGCATTTATTTTTATTTATGCTTTTTTGTTATTTCTCAACATGTTCTAGGGTTTCAATTTCAATTTCGTATTTGAAATTTATCAGTATAGTAGTGGGTATAGTAGATAAATATAAATGTATCGGTATAATAGTTTTAGAAATTTGATGGGACACTGATACGATATAAATAGGTGTAGTAGTTTTAGATTACTAAGGTAATTTATTGATCAATACGATATATACTTGAGTATCAATGTGATACCTAATTATACTAGGTTTGTTTTATGAGTGAATGTACGTGAGGGGTACGTCATACCAAGTTATACTAGGTTTGTTTTATGATACCAAGTGATGTATATCATCTTAATTATTGGTGCAAAATCATTCACGTGGATTAGAACAATAAGTCGATACTTACTTTACCGTTCGTGGATGTACAATCGGCAACATGAGAGTATAATTGGCTTGACGGACGATTTCAAGGCAGGCGTCGAGCAATTTCTCATATATGCAAGTAGCCATGCCGATTTCATGGACGGAAGGCGCATAAAGTGCCCTTGTGTCAAATGTAAGAATATACCATTTAGAGAGGTGTCACTCGTGAGAGAGCACCTTTACAAGAAGGGTTTCATGTCGAACTATAACGTGTAGATTAATCAAGAAGAATCTCCAGCTTCACAATCTCAGTCCTTCTTCAATACCAAGGTGAGAGATTCTACTCTCGGAGATCATTTTGAATATCGGTAACCAACAAACTTGGCACGTGAGATAGTATTAGATTTTGTTGTGGCACGTGAGGATCCGAATCCTGATGCAAAGGAGTTCTACGATATGTTCATGCATGCTGATACTTTGTTATATCCGGGTTGTGATTCTCATTCGATATTGTCGGTGGTGATGCGACTGTTGAACCTTATATCTGATTTTAACTTATCGCAAGAATGCTATGACCGAATAATTCAACTTGTAAGAGAGTTGTTGCCAAAAGGATCAAATGATTTGCCTGAAAGCTTCTACAAGTCGAAGATGATGATGCAGAAACTCGGATTGGGCTACCAGAAGATAGACTGCGGTCGAAATAGTTGTATGCTATACTACAAGGAGAACAGTGATAAAGACAAATGCATTTTCTATGATGAGGACCGGTACAAGCCAATCCGGGACAAAAAAAAATCAATTGTCCGGACACGGATGTGCCCGTACAAGTACATGTAGTTCTTGCCAATCACAAAGCGGCTACAGAGGATGTATATGTCTGCAAATACTGCACAACACATGACATGGCATAACAATGAACGGAAGATAGATGAAGGAGAATTATCTCATCCTGCCGATGGAGAAGCATGGAAGCATTTTGATCGGTGTCATCCTAATTTTGCTACGGAGCCTAGAAATATTCGATTGGCTTTATGTTCTGATGGATTCACTCCATTCGGACAGTCGGGGACGCAATACTCTTGTTGGCCGATGATTTTGACCCCGTACAATCTACCACCGTGGATGTACCTGAAAACTCCTTACATGTTCCTCATACTTATCATACCCGGTCCAAGAAATCCAAAGAAGAACATCAATATCTACTTGCAGCCGTTGGTGGACGAGTTGAAACAATTATGGCAGTTTGGCGTCCAGACGTTTGACATATCGATGGAGCAGAACTTTCAGATGAGGGCGATGCTCATGTGGACCATCAACGATTTTCCAACTTACGGGATTTTATCAGGGTGGAGTACCCATGGTATTATGTCATGTCCGATATGCATGGGGAAGAGTAAGGCATTCTGCCTTCAGAATGGAGGAAATGCGTGTTTTTTGATTGCCACCGCCAGTTTCTTCCTTCGTCACATTCGTGGAGAAGGAACAGAGATGACTTCAGGGCAGGTAAACGGAAAGTATCTCTTCTCCCCATTGAGATTAATGGGAGATGTAGTTTAGGAAGGGGTTCAAGATTTACCGACTGTCATGGAAAATCCGGGATCGGGCCATCACATTGAAGGCTTCGGACAACATCACAATTGGACGAAACGGAGTATCTTTTGGGATTTGCCTTATTGGCCGGACAATCTCATAAGAAACAATCTTGATGTCATGCATATTGAAAAAAAATATTTGACAACATATTTAATACTGTGATGGATATTAAGGGAAAAACGAAAGACAATATTAAAGCAAGGAAGGACTTAGAAATTATTTGCAAGCGTCCAGAGTTGCATCTGTCGCAAAGGTCCAATGGTAACTGGGTGAAGCCTCCTGCACCATTTACATTGAGTAGAGATGATAAACTGATAATATGTAAATGGATTTCAAAGTTTAGATTTTCTAACGGTTACGTATCGAATCTGGCGAGATGTGTCGTTCTTAACAAACGCAGGTTGATAGGGATGAAGAGTCATAATTGTCACATTTTTATGGAGCGATTACTTCCTATCGCTTTTAGAGAGATGTTATCTTCTCATGTGTGGACTCCGTTGACCGAGTTATCTATCTTCTTTAGAGATTTGTGTTCAAGTAAGTTGACGGTACAACATATGCTAGAACTTGAGAAGAAAGTTGTAGTGACGTTGTACAAGTTAGAAAGGGTGTTCCCTTCCGGCTTCTTTGATAGTATGGAACATTTGCCGATTCATCTTGCATACGAAGCACGTGTCGATGCTCCCGTCCATTATCGATGGATGTACCCATTTGAGAGGTATAAAATAATCTTCTAATTTGCAATTTTTTATTTAAATAATTCTAATATTCAATATATTTCTTATTGATATCTAGGTCACCTGAAGAAGAAAATGGACAATAAGGCTCATGTAGAAGCTTCAATATGCGAAGCGTACATCATTGAGGAGGTTTCTAACTTCTGCTCGATCTACTTCGATACTCATGTCCGAACAAATCGGAATAGAGCGCCGAAGAATGATGAAGGTGATATCAATGCACCGAAGAAAGGGATCCGTACAATCTTCAATGTGGGGGGAAAACCGACAAGTGTGACTAAATTACGGTAGTTGGATGACGATGAGTTTGAGACCGCACATCGGTATATATGCCTCAATAGTGGTATCCAAGAGATGGAAGATATTGAAAAGTAAGCGACAGCATTTAGTCATTCTAAATTAGATATTTAGAAGTGAGCTAACGTTTCTCCCTATTATTATAGTACTTTTAGAGCTGAGATTAGAATGGAAAGACCTGATATTGATGATGATGATCTTGCTAGAGAGGTCGATATGAAGTTTCCGTTGTGGTTCCGAAATTATGTAAGGATTATAATCATTAGCCATTCTAAATTCGATATGTTACTGCCCACACTTTGTCTAATGACTTTTCTGATACTACCCACACTAGGTCTTCCGTCCTGGTACATAGTTGCGGAACAAAGGGCTAAGAGCAATTGCTATTGGACCAAACAAGAAGGCGAAGTGTTGGAGCAGATATACAATCAATGGCTTTAACTTTAGAACTACTGATAAGCCTATCAATCATTCATTTGTCGATGAGGAGGCTAATTATACCAAAAATTCGGAAGTTTGTGTGAGAGCCTCAGTCTACGATGCCGATCCCGAATTCGACTATTATGGTGTTCTAAGAGATATCGTAGAGATTGAATATTCTGTTGATACGAAGATTGTGCTTTTTAAATGTCATTGGTTCGACACAACACCTAAGCAAGGATGGAAGATTGACAAACAATTTGGCTTTGTTGATATAAAACATGGAAAAAGATATGGAGGTTTTGAACCATTTGTGTTGGCTAGTCAAACCGTTCAAGTGTACTATACGAGTTATCCTAGCCGACGGCACAGTACCCTGGATTGGTAGGCTGTATGCAAAACCAAAATAGGAAATACATATAATATTGGGGATGTATCCTACTAAGAGGAAGAGGTGGTCAAGCCTCAACCAACATATATAAGTTTGGCTGGTGTTGAGGAAGAGGATTTAGAAGATATGGAGGTTACGGTAGATGACGTTATGGAGGTTAACGTTGATGAAGAATTGAAAGATGTTGAGGAAGAAGTATTGGAAGATGAAGATGAAGATCATAGTGATAGTGAAAATGAAGAAGCAGAAGAAGACACTTCGGAATCAAGCGATGATTCAGAAGACTCTTGGGAAGATGAATCAGACTAGTACGTACGTTTTAATTTAATATACGAGTTCCATTAGTATAATGACATGACAGTATTTTTCATTTTTAACACATCATCACTTATTATTTCATTCAGATTTTTCTTTGGCGCCGAGAGGTCGACGTTCACGTTTGCAGCTTGGATCTTCATTAAGTCCGCCGAGAGGTCTTCATCATGTCCGCCGAGGGGTTTCCATCACGCCCGACGACCAAGATTTACTATACCAGTACTTTCTTGTATTAAAATATTTTGGATATGTGTATTAATATTTCTTATATTAAAACATTATTCGTATGTGTGTATGAAATTAATTTTGGATATGTGTGTATGTGTTGTATTAAAACATTTGGGATACGTATGCATGAAACTGAGAATTTGCATGAAACACAAATACTGATACGTGTGCCTACTGTAAAACTGTCGACAGGGATAAGGACTGCTGGAAACATGAATACTGATATTGTATTTGGAAACTGTTTATATGACTGTATATTGTGTGTGTAACTGTCGACAGGGATGTGGAGTGCAGGAAACACAAATACTGACATGCAATATTGTATTTAGCGACGGAATAGCAAAAGAAAACCTGGAACATTATAGGCTAGCGACGGAACAACGATGATTTTTCCGTCGCTACATGCCTGGAAAATTTAGTTTGCAGGCTACCGACAGAATAGCGACTGTAGTTTCCGTCGCTAAGGTTCTGGAAAATATTATATTCCAGTATAGCGACTGAATAGCGACGTAAGTTTTACTTACTATTCCGTCGCTATGTTCCTGTCTGACACCAAAAGCGTATCGGAAATATCTTAGCGACGTAATTTTTCGTCGCTAGCCCGTCGCTACTCTCATGCTGAATTATGCCGCTGCGACGTTGGTAGTTCGTCGGTAACCATAGCGACATAGTTTTCGTCGCTATTACGTCGCATTTTCCAATAAATAGCTTGTCGCTAAATGCATCACTAATCAGTCGCTATTTCCTATAAACTAGCGACTGATTTACATTAGCGACACGTGATTTCCCGACAAACCATTTTCGTCGCTGATATGTCGCTATTTGGCTTTAGCGACGAAAAAACAACTTTTAGCGACGGATCCTGCCGTCGCTAAAAGCCTATTTTTTTGTAGTGCTCAAGCTATTCCTCATATGTATATAGTGTAGGATCGATGGCACCTCTAGAGGGGGGGTGAATAGAGTGCAGCAGAAAATATTTACCAATTCAAAAACTAAGCAGGTGAAGCGAAGATATAAATAAACTTAAATGCAATGAAGTGAAACAATAAGTAATTGATGGCAAGAAAGCAATACGCAAACACCAAGGTTTGTACTGGTTTCCTTCTGAGAGGACTAGTCCAGTTCACGAGAACTCTTGTTCGCTATAATCCACTATTTTGAATAGAGATTATACCGCGTACTTTACTCCGAAGAACACGCCGACTTCAACACCATGATATTTTTATTCGAAGCCCATGATCAAACTTCAACAATACCTTTCTGAGAAAAGCTTTTATACGCCAAGCTTGTACAACTTGAATACTCCTAATCAGAAACCACCGACACTAGAAGAATAGGAGTTGTCTTGGAGATTTGAAGATTCAAGCTCTTTAACATAAATTAAAGGCTTAGAAAATGATAGAAAAGATGAAGATTGAATGATTGATTAGAAATGACAAATTCTTCTCTATTTATAGGAATTTCTAAGACATAGTTTGAGCAGAACTCGGTTAGGGCAACATTCATAATTTGAACGTTTGAGATCCAAAAGACTAGGGAATGCTGCTGACTAGGAGAAATCCGATGGGACCGAGTTCGGTCCAAGTTCGGACATAACTCTGGACGAGTTCGGTTGGTAGGGATTCTGTGTCATTTAATTTGGCTTTTGGCTGATGGTTTGGTTTTGGTGTCAAGGATTGGATTGGTTTGTTTTTGGTTCAGGATAGAACTTCTAAATACCAGTGATCCTGACGCACAATCTTTCTAGACTCAATAAAAAATACAGAATTAAGTATGAAAAATTTATAGAGATGAAATCTGCGTTCTTCTGTTTCTTTTCATATCGAGCTCGGAGTTTTAAGTCAATTATCGAAATCGGTTTGACCATGGCTGAATGGGCCAATAATCTCTCTCATTTTAATAATCTAACAAAACTACGATTGATACTTAAGAAGTTGTTCAGTTCGGTTCGAAAGAAGACTTGATGCGGTACAGAAGGTATGGTAGTAGCTTTGACCTTGGATATTGGTACAATATATTTGCTCTCCCGTATTGTACAGTTAAGTCTTGTTACTCTCCCGTAACAAAACATGTCGGCTGAATATCTGTAAAAGTCTAGAAAAACAAGAACTCCCAAAAAATTTTGAGTTTAACATTTTAAGCATTAAGTATCTATCATATTACTCCTTCATTTTGTCATATAAGCAAAATAACGTAATCAAATTAATAGTAGTACTCAGCACAATCAAGATTAGAGCAGAACATGAAACATTAAACAGTAAAGAATGCACAGTGCTAAAATAGGAAATACTGATATAAACCAAAATAGATAGAGTCATACAACTAGTCAAACAAACTGAAACTGATAATGCTTGAAAGAAATATTTATCACTAATACATAGTCCCAAAAAAACATAAAAACATAACTAGTGATAGTCTATCACGAGGAAACATATCCTCAATCATCATCCTCCTCATCATGAATATAATCACCTACCGTCCTGGAAGGACCGGTCTCAGCAGAATGGTTAGGATCATAACGGGCAGCAGTAGGGTCAAAGCATCGCTGAGCCTCTGGATCATCAATACGATATCCAAGTCTAGTGGGATCACGAACCATAGGAATAGGACCACTAGGGTTGTGAGCAAGACTGTATGACATATCTCACACAGAGTTGGAAATGGCCTGAAGCTGATGGATGATACGGAAGTCCATGGACTGAAACTAATCCATCATGAGAGCTTGAAGTGACTCAAGAGTAACACCACCAGGAGGATGAGTAGGATGGGTGTGTTTGCAAAAATAAAAGTGTTCCTTTACAAACTAAAAAAAAGTACAAGAGTACAATTGATTTCTGGAAAAGTACAACTATAGGAATCTGATCAGAATACGATCACTTTATCCTTTGGACGATGCGTTGTCGAAGAACAAAGCCTTTAGAGAGTACTGCAGCAAGTGCTCAGGAGATTATGATCATTAGTGATGCTTTGCAAGTGATTTGAAACTCTATTTATAGAGTTTAGAGATAATTGTTATGTAGTTATCCTAATTGGTGCACGCTGTAAGTGGCGCGCCATTCACCCTTTGGCACGAACGGTTAGTTTAACTGCTCGGATGCGTGGTATGCTGTGATTGATATGCGCTTTATCATGGGCAGTGTCACGTACACATTCTTCAAGATTAGTGGCATGTGTGCCACATAATCTAACTACTTAGGATGATTTGATCAAATGGCGCCCACTGCTGGGTGGCGCCAGACGCTAATTGCTGAGTGGCACCACTGACTGATATGATACTAATGATCATCTCACACCAATTGCAGATGGTGCGAGACAGCTATTGGTCATTAATGGCGGATCTGACATGTCTGACCAAATCTTCTCGAGTGCCATGCGCTTGGGATTCGAATGGATTTTTTTCGACTATCTTGTTGTCAGTCACGATGATATCTGTTTAGCTTCTCCAAGAAGATGGCTACGTGGCAGGTAGCACCACTTGATGTATTGTGCCATCTGATGTCTAGCGCCATCTGATGGCTAGCGCCACTTGAAGATCTGAATGTTGGCTCTTCTTATGAGTAGCACAGGGTGCTGAGTATATTTTTTAGACTTCTACAAGACCCCCTTCAAAGTTATAAAATTTGAAATAATTTAAATAAGAAGTAGTTGGCACAGAGAAGTATTATAACCGACCCAACATTTAGGTACAGATCGTGCGATGTTACGGCTTGGCCTCGACTATAAATAGTCGAGAGGAGAGAGAAAAATACTTTTACTTTGCAATTTCCTTCTCTTGAGCTCTTCTTCTTCTCCAACCTTCGAAACTTTCATCTCAATGGCACCGAAGAGATCCACAGCCGCCGAAAAGGAAAAGAACGTGGCTGGAGACACTACACGTGTGCCCCCACTGAGTGCCGCAGCACATTACGCCGTCGGTGAGAGCCGAAACTTAGCTTTGGATGGTAAGGGACTTGAACGGAGAAGACGACAGTAGGATTGCTCGCTCCATTAGCGTGAAGCTCGACTAAGGCCAACATCGACCGCCTCTTTCAGTGTGTTGGTCGATGCTTTGCTCCATCTATACATTGTGCCACCTCTTTCAAAATGTTGGGCTAAAAAAATTATAACCAATGACGCTACGTGCCATCTATCATATTCTCAATATTCTGCACCATCTATTATTATGCGCAGACCATGCGCTAGTTGATGTGATGCGCCATCTGCCATTATGCGCAGACCATGCGCTAGTTGATGTGATGCACCATCTGGCTTGAGAATTGTCATTTTGCATGTGCCATTAGAGACTAGCACCCTGTTATTTGCGAGATTTATATAGAGTTAAAATCACTTGTTTTTTATAAGAATAATCTTTCATAATTCTAACTTTTGTTTTCTTTTGTATTCCATAGCATTTATGGTGACGCCAAAAACTGATGTCACTATCAAGGAGGAAGTGCTATCTCCTTTCATCAAAGAGGAACTAATGACTATTAAGGAAGAAATAATTCCTAAAGTCAAAGTTCCCGTAAAGGAAGAACCGGCTTCAGAAGACAGTGGCACCGGGAGCTCTAATCACCCAGCTCCTGTGGATGACCTTAATCAGTTACGGCCTTGCTATGCACGATGGTTGAGGGAGTAGTACCTGCCCCAGCATGACCATTCTCGGGCAAATGAATAAGACATTTTTCTTGTCTTCAATAATGAGTCATTTAATGCGGACAATAGATTGTTTAGAGGTGATGCGACAAGTCGTTGATGTATATAGTAGAATTCAGAGGTAATGTGGACGTTAGCGAGTCTTTAATGTAGATGGCAGAATTCAGAGGTAATGTGGACGTGAATTCTTATATCTATTGATTATCCTTGAGCCAACTGGGACTTAAGAATAGGATATCTTTTAAAACAGCTGGGTTTAAAAAGATGATGTTTTGCAATGAGGGAGTAGATGATGTTGTCACTCTGGATAGACTCCACTAGGGATTCAAAGATTTGAAATATGTACAATATTTGTTAGAAAATATAAGACACATTTTCAAACATGGTATTTCTTTAGAAATTTGCCGTTAATAGGCATCATGGCGATTCAGCCATCCATTCCTGACAGTTGATAAGCTCCATTTGAGAAAACTTTGCTTATAACGTAGGGACCTTTCCACTTTGGTTCGAACTTCCCCTTGCTTATGTGTGTCATTGTTATAGGGCGTATGATAGTGAGGACTAGTTTGCCTTTTTGAAATGCTCGTACTTTGACTTTACGGTTGAAGGCTTTTGAGATACGGGCTTGATATAGCTCAATTTTGGTTGTTGAGCTAGTAGCCGTTTCTCATCAAGTGCTTCAAGCTCCTGAAGTCAAAAAAGATTATTATTTTCTGTTATGAGTTTATTGGCAATGGCTATTCTCAATGATGGGATCGGAATCTCCAACGGAAGAACAACTTCGCATCCATACACCAAAGAGAAAGGTGTACCGCCGGTTGGAGTGCGTACGGTGGTTCGATAGGCCCATAGACACTCTCCAAGCTTTTTGCTCCAGTTATATTTATTGGTAGAAATAAACTTTTTGAGAAGCTTGGTGATTGTTTTATTGAATGCTTCTGCCAAACTGTTAGCTGTGGGATTATAGGTTGTAGAAGCGACATTGTTGATCCGGTTGTCATCACAGAATCGGGTGAACTTCTGACAGATGAACTGTGGTCCATTGTCATGGATGATTCGCTGAGGGATGCCGAATCTGTAGATCATATGATGTTTGATGAAGTTGACGACACTGCTTGTCTAGACTTCAGCTAAAGTTATAGCTTCGGCCCATTTTGAGAAGTAATCAGTTATAACTAAGATAAACCGATGTCCTCGAGATGAAGGTGGATTAATAGGACCAATGACATCCATGCCCCAAGCTTCGAAGGGCCATGATGCTGCACTCGGATGGAGAAATTTTGAAGGTTGATGAATAAAAACTGCATATATTTGACATGCTCGGCATTTTTTTGAATATTCTTTGGCATCCGACACCATGGTTGGCCAATAGTATCCCATGCGTCAAATTTGATCTTGAAGCTTAGGGCCAGGTTGATCTGCACCACAGACACCATCGTGAGCTTTACGTAGTATCTGCTTTGCTTTACCTCCCGCAAGACAGCGTAGAAGCATACCGTCATACGATCGTTGATAGAGTATTTTGGTGGTGTGATTATAATAGAATCAGAGCGATTGCCGACGAATTATAGTTACTTCTTTCGGATCTTCAGGTAGGATGTTATGTGTAACACCCAGTTTTCTAAATGAGGATAATTTTAAACTTTTGTAAAAGTTTATTATTTAATAATAAGATTTATGATTTATGGGAATTTTTAATTAATTTAATACTATTTAAAATTGGTGAATTATAATTTTGATGTGTTAGCTAGTGAACCCTAGAATTGTTGAGCCTAGAGACTAACCATGACCATGGGGACCTAACCATGTGATTAGAATGACTATTTACAACTTTTTAGGATAAGGGTATTTTGGTCATTTTGTGACTTTTAAATTATTTAGAATTTTAATTAATTGGTGAATTTTAAATTATTTTAATAATATTTAAATTAATGTATTATGATTTTTGTCATTTTTCATATTTTACTATTTTGGGAATTTTAATATTTTAATATTGATTTTACGAGATTTGTTTAGTCGGATTTGAGTTTCATTTCGTTTTGACTTTTGTTAGTGACCCGGGTAGCTTAGACTGTTGACGGGATCCCAAGATTAGTTAGTTATAGCCCACAAACCCCACTAATTAAGTTAGTGAGTTTAGACTAATCCCGCTTGTTAGATTGGTTAAGTTAGAGGCTTAAATTTAACCCTTTTGTTCCCAAACTTGAACCTAACTTAAAATTAACCAAGAGGACTAGTTGAGGCCTTATTGGGCTTTTCCCCAAGGCCCAAATAGGGTTTAATGGCAGCCACTATAGCTAGGTTAGCCTCCCTTCCTTTCATTTCGTTCCATCTTGCCTCTTTTCCTTCACAAAGTGTTCTTTCCCAAATTAGAGAGCTTTCTTCTTTGATTTGATCTCCAAATCCTTACATCCCTCCACCAAAATTTCCATCCAACCTGATCATACTACCAAAGGAGGGTGCTAGCAAAGATTTAGAGCAATGTGCAAGGAGGAGTGTCCTTTTTGGAAGATCTTCGTGTCGGAGCCGTATCCTTGGGAGTATCATTGGGATTCCACTCCTAATAGGTAAAACCAACCCTCTAAATTGATTTTCTATGCATATTAGTTAGTTTTGAATCCATAGGATCCACCCCCATACATGTACCCCATTTAAATTCAAATTTGAGGCCATTTGGAGCTCTCTTGAGGATTTTAGATATGTGTCTTGTGTCCTACTTGATAGACCCCAAATTAGGACACCCCATGTGTATGTATGTATGATAATAGTTTAAATAGATATTTAAATTCAGTTTTAGAATTGTTAGAGAGTGGATTGATCTTAGTTAGGATGGTTAGAATGAGTTTTATTTGGATACCTATGTTGGTATCCAAGTATCTTGGCCTACATGTGTTTCTTTTGTCCAAAATAACTCAAATTCGTCATAATATTCATCCATATTTTTATTAACCAAAGCAACTTAGAAATGTATAACTTTTAGCTTATAACTCCGATTAATCTCCCGTTTTGTTTAAAAGAACCGTATCAAAGTTAGCTTTCGAAATATATATTTTAATAACCCAAAATTATTCTAGAACTTTCTGTAAAACTATTTGAGTGTCTGCTGTCCGAAAGACAAACGCGTTTCGATGTTTTTGCGATTTCGGGAGCTTCCAGACACGAAAATGCGACCCGTTTAAAGTTTCAGAAAGCTAACACGAAGGGCTACGACATACTTTAATCCTAGAATTTAGTGAAAGCCCAATTGGTACAGTATTGGTTTTAAATAGAAGAGTGACTATACGATAGAGGCATTTTATGTAACCTATGAGCCTATGTAGTATTGATATTAAATAAATGTAGAGTATATAATGTATGATAAGTTAGATGAATGAAATGATATATATATATCATATGTATCATATTTACATTAATGTATATATATAATTGAATGCAAGCATGTAGGAATACAATCAATGTAATGTATGTAAGCAATGCATAAATGCATGAATGAAAGAATGATATACAATGTATGCATGAAAGTATATAATGAATGCTAGATATGAATGCACGGTATACATGTAATGATAGATATGAATGCATAATGTATACATAATATAATATAATATATAATGATAACATGTATCGTAATGTAGAATATACGATGCAAGCATGTATATGTCCACTATTTTCCCTTTTTCTTACATTTTTCCTTCCCTTCCCTTTCTATTTTAGTTTTTCCCTTTTTTTCCCTCTTCTATTTTTACATGTTGTATATAATATATATAATGTATAGATACATGTATGTAATATGCATAAATGACTTGTATATAATAAAAATAAGTATATGTATGAAACTTAATGATATGTGAATGGATATAATGCCTGAATATATGGGATATGAATGAATGATATATATATATATTTTTTTTTGAATGATATATATATATATATATATATATATATATATATATATATATATATATATGTGTGTGTGTGTGTGTGTGTGTGTGTGTGTGTGTGTGTGTGTTAAGGTAATGTAATGTATGTATTCACATATATTTTGAGTTAAATATATGAGTTTGTATGCATATATTATATGTATGCATGTATGCAGAAATAAATGTAATATAATGTAGAGTATGCATGTATGATATGTATGTAGGCATGTATGCAATGTATGTATGTATACATAATATGTATGTATGTATACATAATATGTATGTATGCATCTATGTATGTATGTATAGGTGCATGAATGAATGCAAGTATGCATATATGATATGTATGTAGGCATGCATACAATGTATGTATGTATACATAATATGTATGTATGCATGTATGCAATATAAGTATGTATGTATGCATTTCTATAAACTGAGTTAACCTATAACCTTTTACACACATGCATTCGTACACCCTTTGACACCATGTATCCCATGTCATATACACCTACCTATCACTAAATCTGAGAACATTAACACATATCCTTTCACACACATGCCAAACACACACACTCACTTACTCTTTTACCTCTCCTTCTCTTTTTCTCTCTCTCTCTCTCTATATATATATATATATGTATGTGCCTATATATATAACTTTCCTATATATATCTATGTATATGAATATATGAATGTGAATAATATATATATATTATATGACTAAGTTTGTATGCCTTGTTAGCTTATGGTTTAGTTTTGTGCTTGGTTTAGCAAGTGACTTAGGCTATGAGTTAGTAGCTATCTTGGATACTTGATTTGCATAGAATTAGTTTGTTTAGACCTAGAATTGACTAACCTAGACTAGTTGACCATTGTTGACCCAACCCTAGCTAGTTTGACCACGGTTGACTAGAGTTGACCTAGTTTGACTTTGTAGTTGACCAGAGTTGACCAAGAGTTGACTTTGACCTAGATTGACTTAGACTCATGTAGATTGCATTATAATTTCAATTACCATATAAATTGAACTCTTTATAACCTGTGTTGCTCTAACTAGGACTCTGTGACTCCAGTTGGCCATCTTTTCATATCAGCTGTTCAGGGTATCAGACGAGTACATTTTCTGACCGTTTCATACTTGATAGGATTTATATTTACCCTCTAGATTACTTTACTTGATGCTGTTACGTTGTTAACACGGATTGGTACTATATGGATCCCTTCATGAGATGTTATTCTCCTCGGGAGCATCAGATACATCATGTCATGTACGTTTCACTTTCATCATGTATTCCTATACTTTTACCATTCATGTGCACTCTCGTGATTCATGTACTCTCATGTTCATGAGCCCCCATGTTTACATTCATGTGCACCCATTTATGGGCTCCCATGTGATATCATGTACAATAACATAACTTGAACGGATCCTTATGTATTGATTGGGGATGGGGGAGTAGAAATGGTCATATGAATATTTCCAAAGTAGTGTAGCCATGTACAAACTCTCATGTTTATTATCAAGCCGTTCACATGTCTATCTTGTACTCTAAATCACTAGTTCACTGTTAGTTCTTTACTTATAGTAGATATTTCTTTACAGTCATTTCTTTTACTTTATATATTTCCCAGCGTTTCATGTATCTTACTCTATAGCATATTTACATATCATGTCATATTATGAACTGCGTGAGATGTATTGTGCTTGCTCCCGTCCTGACTGGACCTGTTGACAAATTTTATAGATAGCTTGGAGGTTACCTGCCAGCCTAGAGAAGACAGAGTAGAGGTTAGAGTAGATGGCTAGAGTTTTTCTTATTTTATTTTCAGTTGTCTTGAGTTGTATTTATTTTATGATTGTTTGAGTTGGTGTTGATAATACTGAGATTATTTCTCACTGTTGTACTTCTCTTGTGGATTCATAGTTATCTTATCGTGCTACTTCTAGTTTTGGTGATTGAGTTGTATCATGCTGTGATTGTCCTCCGTATGAAGAGTATATCATATTGTATTTAGTTTTAATTGTGACCTAAAACAGCGTTCTACCGTCGACACTGCAGTGTAGGCTGGACGTACCCACTTCTCATGCCATACACTAGGTGCGGGTCGTGACATTATGTACCACGAAGTCGATGAAAGGAGCTCTCCAATCTTCACTCGTAGTACAGACCTCGACTGAATTGTTTGATTTCAGATGCAAATTATTCTCGATGCAGAATAACTCCCTGTTAGTGATAATAATCATCTGTTGTCTTTTTACAGGGATCACTAATATTGCTGCTATATTGGCAAGTACATCAGCTTCTGTATTACATGTCCAACGTATATGTTCAATGAAGAAGCCTTTGAATGATATATCCAACTTGACTGCTGCTTCATGATATGGAACGAGATCTTGATGCCGTACTTCATATGTGCCTCTAACTTGATTGACGATCATCTTAGAGTCTCCATATACTTCAAGGTACTCGATATCCAACTGTTTGGCTAATTGGAGACCGTTGAGTAGAGTGTTGTATTCAGCAACGTTGTTGGAGCATGACTCGTATAAAGAATAAGCTCTTTGAATAGATAATCCTTCTGGAGATACCAGAACGATTCTGACTCTAGTGACGATAGTGCCTTTAAGTTCGATTCTGGATGCACCATCAAAGAATAGATGCCAAGCAAAAATTCCTTCCGAAGTCGTGTTAGATTCCAGAGTTTCATCAGGAATTTCATCGTGGAGTTTAGATGTCTCAGGAATTGGATGAGCAGCCAGAAAGTCATCTAGGACTTGACACTTTACAGACTTTTGTAGAACATAAACCATATCATACTGTGCGAGTAGTATGGCCCATGTAGCGAGTCTGAAGTTGAGTGTACTTGGCTTCTTCATCAGGACTCGAAGAGGATTGATTTTGGAGATGACATGAATGGTTTAGCCCGTGATATAATGTCGTATTTTCTGGATAGCAAACACCAAGGCTAAACACTCTTTTTTACCGGGTTGAATCGATGTTCAGCACCGATCATTGTGCGACTGAGATAATAGATGGCTTGCTTATGACCCTCTTTGTTCTTCTGGGCTAGCAAGGCACCCAAGGAATGATCCATTACCTGGACATACATCAGGAAGGGTATTCCTATGACTGGAGGGACTAGAACTGGAGGGTTCATCATGTATCGCTTTATGTCTTCAAAAGCTTGCTGGCATTCTTCAGTCCAAACGAAAGACACAACTTATTTCATTAGTTGAGTGAACGGTCTGCAGCGTCCAGAGAGATTTGAGATGAATATCCTGATGTACGTAAGCTATCCTTGGAATTCTCGTAGCACTTTTAGGTTGCGTGGAGGACGTATCTCTTGAATAGCTTTGACTTTTTCGGGGTCAACGTGTATACCCTTAGAGGTAATAACAAATCCAAGAAATTTGCTACTAGAGACTCTCAGGAATGACTTGGTGGGATTCATCTTGAGTTGATGCTGGCACATTAGATCGAAGATAGTTCTTAAATCTTGGATGCGATCTTCCTTTAAACGACTTTTGACAGCAATATCGTCGATATAGCATTCAACTATCTTCCGTAAATGTTCTCGGAAGATGGTGCTCATTGGCCCGCTGATAGGTTGCACCAACATTCTTAAGACCAAACGGTATGACTGTGTAGCAGTAGACTCCTAGAGGAGTACGAAAAAATGTGTGTTTTTTATATTCGAGATTCATCCTGATTTGATTATATTCGGAGAATCTGTCCATAAAAGACATCTGCTCAAACTCGCAAGTATTGTCGATCATGACATCAGTGATCGGTAGAGGGAACTCATCCTTGGGACAAGCTTTATTAAGGTCTCTAAAGTCGATGCAGACTCGGACCTTCCCTATTTTTTTTATAACTGGCACGACATTAGCCATCCAGTCAGGATACTGTTCTTCTCTGACAAAGCCACAGGCGATGAGCTTCTTGACTTCAACTTCTATGGCGTCCATCATGTCAGGTCAGAATCGACGCTGTTGTTGCTTGACTGCCCTTACATTCTGCAGAATGTTGAGCTTGTGGGTAGCGATCTGGGGATCTAATCCCGACTTGTCTTCATAGCTCCAGGTGAATGCATCAATGTATTCCCTAGTAAGTTGAATCAGTTATTATTTATCCGCTTCAGGGAGCCTTTTGCTGATGAAGATCGGTCTTGGAGAGGCTTCGTCTCTGACATCGACTTGAACCAACTGATCTTCGGTAGGTGGCTCATATTGCTCAAAGCAAAGTTGCTATTGAGTATCCATCCTTTGTGCCCAAGGATCAGATTTAGGAGCTTCGACAAAGTCGTTATTGTCTTCCGAGAACTCGGTAGTTACGATATTGGAAGATAGAGTCACTCGATGAACGTGCCCTACACTGGTGTCTGAATCCCATAAAACATAGTCGGAAGAATTAGATCGCTCTTCCTTGTCAGACTTAGAAGCGACTGGGGTTGTGATCGGCAAAGTATAGCCCAACCTATGCTTTATTTTACTGTAGAATTGTAGTGACTTTCCTTTTGAAGCAGGGATACGAATAGGAGTTCGACTTCCCTTGCCACCGTTGAGGCCAGTTTTGAAGTTGTAGCCCATTTTTTGAATAATGTTCTTTGATTATTGACTTTAACGACGTAGCTGAAGTCGCCCATTATCGTTATTTTCAGCCTCGCTATCGGACGTAGCCTTTGGACTCATTCTTTTTCTAAAGAGGATATGATGTTCATCTTTCTTCTGAGAAAGAACTAGAAAGAATGAATCTCGTGCTGGTTCAAGTGATACTTCATCTTGGAGAAGTTGAACTGCTCCTAATGTAAGAGGTTTGAAGTTATCCAGAATTTCTCGATAACATCGAACATAATAGTTGACAACAGTATACTGCAAAGGAGATTCTACTTTATTGATAATTACATCACCATTTACAACAGGGCTCTTGATCTTAGCCGATGGCTTGCTAAGATTGATGACCAGAAGTGGCGAAGGAGAAGTCTTGTTATGATGAAGGTCAATAACAAGTGGTTCAGAAGAGGTGAGCTCCCTATGCTCCGTCTTTTTAGCAAGAGGATGCTTAGCATGAGAGAAGAGATGTATGGTCAGAGTTTGAGAAGGTGAAGGATGAGAAGTACGTCCTTTGACTGAAATCACAATGACATCATCTGTATTGTCCTTCTGATCTTCCTCAGTATCCATGGCAAGTACAACTTTATGAACTCCTCTTTGTATATCCTTGAGTCATAAAAATATGCTTCCACGCTTCGGAAGGGATTAAGATCAGTCACTTCCTTTCGGACTTCTCCATTGTCATCCATATATTTGAAGCATTGGTGGAGAGTTGATGGCACGATGTTATGTTCATGTAACCATGGTCTTCCTAATAAAGCATTATAAGAGCCATGATTGTCAATCACATAGAAGGTAACTTTCGTACGGAGATTGTCAATTTGAACTTTCAGACGAATCTTCCCTAGTGGTTCACTTCCCCCGAAATTAAATCCTAGAATAGCGGTGATCGTTGCCGAAAAATTATGGACTGGGATCTTTAGTGCATCCAATAGAGTCTTTGGCATGATACTGAGTGCAGATTGGGATCAATCATGATGCGATCTACCTTTATTGTATCGACATACCCCGTGAAATAGAGAGGTCGGTCATGTCGATTATCCTCCAAAAGCGTATCATCTTACTTGAAGGTGATGTTGGGGATCAGCTCCATCATAATATGACAGTGAAAACAAGCTACAGGTTCCTCCTCTAGTTTCTTGAGGAGTGTTAGACAAGCGTTGGCTTGCATCAGAGCTTTGCTCAGTGTTTCTCGAGTTTTTTTCGAGAGACGAAGAAGCTCGAAGATTGATAACCTCGCCGGAGTATTGCCTAGCTAAGCTAATATGTTGAAGTTGTACGGCTTCTCCAGTCCAAGATGTAGAGTTTTCTTCAATATTTTATCGAAGCGAACTGGCTGTTTGCCTTTGTCGACCGCTGTTGGTTTGGGTGGAATTGATTCCACTAGAGGCGATGAAGCTGATGGAACATTGAAAGCAGGAGAAGAAGATGTTGGTGTGGCATCAGAGACTAGAGGAGGAATGACGACATTCTCTTGTCCCTCTGGATCGTCTCTGAGATAGAGTCTCCCAGATTTGGTACCGGTCATTGCTTCCTCTTCTGGAGCTGGTGAGAAGGAAACCATATTACAGTTCTTCATCCGAACCTTTTTTGAGGACTTCTTCTGAAACGACAAAGGATTTGTCCAAAATCCTAAGCCAACACGGGACTGGTTGTGCTGAAGATGCAGATAGAGAGGTATAGGGGACCCCTTCCCATCATTCAAGCCGAGTGCTTTTTTGCAGATCATATTCCATCTTTGTCATCAGTTTGCAGGACTGTTGACTGTATAGATGGAATACTGGCTGGTAATTGGCTTCTGGTTTTGGTAGTATAATCCCAGAAGAATAAATTGAATCAACCGTCGAAATGAAGGTATCATCCAGAGGTGGAAGATGATGACCGCCTAGTGAAGTCATGTGACATGACTTGTATTTGGATGTCTTCTAGATTTTGTAGACAAAGCAGTC
The DNA here is from genome assembly GCA_029216955.1 of Iris pallida. Lineage (NCBI taxonomy): Eukaryota > Viridiplantae > Streptophyta > Magnoliopsida > Asparagales > Iridaceae > Iris > Iris pallida. The sequence goes on along the minus strand of JANAVB010036420.1, from coordinate 14,830,364 downwards.
GTCTCAAAATCAGCAACCAAATCAGGATGGATCTACATGATTTCCTCTTTGTCGCTTGACAGGCATGCAAGACCGTCACTTCGTACTGGTGGAAGGTTGAAGATCTTTAGAGTGGTCTTCGGGATAGGGATGATTCCATCCTGCACAAGTTGAGCAGAAAAGTCGCCAAACTGCAGAGAGACGACATTGGCAGTCACAGCCTTCTCATCATGCTGGAGAGTGATTGCACCGACATTAATCAGCTCCTGGATCATTCCCTTAAGCACGCAACATGCCCTGGTCGGGTGTCCTATGAACTTGTGATACACACAGTATTTAGGATTGTCAGTTTTACCTACTTCATCTGGACGTTTTGCTTCGGGCAGTTGAAGCTTGTTGCTTTTGACCAGACAATCAAATATGCTCATGATGTCGTCCTTGTCAAAAGAATATTCCTCCTTAGGACGCTGTGCTCTTTGTTGAGGTGCCGTCGTAGTAGGTGTTGATTGACCCACATTAACAGCCAAAGCTTCTTTGTCTTTCACATTGATGGCTGAAACTTCCTTGTTCTTGCAGTTGTTCTGATGACCACCGCTGTTGGGATGTTCATCTTTATCAAGATTAGGCATCTGGATGCCTAGTTGTTGAACTTGTCAGCACTGTCTTCGACTGTCCTGGCACATACTATGAAGGAGGCCTAGTCTTGAAATTGTATGGGTCCAATCCACATGCTGACTATTGGTAACAAGTTTGATTTACAAGTATCTATAGTCAGTGCATCTGGAGTACCCAGAGCCATTTTGAGTGTCTCTCGACGGAAGCGCTCAATAAAATGTTTGGCAGTTTCATTAGGCCGTTGCTTAATTTTGATAATGGCCGACATAGTCATGTCGTTTGTTCCTTTATAGAATCGTTCCAGGAACATCTGCTTTAACCCTGCAAAGGAGGTTATGCAACCATCTGGCAAACTGCAATACCAGTCATAAGATGTACCCGCCAAGCACCCAACGAATACTCTAGTGATTAGAGCATCATTCGGCTGGAGCTGATCGGTCATTACCTCGAAGTGATTGAGGTACTTACTTGGAGATGAACTGTCGTCAAACAGCATGATGGTTGGCGGCTTGTATTTAGGTGGAAACGGAACTTCCTTCCACTCTATAGGGTAGGGTTGTTTGATCCCCAACTTCTGCAGACCGTCCTTCTGCTTGAAAGCTTTGAACTGGCTACGTAGAAGCTTCACTACCTCATTAGTATCCCCTAATGCTTGGGGATCACTAGTCTGGTTCGATGCATTAGGAGGTGGGATTGCATGATAAGCACCACCCCCAGTACCAGAATAACTTGGAGCTGGCACGGTGAAGTTGTGAGGAGATTGTACTCCCAGACTGGTGTTAGCAGGGGCAGAAGCTGCTATGTGTTCTTCGGTTGGAATCAAATTTTTAACCGACAAAATAGTATGTTGTGCCATAATCACAGTATGTATACTTGCCATCATTTCGACCATGTTCTTCAAGTTGACCTCTAAAGCGGTGATCCTTTGCTCCTGGCTGCCAGAGCTGGATGCATCTTGTTCTTCGTTTGTGACATAGGCAGTCACTATGTCACGCCCCAGTCCCAAAATCCATAAGGACTAGAACACGTGGCATGCCAGCAGACACATTCCATAGGTATACCCAATTTAGTGGACCAATGGAAGGTATCTTAAGTTGTAAAATAATCACATGGCAGGCACAATCTATACTCATCCACAAAACATGAATCATAGAATAAGAAACATATCGTGCTAAAATAAAGGAATATAAAACTGTCAAAGAGACATATAAAATCACATAGAAAATCCATGTGTACAAGTCTCAGTCAAATAAATGATCACCTCAATGTCTTAGATGAAAGTATAAAAATATCCACTACAATGTCTCAGCTCTGTCATAAAATAAAGAAAAGAAGTAAATATCCACCAGGTGCTACTCGGGATCAACCTCGTCGTCCACGGATAGTGCAAAGGTAGAATAAACTCTCGGCCCGTACCCCTCCAGAAAGATAGCGTCAGCTAAATCTGGAAAAGAACCAGGTCCTCAGGGGACATATATAACAAGGTACATAATATACAGGCTAAAGTACAGTAAGTAAATAAAATATCGGGATATCTAACCAAACTAATGCGACTCTTTGAGGACAACATTCGCAAGCACAAACATCTCCAAAGTAAATGGCATAGGGGTCAGGCGTACATGTAGCCGTAGCTCCGTAACGGAATCTCAACGGTAACTAAGAGAGAAACATGGATCATAGGAAACATGTAATCTTTTCGGATAAATGTATATACATATATAAGTGTGTATGAGCACAGTATGGACCGCGTAAGTAGTAGTCGTCCCCAACTCTCAAGAAACAATAAGTTGCAACCACAACTTACCATTCTGACCTCTATCTAGACGTCAATCCTATAACACATCTAAAAGAAAGATAAAATAACATAAACACCCTTAACCTACAGGTATCAGGAATCAGTTATCTCAGGTAATCTGGCTCAAGTATCGAGTTAATATATGTGTCAATCACGTGTTGTATCCTATAAGTCTTTTATGGAAATAAATCCATAAATCTCAGGCATGCTCTATATATCAATAATAGACAACTCATTAGTTGAATGGCACCCAAATGTAATCTGGAAGCTCGTATCAATATAATTCCTATAGTCAAGTACAAAAGATAAAATAGAATTAAATAAATAACAGTATGAAACAAGAACTGTACGATAGCAAGGTGCACTTGCCTGATTCCATGCTGTGAATATGAAACGCCGCTCCCGCGTCCACGCCTCCGGAATCCGACGCTCCTAGATAATTAATTAACTAGATTAAGTCACTATTCACGAATTTACGGTACGACTTAATTATTTAAAGTAATGTGTTAAAATTATATTCAATCTCTCATGGAGCCATTTAGATCCATACAATCACACACAGGTTCCACGAGACATCGAAACACAGTTTTAGGGTTTCCAACTCTTAATTTGTCAGTTATGCCCCTACTTCAATAACATACTTAAAAATCATATAAAAATCATAAAAATAATATTTAAACTAATTTTCTATAGATTTATCTCTGAAATTACAGAATTAATATTTCTAAAGACATTTATGACTAGTTGATTACTAAGTCAGCTAGTCTACCCGAAACTCGTCCGGAACATAGTTAATGACTCAAAATGCTAAAATAACCAAAAATATATTTTAAACAAAAATAAAATATCTTATTTTATAGAATAATATCAGAGGTACAAGGGTTGAGTTATACTACAAGTTTGGAACATTCTAGGTCAGCAGGTTACCCGAAAATAGCTAATTTTGACCTATATTTTTCTTGACAAGATTAGAGTTGATAAAATCGTAGAAAAATACTTAAAAATCATATTTTCTATATATTAACACACATAAAATTCAGTTTCAAAAATAACCATCAATAACTTATAGTTCCTTTACAACGGGGTTGGAATCGACCCTACCGAAACATGAATATTACAACCATAATTCATAAAACTTTTATTGGTGAAAATACATAACAAAAGGTACCAAAATACTATTTTTACAGATTTAATAACAAAATTCCTACAAAATTAAAGTATGGGTTTGAGATGGAAAAAGTAGGGTTTCTTACCAAAAAGTCCTTGCTAGTTGGGTTGTGGAGGCTCCTCCTTGCCAAAGCTCCCACCTTTCTTGCTATCCTTGATTGCTACTCACTTCTTGGTGAGTTTGAAGGGGTTGGCAATGGCTGTAGATAGTTGGAAGGGGAAGATGGAGTTTATAGGATTTGTTTCGGTGGTTGGATGGATGTATAGTGAAGAAGATAAGTTTCTTCCTTTTGGGATGTTCGGCCAAGAGAGGGGGAGTGCTTGGCCAACCATTTAATGGTGGGGGTCCACTTGATTGGCTTGGTTGTTTGATGAGTTGGCTAATTGATTTGGTTAGAGATTTAAATAGGTCTTTCCTAATATAGAACTAATTAGATCTATCTATATATATATATATAAATACAATCCAAAATCTGAATGAATATAAAATATATGTGTTTATTAATGTATTTTAATCCCAACATGTCTACATAGATTTGGGTTTGGTTTGGAGAAAGTTTAGGAAGGTTTGGTGCAACCGGGTCTCCTAAAAAGTCATGAAGGCTTTATAAACTAATTAATTAGATTAAAATATGACTTGTGCCATAATTTGAATTGTTAACATGCAAGAGACTAAAATATAATCATGGCATTCTTAGCATGGTTAGTATGCTAGTCAAAGCACCTGACTACACTAGGCATAGCATACTTTCTAGTCAACTTGCTGATTCAAACTCAATTATGACTATAGCCCTTCTTATATAATATAAATATGATAAAATAAATTAGAAATAAATAAAAATCCAAATTAATATGTTTAATTAACTAAAATATTACTTTAATTTTGAGGGGTTTTACACACTACTTTGGCCACCGAGGAAGAGCTGGTAGAAAAGATGGTCCGTTGAGAGCCTTCACTATTGGCATCGAAGTCCTGCAATGAACCACCCCCAGGATGAAGAGTGGAAAGATTCCCATGATCGAGGAACTCTTGATAGGAATTAGGAAGATTCCCTTGATCGATTGAGTCTTGGTTGGAAGGAAGATTCCTTTGACCGATTGTCTCTTGGTCGAAAGGAAGATTTCTTTGACCGATTGTCTCTCGGTCAGAAGGAAGATTCCTTTGACCGATTGTCTCTCTGCTTCTTGATCTGGTATGTCGATAGACTCCTTCACCGGAGTCATAGATTCGATCAAGGTATTATTGACTAGGGTTGCGGGCTGTATTACGTCTTGGACGTTTTCCACCACTAGTGCTTCGAGATGTCATGTTTACTGAAGCATGCAACAGTTCATCTTCGTCTACCGTCACAAGTTTAGGAGTCCGAGTGTAGTTCAAACGGTCGAAGACAGACCGTTTAGTTGACTGGCAGTAACATTTGATCACTACTTCATGGTGGTGATTACAGTGATGTTCTTGATGCAGAATTATAGATGGACGAGACGGTCCTGTGATCTGTCACTTTTGTACAAGAAGTTTGCGGAGATCTTTTACAGTGACAGGATAAAGAGAAGTCAGAGGTACATATTCCTTGATGATGTTAGGAATATGATTCTGGTTCTTGAGGGGCCATCTTTCCTGTGTGTACAGAGAAGTACTGACTTCATTGGCGTATGTGAGAGGATTCTTGATTCGAAAAACTCTTCTTGTGCGCAACTTGGCATGTGGCACAGGTTGTTCTTGATGTATGTTTGATACTGTTCTGCGCTGGTTAAGGTAGATGCACATATCAGGGTTGTGTGACACTTGACTATCTGTCTGAGACACCTTCAATTTATCCTGCTTTGTTCTTGAAATATACAGGGTGGGCAGATCTTGGCTCTGGCTTGACTGGCACTGGCCATGAGGAGTGGGAAGGATGCCCTGTTGTTCTGCGTACCATTTTTCAGTATGTTTGGCGCGACACAGTTGAGCAGCAGAAGATCGACTTCGAGCAGAATCTAGTCTCTTGGCATTGATTTGACTGTCTTTACCAAGAGGAGTAGGCTCTCTACTCAGAAGCATTCTTGCATTAACTGGCACAAGGACACAATCAGATACATTTCCCACCAAGTCCAGGACTGGAGAATGATAAGGAAAGGCCATAGGGCGCTTTTCTTTATTCTGCACAGGGGAAGAAGTCAGTAATTTCTCCACCAAATTTAGAACTTGGGAGGAAGAAGGAGTAGCCTGGCAGCACTGTCCCCTGAGTAGTGCTTGAGCATTGGCTGGCGCATCCTCCATCAAGTTTAGAACTAGAAAGGAAGAAGGAGTAGCCTAGCGACGCAGTCCCTTGATTGGCACCTGAGCATTGGCTGGCGCACCCTCCATCGAGTTTAGAACTGAAAAGGAAGAAGGAGTGGCCTTGCAGCGCTGTCCCCTGATTGGCACCTGAGCATTGGCTTGAGTGTGCTCTACTAATTTCAGAATTGGTGAGGAGGAAGAAGTAGCTACAAGACTTTTCTCTATGACTGGTACAGCAACAGTGATTGGTGTACTGGTGGACTTTGGAGTCCAGATGGAGCGCGCCTTGTTCTTGGAAACAACAGTGGTGCGCTTGGCACCCCTGTACCAATTATTGCTTCATAGGCAGTTTGATCGACTTTTACGACCAATGTCTTCTACGTCGTTCCGACCGATGCAACATCGCATTGAGTTGTCACTTTTTCGTCAGAGGAGAAAGTCGTCCCCAGCAGAGTCACCATTTTGTTTGCAAAAACAAAGTGTTACTTTACAAACTAAAAAAAATAAAGTACAAAAGTACAATTGATTTTTGGGAAAGTACAACTATAGGAATCTGATCAGAAGACGATCACTTTATCCTTTGGACGATGCGATGTCGAAAAATAATGCCTTTGGAGAGTACTACAGAAAGTGCTCAGGAGATTATGATCATTAGTGATGCTTTACAAGTAATTTGAAACTCTATTTATAGAGTTTAGAGATAATTGTTTAGTAGTTATCCTAATTGGCGCACGCTGTAAGTGGCGCACCATTCACCCCTTGGTGCGAACGGTTAGTTTAACTGCTTGGACGCATGACATGTTGTGATTGATATGCGCTTGGTCATGGGCAGTGTCACGTACACGTTCTTCGAGATTAGTGGCATGTGTGCCACGTATTCTAACTGCTTCAAGAAGATTTGATCAAATGGTGCCCACTACTTGGTGCCGCCAGGCGCTACTTGCTGAGTGGCGCCACTGACTGATATGATACTAATGATCATCTCGCGCCAATTGCAGATGGCATGAGATAGCTGTTGGTCATTAATGGTGGATCTGATATGTCTGACCAAATCTCCTCGAGTACTACGCACTCGAGATTCAAACGGTTTTTTCTCGATTGTCGTGCTGTCAGTCATGATGATAACTGTTTAGCTTCTCCAAGAAGATGGACATATGGCGGGTAGCACCACTTGATGTATGGCACCATCTAATGTCTGGCGCCATCTGATGGCTGGCGCCATCTGATGGCTGGCACCACTTGAAGATCTGAATGCTGGCTCTTCTTATGTGTAGCGCAGGGTGCTGAGTGTATTTTTTAGGCTTCTACAAGGTGTCAACAGCTGATGTGTCAACTGGAGGAAGATGAGCCTGAACCGGAGGAGGAATAGTACGATAATGCTCATGAAGATAAGTAGGAGCACCATCCTGTGGACAATCCTCAAGCATAACCTCAAAGAACTAAAATATGTAAGGCAGATACATCACATAGAGAAGTCGTCGTGATTTTTTGCGACACCATTCCATAGCGGCGATGATAGTCTTAGGCAGACTAAAGGGGACGTGGAAATAGAGATAGTAGATAGCAGAAAGCTCTAAATATGAAATCTCATCAGTGGCGATATTCTTTGGAATAATAGTGGAGAATACTATTCTATAAAGGTCATAGAAGTAGTTGTTCAAGTGCCTAGAGTGAAGAGTGCCTTTAGGTCGAGGGTTTGGTGCACATAATGAGTCACGAAAAGAATCAAAAGTTGTTCCTTCAGAAAATTACACCGACGTGATATCAACTAATGTTTCCCCAATATTGGAAATGTTAAGCATTATTGCCAAATCACCGACATCAAAGTCATTGTCAATTCTGCCGACTTTTGATTTCACTTTGCCATTAGTGACCGATAAGTTACAATAGAACATGTGGATTGCATTAGAATATATTGAAAAACTAGATTGAACTAAATCTAGTAACTCAAAGTATTCAAAAATATTTACGTGATCACAAAGTAATATGAAGTTGATAGGAGAACCCGGACAAATCTTTCTTTGATGAAAGTCACTACACCATTCATTTGATGAATCTTGTGACACAAATATAAAATCATCAAAGAATTCACCGTCCAATTTCGAGGGACTCAAAAGTGAAAAGGAGGCTGCCTCATGAGGAGTAGAGGATGAACCTTCATCAACCTTCCTTTTCTTTTTGGAAGAAATATAAATTTTAGGAGCCATAAAAATTGAAAATGATGGAAGGAGTGAAAATATACCAAAATTGATAGTAGACAGTTGAAAAGAACTTCGAGAGAGCTATGATTCCAAGTTTTGAGAGCTTGAGAGGCTTGGGGGAAGGAGAACTAGGAAGTTAGGGTTAGGGTTTTCGGTAGAGTTTTTGAGTGGCTTGGTGAGGAAGATAATGATTTTGAGGTTTTAAATAAAGAAGAACCCGACTGTCCAGCTTCTATTCGGATTCACCCAGACTGAGTTCGGTCCGAGTTCGGCCATAACTCTGACTAAGTTCGGTCCATAGAGACAGAATTAGAAAGTCTGTGATAGGGTTTTAATATAAATGCAAAGATGATTTAGAAATATTTATGTTGAAGAAATATAATTTATACTAATGAACCAAAAGACACAAACCGTATAGAATATTTCGGGTTAGCTATAGGGGCTGGATCCCAGCTAGCAGTAGTCCAAAGACACTTGGCACCGCGTCGCTTAGACTTCTACGTCTTTTTGTCCCTTTCGGCTTATAACAAAAATAGTTTCTACGAATTTATGAATTTTAATTAATTAACACTAAATTGTATGACTTCAATATCCAAAATTTTTAATTCTCTTCGTATGAAGTTAATATAAACTTCAGGCAAGGGCTTAGTGAAGATGTCAACTAGTTGATGTTCAGCGTTAACAAATTGTAAATTGATATCTCCCTGTAAAATATGATCTCCAAGAAAATGATGTCTAATTTCTATGTGTTTAGTGCGAGAATGACATATAGGATTCTTCATGAGATTAATGGAACTAGTGCTATTACAGTAAATAGGGATGTGGTTAAACGACAACTGATAGTCTTCCAAGGTTTGCTTCATCAACAAAATTTGAGCACAACAACGTCCTGCGGCTATATATTCAGCCACGATTGTTGATAATGCAACATAATTTTGTTTCTTCGTAAACCAGGAGACTAATGACTTTCCTAAAAAATGGCATGTGCCACTGGTACTTTTGTCATCGATTTTGCATCCAGCAAAATTTGCGTCCGAGTAACCTATCAGGCCAAACGAATCGATTTTGGGATACCAAAGACCAGTTGTCAAAGTTACTTTAAGGTATCATAGGATACATTTAATGGCGCTCACATGTGATTCTTTAGGACAACCCTGATATCTAGCACATAAGAATACGGAGAACTTAATGTCAGGTCGACTAGCAGTTTAGTATAGTAAACTACCAATCATACCTCTATACTTACGTATGTCAGTAAGTGTACCACTTTTATTTATATCAAGCTTTGTGGACGTTGTCATAGGTGTGCCGATAGGTTTTACGTTATCCATGTCAAATTTCTTTAGCAAGTCTTTTGTATACTTTGCTTGATTGATGAATATCCCTTGTGAACTTTGCTTGATTTGTAGCCCGAGGAAGAATGTTAGTTCTTCCATCATGCTCATTTCGAATTCACTCTGTATATACGTAGCAAACTTGTTACATAACATTTCATTAGTTGATCAAAAAATTATGTTATCTAGATATATCTGTACTAATAAAATATTCTTATCCAAAGATTTTATAAAGAGAGTAGAATCAACCTTTCCTTTTAAAAATCCGTGTTCAAGCAAGAAGGAACTAAGGCACTCATACCATGCATAAAGTGCTTGTTTGAGACCGTAGAGAGCCTTGCGAAGCTTGAATATGTGATCAGGATTTTTGAAATCTTCGAAGCCAGGAGGTTGTTTTTACAAAAAACTTCTTCTTTTATAAAACCATTTAGAAAAGCACTTTTAACATCTATTTGAAAGAGTTTGAAACCATAAAAACTTGCAAAAGTACAAATCATACGAATGGACTATAGTCTAGCAATTAAAGCATATGTCTCATCATAGTTAACGCATTCTTCATGATTATAGCCTTGGGCTACTAGACGTGCTTGGTTGCGTGTGACCGAACCATTCTTATCTAATTTATTTCGGAACACCTACTTGGTACCAATGATCGGATGATCAATAGGTTTGGGAACGAGTTTTTAAACTTGATCCCGTTCAAATTGGTTTAGTTCCTTTTGCATTGCAGAAATCTAAAATTCATCATTAAAAGCTTCTAAAATATTTTTAGGTTCTATTTTGGAAATAAATGCAACATTAGCAACTATCTCTCTTGTGCTTGAGCGAGTACTTACACCTCTTGATACATCACCTATTACCAGTTCTTCTGGATGGTCTAGCATAAACCACAATCTTTTCGGCAGGCTTTCAACTTAGGACGAGGATGGTGTATCTTCTGATATTCTATTGGAGTGTGTTTTCTCTTCTTTATTGTCACAATCGTCATTGCATTGACTATTCAGCTCATCGAATGTGACATTTATTGACTCTTCAACAACAAGTGATCTCTTGTTGAATACCCTGTATCCCTTACTTTTGTCGCGTACCCCAAGAATATGCCCTCATTAACTTTTTCATCAAAATTTTCTAAGTTGTCTTTTGTATTTAAAATGAAACATCTGCAACCAAAGACCTTAAACTAGCTGATGTTAGGAGTTCTATTAAACCATAATTCATAAGGAGTCTTTTTAGAGATAGGTCTAATAAGAACTCTATTCAAAACATGGCATACTGTATAGACAGCTTCTGTCCAAAAGTATTTTAAAGATTATGTTGGTTAAGCATAACTCTGGCCATATCTCTAAGAGTTCTATTCTTCCTCTCCACAATGCCATTTTGTTGAGGAGTTCTGGGTAAGAGAATTCATGTGATAGCCCATTTGAATCACAAAAAAGATTTAAACTCATGGTTAACGAGTTCTCCTCTATGATCACTTGGTATCCGAGTAATCATGAATCCTTTCTCGTTTTCTACCATTTTACAAAAAGATATAAATTCAGAAAAGGCCTCATTTTTATTTGCAAGAATGTAAACCCAAGTATATCATGAATAGTCATCAACTATCACGTAAGCATATAGCTTACCGCCAAGACTGGCGACTCTACTTAGTCCAAATTAGTCCATATATTATGATTGTAGAGGCGTAGAGGTACTTACAACATTTATTGATTTGAAAGATGATCTAGATGCCTTATTTTTTCACATTCGGCATAGATTATATCTTTCTTGAAGGTAATATCAAGTAAGCCTCTTACCAGTTTCTTGGTGGACAATCTTGCAATATGATACATGTTCGTATGTCCAAGACGCATATGCCATACCCAGTTTTCGTCTTGAGTTGTGAACAGACACTTCCCTGTACTGTTAGTCTTCTCTGGCACATATAATACATATATGTTGTCCTCTCTTATTCCCTCAAAGGAAGTTATTCCAGAAGTTTTATCATAAGCAAAACATTTATTTTTAACAAAATTAATTCCATAACTATAATCAGTTAGTTGACTAATACTTAGCAGGTTATGTTTTAATTATGTTACTAAGCATACATCTTTGATAATAGGTGAGAGAGAAGTACCTATGTCGCAAATTCCAATGATATGTCCTTTAAGGTTGTTCCTAAACGAGACATAGCCTTATTTCTTCATTGATAGAGTTGCAAATAATATGCTATCACCTTTTATGTACCTGGAGCAACCACTATCGAGAATCCACTTGCTTCTAGTAGGAGAAAGAAGGTTCACCTACAACACAAGTTGAAGATGTAATCTTTGGTACCCACTTTCTTGAGGGTCTTGATATGTTAGTTTTTGGAACCCATATATATACATTCAGATCTACTAGCTTTCTTATCTTACACTGGTATGATACATGTCCTTTTATACCATAATAGTGACATGTAGCAGAAGTGTTAGTGCTCGGTGTAGTTCGAAGGTCATGTATATCTGTTTTTAAGATCTGTGTGCTTTCTTATTATTTGGAAAGGTATACATATATGCATGGCTTATGGCAGTTCGACAGTGTTGGTCGTATTGTGTTTATGCTTGGCCTTGTGACTTGTGTTCACCTGAGCTATAGGTTTGACAACCTGTTTGTCCATTACTAACTTTTTAGAGACGTCACAGGCTTTACTGTATTTGGCCGTGAGTGCATCTATTCTCTGAGCAGCAATATTATAATTTTTTTTTCTTTAGTTCATAGAGATCGTTAAGTTTTATATTTTTTGATTAGCTTTCTCAAGCTTTTCAAGAGTTTCATGTAAGCTTAACTATAAAGAAGTAATTTTATTTGTGTCACTAGAAGAATCTCTAATATCTTCTAGCATTTGAGATTGCTTTAAAAACTCATTGTACAAATTTTAGCTCTTTCTAAACACTTTTGTACAAGTCTATCATTTTCCTCTGATCTTCCAACAGATCAGTGAAGGCATCAGACAGTTCATCGAAGGTAAATTCTTCATAGAGAGGGTTCGATACCTTAGCATTTGTAGCATAAAACATAGGTTTGCGATGTTGCGAGGCTTCTCTTCTTCTTTAGAGTCACTAGCTTCACTTTCACACAAGATGCTAGTGTTAGCATAGTTTCTAGTCGAAGACCTTCTCTTGCTCGTCTGATCATGCCTACTTTCCTTTCTTATCAGGACAATCCTTCTTGATGTGACCTATTTTTTTACAGCTGAAACATATCGGTTCTTCATCGTCTCTGTAATCTTTCTTTTTTTGGCTTGTCTTCTCATATCTAAGAAATCTTCTAAAGTTCTTTGTCATGAGGGTCATCTGCTCGTTGTCTGAGTTATCTGTCTCACTTTTTTGGTCGGAGGCTGTCTTGTGGTTAGCTTTGAATGCTATCGCCTTCTCTTTTGGAGCTGACTCTTCGAAATCTTTAAGGTTTAGCTCATGCGTCATAAGCTTTCCCAAAAGGGTTTCAAGAGTCATTATCATGAGAGCATTTTCTTCAATAATGGTCGTTGCTTTAGGATTCCAATTCCTAGTTAGCCCGCAAAGTACTTTCGAATTTTCTCATGATTGCTGTATTCTTTTCCAAGGAAGATAGAGGATTAACAATAACTAGAAACCGAGCTAACATGTTTGTAATAGTCTCATTAGGCTTCAATTTGAAGGCCTCATACTCTTGTATTCGTCGTGAGATTTTGGATCTTTACTTATGAAGTGCCTTCATGAGTAACCTCAAGAAGTTTCCAAACCTTATGAGATGTGATACATATTGAAACTCCATTAAACTCAGTTCTATCTACAGCATAAAATAAAGCATTAATGGCATTTGCATCAAGACTGGCTTGTTTATTTTTATTGTCGGTGTAGCTATCAAATGGTTTTTCAAATAGAACACCCTCTACAGTAATATGTTGTGGTATATTAAAACCATTCCTGACAATCGACCATAAATTGAAATAAGAGACTTGAGGTAGAAGCTCATACGTGTCTTCCAGTACGTGTAGTTTGTGCCATTAAATAGGGGTGGCCTATTTGTTGATTGGCCTTCACCATTGCTTGGATATCGGAATATCGTATCTCAAGGAGTTTTAATCCGACTAGAGATAAACTATGCTCTGATACCAATTGTAGGATCGATGGCACCTCTAGAGGGGGGTGAATAGAGTGCAGCAGAAAATATTTACCAATTCAAAAACTAAGCAGGTGAAAAATATATCAATAAACTTAAATACAATAAAGTAAAGCAATAAGTAAGTGGAGGCCAGAAAGCAACGCAAACACTAAGGTTTATACAGGTTTCTATCTGAGAGGACTAGTCCAGTTCACGAGAACTCTTGCTCGCTATAATCCACTATTTTGAATAGAGATTACACTGCGTGCTTTCCTCCGAAGACCATGCCAACTTCAACACCGTCGTATTTTATAAGCCCACGATCAAACTTCAACAACACCTTCCTGAGAAAAGTTTTTATATGCCAAGCTTGTACAACTCGAATACACCTAATCGGAAACCATTGACACTAGAAGAATATGAGTTGTCTTCGAGATTTGAAGATTCAAGCTCTTTAAAGTAAATTGAAGGTTTAGAAAGTGATGGAGAAGATGAAGATGAATGAGTGATTAGAAATGACAAATTCTTCTCTATTTATAGAAAATTTTGAGACAGAGTTCGGGCAGAACTCGGTTAGGGCAACGTTCATAATTTTGAACGTTTGAGATCCAAAACTAAAAAATGCTGCTGACCAGGAGAAACCCTAGGGTACTAAGTTCGGTCTGAGTTCGGGCAGAACTCTTGCCGAGTTTGGTTGGTAGGGATTCTGTGTCATTTCATTTGGTTTTTGGATGATGGTTTGGTTTTGGGGTCAAGGATTGGATTGGTTTATTTTTGTTTAGGATAGAACTTCTAAATTCAAGTGATCCCGACACACAATCTTTCTAGACTCAATAAAAGAAAAATACAAAATAAAGTATAAAATTTTTAGAGACAAAATCTGTGATCTTCTGTTTCTTTTCATATCGAGCTCAGAGTTTTAAGTCAATTATCGAAATCGGTTTGACCATGGCTGAATGGGCCAACATATAGAAGTATATCTAGTCTAATACCGTCCTTGCCATTCTTCAAACAAATATTCCTAGATCAACATCATGTCACAACTTATCATCACACATCATTTTGATTCATTCCCTTGATAAGAATCTCCCTAGTAAAGCTCCTTCAGGTCACTATTCGAGGTAACTTTACATATGCATACCACCATGTTTTCTCTATCCTTCAAATAAATATTTTCAAATCCTATTGCAACCATAAAAAGTCTATAAGGATTTTACAGTACCTTATCGAATCATCTATCCATATAAGACATTCAAATTCTTTCAACTACAATCTTTCATGGAGGTGATCACATTCTAATTAGAAAACTACATTTAACTCTAAAATTCTACCGTATATTCTACCAGTCACTTCATTCGATATGACTAAAAACATATCATACCTTCCTTTCTCAACCAAATAAAGCCTTGTTATTTCTCTATCCCGTCTCTATCAATCATCGCTATATCATAGGTGAATGGTATGATGTGTGTAGCCCGTTGATACTAGAATCTACTTTAGGGTCAAGTCTCTCATAAGAATTCTATTTTGCTAGTCTGATCCACTCGGTCTATCTAATTGAGGCATCTATCCAAACCCTTACTACCTTAGATAACTAATTCTTTTTTCTAAACACTTCTATCGACTACGTTATATCAAACAAAGGAATATAATCCAAATGGTTCATCAAGCATATTCGTCTTTTCAAAATAGAAAAAAAATGAGAGTCCAAGACAAGAAGTTCAAGAAGGATGATCGACTTCAATTATGAGTTCCAAAGGCGATAGATAAATACAAAAATCTTTCCAAAGAAATTATGGATTAAGATCCTAATACAATATCCTATTGTAGGCTCGTTCGGTACAATAACGTAACTGAAACGATATGCTCTGACCTGTATGGGCCACCAAAAAAATATGTAACCTCCAGTCCCAAAATACGTAGGACTAGAAATGCATATACATGCTAGCTACATATCAAGTGGACTCTAGCCCAACTCAAATATGTATAAGCCGTATAAACGACCAACTGTCTATACTAATTAATTATCTCTAATTCTCAATCCACAATAATATAGAATACAAGAATGAAGAATATAAAACATAGTGCGCATCCCATGCTTTGTTTGTCCGGATAGACTCAAAAGAATAACTTGAGTCTACAAATATTAGACTAACAAGGAGAATATAAATAAATAGAGATGAATGTAACCACAAGATATACCTGAAAGAGTAAATAACAACCATCATGATCGCCAACCAACTCCGCTAAGTCGAATACCTGGAGAGATCACCAAGTCCTAAGGGGACATAGCAAGGTACATACAACATACCAATTCACAGAAAAGAAAATATGGTCTAAGGGTATCTACTATATCTGGTCTACGCGATATGCATGTGAGAATATATCTGGAATATCAAACTTTCGCCACTGAAGTCACAAGCACCTCAGCAGGCTATTGTCCCAAGTACCGTGTCATGGAACCAAGGACAAACTAGAAACACAAATGTCAAAGCTCTGATACAGAGAAAATGACTCACTAAAATAAACCAAATAGAAATGAGTCTGATACTGCAGTCACATTCTACCCACCCCATGTCTAGAATCTAACAAGTCCAGTCTAGTATACTATATCTAGAAACAAGAACAATAAAAAATCCAGTAACCAACGGTGGAATCAATACATGAATAGTGATGTAAATCACACATCATGTATGTGTCATTCTCCTGGGTCGATCATGTCAATGGACACGATACAATGAAACGTAATGCCTAGTGTCAATACTCGACGTCAATAAAATGACATTGGCACCCGTTGTGATACGGACGCTCAAGTATCAACCAAATCCTACATCATGATAAATAAAAATGAAGAGAACAATAATGGAAATAAATAATTTGTAGTGTTGGCAAGGTACACTTGCCTGTAACCTCTGACTGCGTGTATGTCTTACACAACTCTAAAGTCCTCGCTACTCCTGTCACGTCCACCTATAATAAATATTCTATTATTAATAACTCGCTACCACTCATCTTATGTAGGCTTACTGATATAGACCAAAATAATATATGTCTACCAAAACTACACAATATAACATCTATGTTATTAAAACTACCCATGAAAATAATATATTAATAACATAAAAATTACTTTTACTTTTGGAAAAATATCTACAAATATCTATAATATTATTTATCATATTTTATTGGTAGAAAAACAAGTACCCAAACCATATATTGATTCTACAATAATAGTCCAAGGCTTAGTCTATGGTTTGAGTCTCAAAACAAATATTTATTAAATAAAAAATTTCAAAAATACTATAAAATAGGTAAAATGTATTTTTATCATCAACTCATGCACAACAATTAATTTGGTTGTGGCATATGAAGTTTCGAATCAATCAGACGCATAGAACTCAAGAATTTTGGTATTTTGGTATTATGGTGAAATGTCCAGATTTTTAATAAATAGTAAACTAAATCAAAATGCTACGAAAGTATATGTATTGGAAAGCTTAGGAAGTCTATTTTCTTACCAAAAATATAGAAAAGGTCAAAGTAGTTCGAAAGTGGCTAAAATTGGCTCATAATAGATCTGGTCTGTTCTGAACACCTGTTCGTAGAACTGACGCCCCGGCTAAACCGTTTAGACCTGTGGTTGGCTAATTGGACATATAATTAGACACATAGATATTTCAATTAGTTCTAGTTTCTTTAAAAGATGAGGTCAGTAAGTACACGATACCTAGATGCAAAATATATACCTGTTGGAACTAATTCAGACTTGGAATCCAATTTTCAGTGACTTCTAAAATTTGCAACTCCTCACAAAGTTGTCATGGCTCCTCAGGGAATTCTAGGACATGAGAGGGGTGTCTTGAAAGGTGGAAAAGGTGGTGGAAGGGGAAGAAGGATCGGGTTTTTAGAGTTTTGGCCGAGTAGGACAAAATCATGCGCGCTTGGGAGAGAAATATGTTCCTTCTGTTTTTGTTTCTTCTATTTTAATATGAAAAAATATGTTAGAAAAAGAGGGTGTAGGTTTATATAGGGAAAGATGTTGGGAATAGGTTTTGGTTTTGTGGGATTTTGTGGTGATTTGATGGTTTAAATCAAAGTGTATCTCAAGGAGATTTGATGGGTCCAAATTAGGAAAGTTGTTATGGAGTTGGTTTAAATTAGATTTAAAAATGTTGTTGTACATTGATTCATATAAATCAATCTAAAATATGTCTAATAGGTTAGGGTACCCAAGTATATGCTTTATGGGTCTCTTGGTTGGCTACTTCTGGGTTGGTGGAATTTTTGTGATCAATTTGAGTTCAATATGTCTATAGTTTTGACTTGTGTACCATTTGAAAATAAATAGAACATGGGAACCCATTTGAGTGGAACACCATTAGCATATGCTTAGTAGGCTCAAAATAGGTCAAAATATATTTGATTGAAAAGTTTGGATTGGATTTGGGCCTCAAATCGGAATTGAAAAATACATCTTAATTACAACGAAGGTAAAATGACTATTTTGACCCTAAAGTTGTGCAAGAAATATGCAATACAAGGGAGTATGTTTGAATGAGACATGATATACTAAAACGAAGGTAGATTCTTCTAGAACATAAATATAGAACTTGTTTCGAGGAATTGTCAATATTGTGCTTCAAAAATCAAAGCTACAACAAAGTGCCTATATAGCCATAATTAAAAATAAAATATGTTTAATATATAAAAATAAAAAAATAATCATCAAAAATTATGGTGCTTATAATCTACCCACCTAAGAATTTCGTCATCAAAATTAAAATAACATTAATATGCAAAAATCTATAACCCATGATTAAATAAGCTAAAACTTGCCAGAATCCGAAAGTAGATAGGGATATCGCTCTCACATGTAATTTTTTGCTCCCAAGTAGATTCTCCTGGAGAATGATGCTTCCATACAATCCGAACATATCTAATTGTCTGCCTTCTAAGCTTCTTCTCACTAGTATATATAATCGTCTGCCTTTTATGTTTTTTTCACTAGTATCTAAGATACCAACTGGCTGCTCCCCGTTTGATAGATTGGGTCCCACTACGATCTCAAAATTGTTGATCACATGGCTGGGATAGTCGCATACTTCCTCAACTACGAGACATGGAATACATCTTGCACTCACTCTAAGGATGGTGCAACACAAGACGATATGCCCCTTCTCCAACATACTCTATATTACCAAATGGTTACAAATCTAGAGGTACAGCTTCTAACTTGGCTTCTGCGTCTTCTTCTATGCTAACCATAGGACTATTTTTTTTTACAATTACTCCATAAGCTCTGTCAATCCTTAACTCTATACTATAATCCTATAAGTAATATCACAACTACTTTTAGTTAGTTACCAACCACTCCTTCTACCTATAAGCAATCTATACAATTCTTACAAGTATGCCTAACCGTTGATACCTATTTGTGGTAAAGGTCAAGGCTGAACTAGACAGCTACATAAACCTATTGGTTATCCTTCTAGTCCTGGCCTGCTATAGGTCATTCAAGACTAGTCTCATCATGTATAGAATGATCTTTTATTCTACTTAGATTTTCTTACTCTATCTAACACTCTTAGATTACTAACCATCTTAACACTATCGTTAGATAATAATTTCTCTAGTTTCTTTAATCTAGGCCCTATCTTAGGCAAAAATAGCAGGATTCAGTCTAATAATTCTGTTACTTGTTTGGGTTAGGCTTATACTGTATACTTTAATTTATGCCTTAGCAAAATATCTATGAAATTATACCCACCTTAGCTACTTACCTTGTCCTATAAAGCATAGATTCCTATCTTCTTCAAATAAAAATTCGTACAATAATGGTTCTACACAGGCTTAGGTCCAGCCTTAAATACATGGCTTACTAAGCCATTCTATTCATAACAGAACTTTCTAAATATCTACCACAATGGGTCCTATTTTCTTAAGGCACTATAACTAATACCAAGTTTAACAGCCTAATCTCAAAAAAGTATATCTAATATTAGGATAAATTCTATCTTATTCTTCTAGCAAATCTCTATGGATATGTAAACTTCTAATTATATATCTAGTTGGGCAGGTATAGGAATGTATATCAATTGACTAAGAGTATTTTTCTACCAAACTAAAACTCCTACAAAATAGAATGCCACTTTGTTCTAATTGGTCTTTCGAGTGGAGTGGTTCTACCCTACTCATACAAACCTTAGATAATCACCATTCTGAGAAATTTTATTAATATAGCTTCTATCCTAGGATAAAATATAATCAAAGCTACCTTAACTAGTCCGGGTACTGATGGAACACCTTGTTCATGAATTACATAAATACAACAGCCGCATTGTCAATTCAAATGGCACCACAATCTTGTTGTGTCCATAGCGAACTTCGAATCCTTGGAATATCTTTTGCATCGTCACATGATGGTATCCCGATCTCAAGTCAATAATATACCTTTGCTCCTGCCAGCTGGTCAAACCGATCGATGGCGAACTATATCGAGTTACGAGAACGATCTTGGGCTGATCAATCATTCTGAAGATGAAGATCACCAACTCATTCTAAAGTATAAATTATCTATCAAGATTTTCTAAAATAAGACTAGCTAATCTTTAAAGTCATGATCTAACTCATACTACCTTAGTGGTCATATATCTCGATTCCAACTAGTTCACCCACTTCTGTGGCTTAATTTTTCTCCAATCGTCTCTCCTAACAATATGGTTTTTATGCTAAAACGTGGTCTGATATGTCCTAACCCTTCTATGCTTGTCTACTAGGTAATAGGCATGCTAATGCTAGATAATGCTTAAGAAATAAAAAAGACAACAGTCCAAGACAAGGAGTTTAAGAAGGATGATCGACTTCAATTAAGAGTTCCAAAGCAATGGATAAATACAAAAGGATTTTCAAAGTAATTATGCATTGAGATCCTAATACAATATCCTATGCAGGCTCGTTCGGTACAATAACGTGACCAAAATGATATGCTCTGACTTACATGGGCCACCAAATACATGTAATGCCCAAGTCCTAAATTACATAGGATAGGAATGCATATACATGCCAGCTACGTATCAAGTGGACTTTAGCCAACTTGGATTTGTATAAGCTATATAGAACGACCAACATTCCATACTAATTATTAATATCTCTTACAATCACAGTAATATAAAATACCAGAATAGACAGTATATAAATACTACGCATCCCATGCTACATTTGTCCGAATAGACTCGAAAGAATAACTTAAGTCTACAATACTAGGCTAACAAGCAGAATGAAATAAATAGAGTGAATATGTAACCGCAGGATTATACAAATAAATAGAAAACCATCATGATCATCAACTAACTTGCTCAATCGAATACCTGGAGAGGTCTCAGGTCCTCAGGAGACATAGCAAGGTACATACAACATGCCATGCATAGAAAATAAATAGGTCTAAGGGTATTACTAATCTGCTACGTGAAATGACGTAAGAACTATGTACTGGAATATCAAACTTTTGCCACTGAAGCTCACAAGCACTCAGCTTGCATTGCCTAAGTATCGTCTAAACCAAGGGCAAACTAGAAACACAAATACCAAGCTCTGATACAGAGACGCACGCTAAACAAACATGCCAACTAGAAAACGAGTCGATACGTAGTCACATTCTTTCCACCCCATGTCTATAATCTACAAGTCAAAGTCCCAGTATCAATGGCGAAGTCAATACCATGATACTCATGTGAACCTCGCAACATGTATGTGTCGGTGCCTGGTAACGGATCGAGTGTGTCATGAACATGACACTGAAACGAAATGCTAATATCGATACTCGAGTCAATAAAATGACATCGGCATCTGCATGGATATGGACACTCAAGTATCAACTAAATCTACATCATGATCAACAAAATAAAGACAACACTAATGGAAAGAAAATATCTATAGCGTGACAAGATACAACTTGCCTGTAACCTCTGACTGCGTGTATGTCTGGCCAACTCCAAAGTCCTCGCTACTCCATTATGTCCACCTATAATAAATTCTATAGTATAACTCACTACCATCACTTATTATAGACCAATAATATAAGTTTAACAAAACTAGTCATATTACCTTCTACACAATATAACATATCTGTCATTAAATCTACAACATGAAAATAATATATTAATAACATAAAATATTACTTTAATTCTAAAAAAATATCTACG